>CM056049.1:656349659-656820242 GCA_029574335.1 Rana kukunoris
CCCCAATTTCAGTGGATAGCCTCACTGGAATATAGGAAGACATGAAGAGTAAGGTGTTGGACCAAAGACTGACTAATTCAGTGGTCACCATTTGCATTTTAAGGGGCCCCTGAGGAGTACTGAAGATAAGTTGAGGATGCTATTGACACTAGTTGAGCATATTATAGCTGTGTACAGTCACTGACCATGTATAGATACCACATAGGTGTGCCTATTAGGACCGGTTCAAACCAGGAAGATCATAGAAACAAGTTGTGGTACATACAGTACGATCTGGGCGCAGTGCAATTTCAGCCCATTCATTTGAATAGGCTGAAATCACACTGGACCACACCATAGGTAGTGAATGCACTACTTTAAAAAATGCACTACAACCAGATACATCGCTACAGTGCAGGCAACTGCACTGAATTTGTGTTTGGGGTGTCATTAACAAATTACTGACAAAAGCTGAGACTTCATGGACACTACCCACCATCCTCAGACAGTTGATCACCCCAAGCACCAAAGTCAAAAGTCTCGGAGTCAACTTCGATTCTGAAATGTCGATGGATGCACAAATGGGATCAGTAGTCAGCGGATCCCACCATCTCCTCGGACTGCTGCATAGACTCATCCCCTTCATCCCTGAAGAAGACATAGCAGTAGTAGTTGGAACTATCATCAATTCCCGGCTCGACTACACAAATTCCCTCTATATTGGACTACCTAAATATCAGATATCTTCGAGACAAGTTGTCCAGAACACGGCAGCTAGACTGGTAATGGGGAAAAAACCCTGGGAATCCATAACCCCTTCACTGAGGACCCTTCATTGGCTAACCGTAAAGGATAGGATCACATTCAAGACCCTCTGTCTTACCCACAAGTGCGCACAAGGAAACGCTACTCAATACTTGTGCAAGAAAATAAAGCATTACACCCGCAATCTAATTCTCCGATCAACCAACCAAAACCTTCTCCACATCCCCAAGCCCTGCTACAAATCAAAGGGAGAATGAAGATTTGCAGTCCAAGGACCACGGCTATGGAACGTTCTGCCCACAAACATCCGCATGGAAGAAAACCATTGGGCCTTCCGGAAAAAAACTTAAGACTCATCTCTTCTGAAGGATAAGGATGGCACTGGATGGAAATAAGTGCCTTGAGGCGATTTAGTTTGTATTTGTAGCGCTATACAAGTTATTCACTCACCCACTCACTGACAACTACTGTGGATCACAAGGGCAGTGTATTTTGACTGCGGTGTGGGAAACACGTAGAGCATGTGGGTTTCCACCACCGTGTTCTGAACCTGCCCTTAAAAGTGACAACCAAAAATAAATTCTATACAACTAGCATTTATGTAAGATGCTACTATACTAATAATAAGCAGAAATTAGTCATTACTTTTAGACTTTTATATTTTGGTACTAACAAAAGCCAGCACAGTTTTAGTATAGTATTGTTTTTTCTGTCTTTATCCCAAAACTCCAAGTTGCTGTAAGGATTAGTAAACGTTTGAACCGACGTACACTAGTAATTTGGGTCTTCCTGCCACTTCAGTATATTAGCTAAATCATCTGCTGGAAGTCATTCAAATATTCCAAATGTTCAGCTTATTACATCGAGCAGCAGCGCTTCTTGTGACTCAGCACATCTACACAGCTTCACACGTCTCATTTTAACAATCCCGTTTTGGGCAAAAAGATGTGTAATTCTGCAGCAACATCAGCAGCAGCAGCAACAGCAGCTCGGACTGTACAGCCCATGCATCTCTGAGCTTTAAAAGGATTCTTCTGTGAGAGGGGCTTTAGCTTAGTACAAAGCTGGCTTTGTTGCATGAAGAGCTTTTATCCCCGCATTTATTACCGTCATTTTTATACATTGGGTATGTTAATGAACGGAAAGTTCTGGAAAAGCTTTTTATTTAAGTGAAGACATTTTTCATATCAACTTAATCTCTGTTTCCTGTAACAACTTTTGAACAGGTGTACATGCTTAGCATCTTGAAGTTGGGTGAGTTTTTTTTGGAATCTCAGAGACTTTTAACTTTGCATTTTAAGTAGACAGTGGGAGATGCAGCAGAATACTGCCCCCTGCAGTTCATATGTATACTGCAGCTAAACTTAGAAGGGAACTACAATTCTATTTCACCAATTTGCTGATTACTATATGACATGACATTGTGTAGTCATGATATGAAATCGCTGAGTAGAGAGTAGATTTCTAAAGCCGTGTACACAAGATCGGTTTGTCCGATGAAAAAAGACTGATGGACTATTTTCATCGGACAAACCGATCGTGTGTGGGCCCCATCTGTCTTTTTTCCCATCTGTGTAAAAAAATAGAACATGTTTTAAATTTTTCATATGGATAAAAAAACAATAGAAAATTCCGATTGTCTGTGTGGAACTCCATCAGAGAAAAATCCATGCATGCTCAGAATCAAGTCGACGCATGCTCGGAAGCATTGAACTTCATTTTTTTCGGCTTGTCGTAGTGTTTTATGTCACTGCATTTTGGCACGGTCGAAATTTAGTCTGATAGTGTGTATGCAAGACTGATGAAAGTCAGCTTCATCACATATCCGACAAAAAAATCCATCGGATTAGATTCCATCAGAAATCCGATCGTGTGTACAGGGCTTTATCCTTCTTTCCAGAAGGAAAAAAAACTGTCAAAGGGGCAATATCTTCCAAATTGTTTTAAGATCCAAATTGTCTGTTGTAATAATACTCAACTCAAATTCTTCTCCGAGTATTCCCAACTTTTGCATGGAGCATTGTCTGTCCAGTCTACTATTCATGTCAATACTGACGCTTTGTTATACAAATCTAAATCTAAAATCCGAGCATGCAACAGCTCCACTATAAATTTAATAAGCACTTTATATGAAATATGAGGCCATGACACTTCCACATGAGCCTGGTCACCAGAGACTGTAGAGTTTACAGTAAGTGGTTAGTATACCAGCTTGCCTACTGCATAACTTAGTTATATAGTGGCAGAGCGTCTCTCCTGCACTGGATCATGCACCTAATACATGAGTTGGCACTTCCGGGTAGGGGGAATCAGTGTTAGAGTTAGGGTTAGGCTTCGGGTTAGGTTTCGGGTTTGGCTTAGGGTGTTAGGGGTTAGGGTTTCCCATTGAAAAATATGGCTAAGACTCAGGAATTGGAACAGGGACCTCCCCCAAAGGTCAAAGGTCACAAGGCTGGTTCCCAGAGGTCAAAGGTCACAGGGCGTGGCTGACCCACCACCTACCCCAACTAAGTTGGGGAATGAACCATTAGAGGAAAGCCTCTTTAACCCACATTTAACCTTTTGATCGCCCTAGATGTTTAACGCCTTCCCAGCCAGTGTCATTAGTACAGTAACAGTGCATATTTTTTTAGCACTGATCACTGTATTAGTGTCACTGGTTTCTACAAAGTGTCAGTTAGGCCCCTTTCACATTGAGGCATTTTTCATGCGGTACAGCGCTAAAAATAGCGCTGCTATACCGCATGAAAAATCATGCCCTGTAGTGTTCAATGTGAAAGCCCGAAGGCTTTCACACTGAAGCGGTGCGCTAGCAGGAACGCTCCAAAAGTCCTGCTTCTTACCGCGGTATAGGAGCGGTGTGTTCACCGCTCCTATAGCGCGCCTTCCCATTGGAATCAATGGGAAACCGCGGTAATAGCGCGGTAATACCGCCCGCAACGCGGGCGGTATTAACCCTTTTTCGGCCGCTAGCGGGGGTTAAAACCTCACCGCTAGCGCCCGAATATCGCGGTAAACACGACGGTATAGCGGCGCTACAAATAGCGCGGCTATACCGTCACCGCGGCTCCACGCCTCAATGTGAAAGGGGCCTAAGTGTCAGACTGTCCCCAGTCTTGCTTTAAGGCGCTGTTCGCCATATACAAAAAATCTAGTTTGTAGACGCTTTAACTTTTGTGCACACCAATCAATATATACGCTTATTGGAATAGTTGTTTTTTTTTTACCAAAAATATGTAGCAAAACACAAATTAGCCTAAAGTTATGAAGAAATGTTATTATTATTATTTTTTTAAAAGCATGTATTTTATAGCAGAATGTAAAAAATATTGGGTCTTTTTTTAAATTAGTGGCCTTTTTTTGATTATAGCACAAAAAAAAAAACCCAGTGGTGATCAAATACCACCAAACGAAAGCTCTATCTGGGTGTAAAAACAATGAACGTGCAACTGTCAGTTAGCCCCATGTACACGGGACACTGCTAAACGTACGTTCAGAGGCAGTTGGACGTTTTTTTTCCAACTGCCCCTGAACTCATTCAATGTTATCCTAGTCTCGTTTATTGCCGTTTTTAGGCAGTTGCGTTTAACAGCGTTTCTTTGAAAGCAAAAGACTGGGTTCAGATGCAGAAGATTTCCAAGTTTCAGGCACCAAACGCGACTAAACGCAGTAACCCGTGTTTAGCAGCATTTCGTTTATAGGCGCTTTTGTTTTTTGGCCAAAAAAAAAAAACATTGGCCCAGATTCACGTACATCTGCGCATTATTGGACCGGCGTAGCGCACGCCTTTACGTTAGACGTGCGCAATTTTGCCGCGTAATCACCCTATTCTCGTAGCTTTTGCGCAGGAAATTGCGCATACGTAACGTTTTTCCAGAGGCGTAAGGAGGAGTAATACAAATTGGGAGGGACGTGGACGTGTTACATTGAAATGAGCCGTGACCCCATGCAAATGAAGGGCCGGCCGGCTCGCGCATGCGCGCTTGAACGAGACCATGTCAGCTCCGATGTGCGCATGCTCACAACTCGGGAGCGGCGCAATCAGTGAAATTGGAAATGGACTAGGGCAACGTTGTGAACTACGCAAACAGCATAAATAGACACACACAAACGCACTTCCTTTGCAAAAGTACATCCCTTTGTCCCTTCCCATTTAACAAAGTGCTTTTGTTCTTGTTGTTCGTTGCGGTGTGTTTTGTAGTTGTCAGATTAGTGTTCTGTGTGATCAAGTGGTTGTTGTTAGATTTTTGAAAGTGGTTTTTGATAAGTGTTTGAGAGACTGTTTGTTTGATTGATATATTTCTTTTTGTTTCTTTTCCTGCTGTATTTTTTTTTTTTTTTTTGGGGACTGTTTCTTGGTGAGTAGTTTTCTCTCTGTGTGTGTGTGTTTTTTTGTGATTGGTTGTGCTTGTTTGTGTGCGTGAATTTTGTTGACTGGGACTGTTTTTTTTTGGAAGGATGACTGAGAGAAAACGAAAGCTTAATTTTAAAGTTGTGGAAAAACAGATTCTTGCCCGGGCCATTAGCGAGTATGGGCGTTACCTCCACGGCCCAGAGAGTGCCAACACCACCCTGAGAAGGGACCAGTTCCTCCAGACCCGCCATCTGGGACAGGTCAGCCAGACATTGGTGCGGATGGAGGAGAGCCTGTCCTCCATCAAGGATACGCTGGGGAACCTGGACTCCCACTCCCGGGCTTTCACAGCCTGCCTAAATGAACTGCAGACGACATCAGCAGGCGTTGGGCAGGATGTGAGGGCCCTTACCCTGGCTATCCAGGCCAACACGGCAACACTAGGTGGTGCCCTGGACAGAATAGCCGTGGCCTTGGAGGGCAGGCCGCCAGGTGGGCAGAGATCAGGGGCTGATGCTCCTTCCCCGGTTTTACCCCTTCCCCATGAGTCTCCCCTGAGAAGCCGGGGCCGTGGCCGGGGGCGCCCCAGGCGTGGCTCACGCAGAGGGCAGTAATTTGTTTTTCCCCCTATTTTTTTTTTTTTCGAATTTTTTATTTTTTTTTTGTCTTTTTTTTTGCTGGAAATTTTTTGATTTTGCAGGTCATTTTTTTTTGGGGGGTTGTGAATGCTGTGTGAATGTGGGGGTGACATTCCTGCCGGAAAAGGGGTGTCACCCTCAATTTTGGTGGAGAAGGGTTCCCCAGGACCAGGGAGAAGTGATCCCCAGGTCCGTGTGAATGGTGTATGAATGTACAGTGACATAATTGGAGCCTTGGCGTGGCGTTGCTGCTCACAAGTCCAGCATGGTGGACTGGTGCCAATCCAATTTGATGTGGATGTGGGGTGTGTGTGCTAGGGACCACAGTGGTGTGCATGCATGCATTCTCATTGTGCCATGATTAATGTGTATGTTTAACGTGCAAAGATGCCCAATGTGAGCTGTCTCCTGGCTGCTCTTCCCTCAGAAGACGGGTTAACCTCGGTTAGGGGGGGATTGTCTGGTTCAGGGGTCAGGTCATCACGTAGGTCAATCTGCAGGCCCTTTCTTTCTGCAAAGTTGTGCAGCATGCAACATGCACCGATGATCTGGCACACGAAGTTTGGGGAGTACAAGAGGGTACCCCCAGACTTATCCAGGCATCGGAAACGTGACTTTAGGATGCCAAAGGTGCGCTCCACCACTGCTCGTGTTTGAGCATGTGCTTGATTGTATCTTTCCTCTCCTGGAGTTTGGGGGTTCCGGATAGGAGTCATGAGATGGGGTCCCAGTGGATATGCAGAGTCACCTGGAAGGGAAAAGACAGGAGGATGTTAGTCAATTATGTGCCCCTTGTGATGTGCATCATGGGAGGGGATAGTCATGCCTGCCACCCATGTCACTCACCAACCAGCCAGGTGTCCCCATACACGTTCTGATCGAATTCCATTCGGATGTGGCATTGATTGTATATGTAGCTGTCATGGCTGGACCCTGGGTGTTTGGCACGGACGTGCCATATGAGGCCTTGGGCATCGACTATCACCTGTACATTGATGGAATGCCAATGCTTCCGATTGCGGTACATGTGCTCTGTCTCCTGGGGGGGCTGGAGTGCCACATGTGTGCAATCAATGGCCCCCACAGTGCGTGGGAATCTGGCAATTCTGTAGAAATCTGTCATTGCCTTCAGCCGCAGGTCCTCAGTGGTGGGTTTGATGATTTGGTTGGCCATGCGTCTGAGGATTGCAGGGACAACCTGGTGCACACATCTGCTCATGGAGGACTGTGACATCCCAGCCACCACTCCACTTGTACGCTGAAAAGAGCCACTGGCAAGGAAATGGAGTGTTGCCAGGACCTTGACCAGTGGCTGCACTGCATGTGAGCGGTGTGTTGGGCTGGTGATGTCATCCTGCAGGGTTGTGGTTAATTCCAGGATGGCATGAGGGGTGAATCTGAAGATGCGATACACCTCAGAATCACTCATGCCAAACAGGTCTATGCGGGTGCGGTATATCCTCTCCCGTGCCATCCTCCGTGCCATCCTCCGTGCCCTCCTCCTTCTTTGTTCATCTAAAGTCAGTAGTATAGCTATGCGCGACAATGCCCCTGGCATGTTGGCATACAGATTGTTGAGCAACACGTGTGACTGCTGAGCTGCTCACTAACAGTGTTGCTTTATCTAACAAGTAGACTTTTTTTTCTTTTTTTAGACCAGCTTTTATCAGCTCTAATTTTAGACAGGACATTTTGCTGTTGCGCACACTGCGTCGCCTGCGCTGCCCCAACGTTGTTTTGTGGATCCCCGTAAGTCCCTCATTAGCATATTTGACTAGCAAATCAATGGTGTGTCTATCGCACTTTTGCGCGGACGGATGCGCTAGTCTAACGAAATTACGCGGGACAAAAAATTGTCGATTTTTTGCGTATCTCGTTCTGGGGATGCCGCGCAACGAAACGCACGCGCACATTTAGACTTACGCACGCGCATCTCCTGTTGCGCAGGCGTAATCGCTCTGTGAATCTGGGCCATTATTTTTAAACGCTTCTAAACGACAGCGCAGGTAAATGCGGGAAAATGGACGTTTTAAACGCGAGTTACTATCTGTCAAGTTTAATCATTTAGGAGCAGTTGTAAAAGTGTCCCGTGTACATGACAAAAGTCTTTGTAAGATACTCCCAATAGAAAATAATGTCTTATGCCGCGTACACACATCATTTTTCGGGTTCTGAAAAACGTTTTTTTTTTTTCGAACATGCTGCATTTTTTAACGACGTTTTAAAACAATGTAGTTTTTCGGGTTGAAAAAAATGATCGTGTGTGGGCTAAAACGACATTAAAAACCTGCGCATGCTCAGAAGCAAGTTATGAGACGGGAGCGCTCGTTCTGGTAAAACTACCGTTCATCATGGAGTAAGCACATTTATCACGCTGTAACAGACAGAAAATCGCGAATCGTCTTTTACTAACAGGAAATCAGCTAAAGCAGCCCCAAGGGTGGCGTCATCCGCATGGAACTTACCCTTTATAGTGCCGTTGTACGTGTTGTACGTCACCGTGCTTTGCTAGAGCATTTTTTTTAAACGATCGTGTGTGGGCAACGTAGTTTTATTGATGAAGTTGGAAAAAATGTTGTTTTTTTCATGCCGAAAAATGATCGTGTGTACGTGGCATAAAAGGATGCAGACCCTGCAACTTCCCTCTTCAGAGCCCTGATTCTGGAGCAGCTGGTTGATAATTATGAAACCACTCCCATTAGGCCGCGTACACACGATCAAATTTATCTGCTGAAACTGGTCCGACGGACCGTTTCAGCAGACATCTCCAATCGTATGTACGACCTAGCGGACAGGTTTGTCCAGCGGACAAATTTCAAAGCATGCTTTGAAATTTGTCCGCTACAAACCTGTCCGTCCGACATGTCCGCTGGTTAGTACGCCTAACCAGCGGACAGAAATCTCCGGCATGCGCCGAATGGATTCGACGAATGCGTGGAAGTATTTTACTTCCTGGAGTGGTGACGTGGCGGAGTCAATGTCACCGCCACGTCACCGCGTCCTCAGCCCGAGGGGATTTTCATCCAATGGTTTGTACACGCCATCGGACCAAAATCCGATGAGACATGTCCGCTGTAAACGGCCCGTCGGACATGTTTGAGCGGACATGTCTCATCGTCTGTACGCGGCCTTAGACTCACTGGACACAGGGGCATGGAGGAACAAACAGGAATTTCTTCAAAATTACAAAAGGTAGGAATCTGCAACAAAGTTTGATAAAAAATCCTTGTAATGTACTGTAAATAGATCATCCAGAGGGGAATGTAATTTCCTCAACAAAAGTGGAAGGGTATATAGTTACTTTGATAGAGATCAACAAGATAGGGTTATTATAATCCCAAAATATTTTAACTCCTTATTTTTCCAACTGGAAATCTGAGGGTCCTGCATTCTATGGGGGATTCTGTAACATTTTACATTTCTGATTTATCCAGATTAATCTTCAGGTTTAGACATCTCACCATATCTTTTTAATTCCCCCCAGAATAACTGGCAAAGTTCATTTTGTGCATTAAATAATATATAGTCTGCAAAAGAAACCAATTTATGCTCCCTATCTGCCACTCTTATTCCCTGAATATCTAGGTTGAAGCGAATTGTCGCCCGAAGAGGTCCACTTTGATCATGTAGTTCTCTAATAAAGACAGGGTCATAGCCCGGTTTTTCTCACCATCGCAGAGTAATTGAAGTCTGTTTCTTATGGTCCTCTATTCTTTCTAAATCACTTTTTAACCTAAAAAATTGACTTTGACTTTTAGCTCAATTTGTCAGCCACCAAGGGAGGTGTCATTTAGACTGCAGAAAGAAGCTGTTAATATCTGCAGGTTTTGGTATGACCTAGTAATGATTTTATCTACAGAAATGGTTAGGTCAAGGAAATTCATGGATAATGTACTGTACTGTATAATAGGTAGTTGTGAGTGGTAAATGAATTAAACCAATAAACTGAAGTGATAAAGTCCCTCCTTCCCTTTTTTCTTATGGTACATGAAGTTTGCTCCGTATTATGCTTTAATTACAGTAGGACTATCAATAATATCACTATCCTTGGATCCAATTATTGTGAACTCTACCCGCGACACCTCTATATTACCAGACTTATTGCCACTGAAAAATTATACTAAGATTTTCATGGAGTTTCTTGGATTTTTTTTTTCCACTTGTTTTTTGACTTAGTGTGTTTCTCTTTTTTATAATTTTGTTTTTAATTTTTCAGTTTGTTGAATTATGTTTGATATCTTTTTCCTGGTAAACATTTTAATGCGGTCCTAGTTTCATTTAATAAGTGAAGGTTTTTTTTTTATCTTAATGCATCAGCAAATTTTGGGCATCAGTTTACAAAAAGGATATTGGGGAACTGGAGAAAGTGCAGAGAAGGACAACCAAACTGATAAGAGACATGGAGGAGCTCAGCTATGAGGAAAGATTAGAGGAACTGAATTTATTCTGTCTTGAGAAGAGATTAAAGAGGGGATATGATCAACATATATAAATACATGTGGTCCATATAGTGAATGTGGTGTTGAGTTATTCACTTTAGGGTCATCACAGAGAACAAGGGGGCACTCTTTACATCTAGACGAAAAAAAATGTCATCTCCAAATACGGAAAGGTTTCTTCACAGTAAGAGCTGTGAAAAAGTGGAATAGATTCCCTCAAGAGCTGGTTCTGGCCAACTCAGTAGATTGCTTTAACCACTTGCTTACTGGGCACTTATACCCCCCTCCTGCCCAGGTGATATTTCAGCTTCCGGCACTGCGTCGCTTTAACTGACTATTGCACGGTCGTGCGACGTGGCTCCCAAACAAAATTGACGTCCTTTTTTCCCCACAAGTAGAGCTTTCTTTTGGTGGTATTTGATCACCTCTGCGGTTTTTATTTTTTGCGCTATAAACAAAAAAGCGCGACAATTTTGAAAAAAATACAATATTTTTTACTTGTTGCTATAATAAATATCCCAATTAAAAAAAAAAAAAAATTTTTTTTCTCAGTTTAGGGCGATGCGTATTCTTCTACATATTTTTGGTAAAAAAAAAAAAAAAAAAAAATCGCAATAAGCGTCTGGTTTGCGCAATATTTATTGTGCCTACAAAATAGGGGACAGAATTATTATTTTTTATTATTTTTTTTTTACTAGAAATGGCGGCGATCTGTGATTTTTATTGTGACTGCGACGTTATGGCGGACACATCGGACACTTTTGACACATTTTTGGCGTCATTCACATTTATACTGCGATTGGTGCTATAAATATGCACTAATTACAGTATAAATGTGACTGGCATTGAAGGGGTTAACACTAGGGGGTGAGGAAGGGGTTAAATGTATTCCCTGCATAGTGTTCTAACTGTAGGTGGAGGGGGGGTGACTGGGGGAGGTGACCGATCTGTGTCTCTATGTACAAGAGACACAGATCCGTCTCCTGCTCTCCAGAGACAGGACGCTGTCTCTATGTAAAACGGCAATGAGAGATGATCTATGAGATCATCTCTCATTGGCCGCACAGATCGCATTGCAAACGGCCACTCTGATTGGCCGTTCGCGGCGATCTGTGATTGGCCGTGTCCAAGGGACACGGGCAACACAGTGTTTCCCCGCAGCGCGCTCTGGAGCGCGCGCCGGGAAACAGCTAGTGACAAGCCGTCAATTGACGGCTTGTTGACAGTTTAGATTCGCGCTAGAGCCGTCATTCGGCTGTAGCGCGGATCTCAAGTAGTTAAAAAATGCCTGGATTTTTTCATAAATATACATAATATATCCGGATACTAACATTTATATTTAAAGTTTATCCAGGGAATACCCAATTGCCTCTTGAGGGATCAGGAAGGATTTTTTTCCCCCACTGGAGCAAATTGGATAATGCTTTGCTGTTTTTTTGCCTCCCTTTGGATCAACTGTGAGTATAGGATTGTGTATATAAGATTGTACGCCCCCCCCCCTTTTTATTGAACCAGATGGACTTTTTCAACTAGACAAACTATGTAACTATGTCTCTACCAGTCAAAGATTGCAAAGCAGACTGGGGTTTAAAGGGGTTGTAAAGGTTTTTTTTTCATTTCTAAATGGGTTCCTTTAAGCTAGTGCACTGCTGGTTCACTTATCCTTTCCTTCAATTTCCCTTCTAAATTTGTTTTTCTTTTTCTGAATTTCTCACTTCCTGTTTCTCCTTAGTAACTTTGCCCAGTCCCAAGGCAGGGGACGAGCACACTGACTAACCCCCAGCCACAATAGCTTGGATGATGGGGGCAACCTTACTGAGGAGAAGCAGGAAGTGAGAAATTCAGATAAAGAAAAAAAAAATTTAGAAGGGAAATCGAAGGAAAAGGTAAGTGGACCAACAATGCACTAGCTTAAAGGAAACTATTTAGAAAATAAAAAACAAACCTTTACAACCCCTTAAAGATGTGCTATTTAAGCTATATTGCAGAACAAACAGGCAACGCTAGGGACCGCAGGCGCAGTAGTCAGCCAATTTAACCTATTGCAGCACAAGAAAGCTACATAATGCTCACTTCCCTTCAGCATCGAAAGATGACCAGCACTGCCATCGGCACAAAACTGGAGGAAACCAGGAGGACCCAGGTACACCATCTACTATCCAGGGAAGTCTGGTCAGAAGTGATCTTCATTGAAGAATTCCGGATAAAAAGCCATATTTCACATGAAAAAAGTCTAAGCGACTCAACTATGCACACAAACATAGGATCTGGAGTGCAGGAAAATGGAAGCAAGTGCTCTGGACTGATGAGTCAAAATGTGAAATATTTGGCTGTAGCAGGAGGCAGTTTTTTCGCCAAAGGACTAGAAAGTGGTATAATAATGAGTATTTGTGGACAACAGTAAAGCATGGTGGGGGTCCCTTGCAAGTTTGGGGCTGCATTTCTGCAAATGGATTTGGAGATGTGGTCAGAATCAATGGTGTCCTTGATGCTGAGATATACAGCTATCATGCCATACCATCAGGGAGGCATGTGATTGGCCCCAGATCAATTCTTTTGCAGGACAACGACCCCAAACATACAGCCAATGTCATTAAGAACTATCTGCAGCATAAAGAAGAACAAGGAGTTCTGGAGGTGAGGGTTTTGCCCCCACAGAGCCCTGTTTTCAACATAATCGAGTCTGTCTGGGATTACATGAAGAGGCAGAGGTATTTGAGCCAGCCTACAACCACAGAAGATCTGTGGTTAGTTGGAACAACCTACCTGCTGAGTTCCTTCAAAGACTGTGTGCAAGTGTACCTAGAAGAATTGATGCTGGCAAAGGGTGGTCACACCAAATACTGATTTAATGTGGATTGCTCTTGTGTTCATTTACCTTCCATTTTGTTAATTGATACTCACTCATTCTTTTAGCAGCTTCGCTCATCCTGATCTCACTGTGAAAACAAAGATTGTGTAATAAAGCAATACTAAAGAAGCCATATTACCTTTTAGAACTTCCATCAGCGTTTCCTGATAATATCCCCATCTATGGACATCTTGGAGAGCAGGAGGATCTGCCTGAGCAAATCCATTTTCAGTGATGAAAATTTCTGGGTTTCCAAAAGAGTGCTAGGAGGGGAGACATTACCATGAGTAACTAGATGATAACATTTTGTAACAAACCTAGGTCATTAACCACTTAAGACCCGGACCTTTAGGCAGCTAAAGGACCTGGCCGGTTTTTGCGATTCGGCACTGTGTTGCTTTAACTGACAATTGCGTGGTCGTGCGACATGGCTCCCCAACAAAATTGGCGTCCTTTTTTTCCCACAAAAAGAGCTTTAATTTGGTGGTATTTGATCACCTCTGCGGTTTTTATTTTTTGCGCTATAAACAAAAATAGAACGACAATTTTGAAAAAAATTCAATATTTTTTACTTTTTGCTATAATAAATATCCCCCTAAAATATATATAAAAAAAATGTTTTCCTCAGTTTAGGCGGATACGTATTCTTCTATCTATTTTTGGTAAAAAAAAATCGCAATAAGCGTTTATCGATTGGTTTGCGCAAAATTTATAGCGTTTACAAAATAGGGGAATCGTTTTATTGCATTTTTATGAAAAAAAATATTTTTACTACTAATGGCGGCGATCAGCGTTTTTTTCGTGACTGCGACATTATGGCGGACACTTCGGACAATTTTGACACATTTTTGGGACCATTGTCATTTTCACAGCAAAAAATGCATTAAAAATACATTGTTTACTGTGAAAATGACAATTGCAGTTTAAGAGTTAACCACAAGGGGGTGCTGAAGGGGTTAAGTGTGACCTCATCTGTGTTTCTAACTGTAGGGGGGTGTGGCTGTAGGTGTGACGTCATTGATTGTGTTTCCCTATATTAGGGAACACACGATCAATGACGGCACCACAGTGAAGAACGGGGAAGCTGTGTTTACACACAGCTCTCCCCGTTCTTCAGCTCCGGGTACCGATCGCGGGACTCTCATTTAAAGTCCAACTTCTCCCTTTCCCCTTTTTCCCCCCTTTATATAAACATAATTGTTTACTGCAGTTATTTAAGTATAACAAATGAACATCCAAAAATACAGGTTTTCCAAACACATTCCTGTACTCTCTTATACTGTAAGTGCCCATTAGGTATTTTCCTGGTGCCCCTGCCCCATGAGGTAGTCATAGGTGAGAAAGCCCCTTTGAGTCATTGAGCAATGTCCATATAAGTCCATATCCCTGGAACCCTGACTGCGTTGCTGCAAGGGGTAGTTAAGCATGTAACTGTAGGTTACATTGTCAATAACCTCCTTGTTCCTTGATTGGGGTAACCTGAAACCGTACTACCATCCCTAGAGGTGGTTCCCTCCCATTTTATGTGTTTACTCTAGCAGAGGGCAATACCTCCTCAAAAAGCCTGGGAAAACCTGCCAGCAGTGTTTATCCTTACCTCTAGGGACTACCAACTCAGCCGGGCAACACAACTAAACAGTAAAATACACTCAAATTACACTACATAAATGTAACCTACATGTATCAGTGCAACAAACAAAACAACTTACATCCACCTGCTTACATACATTTCCTGTTCAGTTTAGTCTAGACCAGAGGCGGACTGACAACTCATGGGGCCCCCGGGCAATAGAAGATTATGGGGCCCCAGGCTTACAGATGGCCACCGAGCACAGAGGCAGGGCAGCTAAAATCTCGAGATTTTCACATCAAAAGCATGTAGGTTTAGGACATATCAGGGACAGATGTAAAAAAAACACAGATTTTTACATACTGTCCCTGGTTTTAATGAGCCTGGCAACCCTGATGGGGTCCCCTAGTGGCATGGGGCCCTTGGGCAGTGCCCGAGTTCCTCAATGGTCAGTCCGCCCCTGGTCTAGACTAAAACAGGAGAGCCTTTATTTTTTATCAAAAAAAAAAAAAAGATTCTAGCTTACAAGTAAATTGTCAGCTTCTAGGTCTAAACAGCAAAACATTTTATGAAGAAAACAAAAACGATGCATATATGGATAGTCAGCTCCTGGCATGACAACAGTAAGGTGATTTGTAAAAACAGCCTACATTTATCATGTACAAATTGAGTTGCTTAGTACATCGAGCTTAGAAATAAACTTGTTTGGAACAAAAATATGAAAAATGAATAAACTGTCAGCTTCTGGGGCATCCAATAAAAAAGGTGACCTATTCCATCGTAAAAAAAAAAAAAGTACCGAGTATGGATATGTACTTGTATAAACAGTAGAAGGTCTACTCCCTTAAAACCTTTCTCCATCACACTGATGACCTTAGCTACACAATTATTTGTATAGCAGTGATGGTAAATATGAAATAACTGTTGTCCAATTTGCCCCTAGCTCAGGCTTGCATGCAGGAGGGCGTGCTTAGCTATGAAAACTCCTCCTCCCCTCTTGATCCCCTCTTGGTCTTGGTCACTGGGGGCTCAATTCACTAAAGAATATCTCATGAGATAGTTGAATGATGTGACACATTTTCTCCAATAATCTCACGAGGTGCTGAAAATGTAAATTCACTATTACCTCATGAGTTACAGTATTTACCTCACAACCCAAAAACATGAGGTAAATCACTCCTAAAATGATGTTAATGTCAGTTCACTAAGGAAATAAATAAAAGCATGAGTTAAATAAGTAGTGGTCCAGGAATGAGGTATTTAAAGTAGTTGTAAACACTGTTACACCACTTTTACCTGCAGGTAAGCCTAGAACAAGTCTTACCTGTAGGTACCTTGAATATCTCCTAAACTTGCACAGTTTAAGAGATATTCAGTATATGCGCTACTGTCAATGTCATCGGCGCATGCGCACTGATGTGCTGCTGGCGTGTTGTGACCGGCGGCTTGTACATGCATGTGCAGGAGTGACAATCACAGTGCCGCAGCCACAAACCTAGACGCGACTCCAATGGAAGATGCCCACTGTGTACTCAATTCAGGGCATCGTTGTAATGCAAGTATTTCATAATGAGCTAGTATGCAATGCATACTAGATCATTATGCCTTTGTCTTGCAGGGTTTGTTTTTGTTTTTTTAAGCCTCTTTACAACCTCTCACGCAGATATACTGCGGCAGAATGGCTCTCCTGGGCGAAATCCTACATATATATAGGGCTTCGCCCGGGAGGGCCTGGTTGAAAGCACGATCTGTCAAATCTCCTAGTTAGTCCCACCCCCCCCCCCCCCCCCCACCCACTGTTAGAACACACAATAGGGTACAGATTTAACCCCTTGATCGCCCCCTAGTGTTAACCGCTTCCCTGCCAGTGACATTTACATAGTAATCAGTGCATATTCATAGCCGTAATCGCTCTGTAGATGTGGAAAAACACAGAACCACAGGGCTGATTTTCTTAATGTATTACTTATCGATCTGTCCGATCCGTTACGGAGATTCACCCCCTCTATTTGTCCTGTTTATCGTTAGCACTGAAAGTGAAAGAAAATGTTGGGTTGTCCCCAGAAAGTAATAGAGGCAAAATCTTCCAATGAGGACACTGGTTCTGGTGACCTGGGGGCAGTGGCGTATTTAGGGTATGGCAGCCATGGCAAGTGCCATGGGCGCCATATGAAGGGGCGCTGTTAAGGGGCTGGGCAGCAAGGAAAGCAGCTATGAAAGCAGCTTCCCTTTGACTAGTATTCCAGTCATCTTTTTTAATTTATATTAATACATATGCTGCAAGAAGCGCACTGACTTGTGAGTTGGCATATCTAAACAAACTGGCCAAATCATATGACCACTTGTAGTTAGGCTATGGAGGGTCGTGCTTTGTTGTATGCAGCTCTAGGGTTGGTTTATCAGGAAGAAAATAATAGCACTCCCACCTGTCCCATCTCTGCTTCCCCTCTCAAGACTCAGCTGGGAGTCTAGACAAAAAATGGGGTAGTGGCGCTGAAGATCAGTGAAAAAATGAAGTTAAAATGTCAGTTTTTTACAAGTCCTTCAAAGGGTTAAAAATGTATATAAAAACCTGGGAGTGGGAGGGAACGATGAGAAGACAGGAGGAGGGCACTGTCCTATGTAAAGCTGATGATCCCAGAATGTATCCCGGGGCAAGCCTTCCAAAAGGGGGGAGATGAGAGCAGAACTCCAACATGTGTTGAGAAAAAAGAGAGACAAAGGCGCCTCAGGTTAACAAACAAAAAGCTTTAATACATGATAGGTTTACAGCATCCATTTACATGTAAATAGTAGAGATCCGGGATGTAGATCATAGAAATAGTCCCTAGTGTGACGTCCTTCCGCACCAGATGTAAGCTGTAAAATGCTCCTATGCCCTCTATGTCAAACCGTCCGTATAGCAGTGGAACTAGCTGGTACGGTGACACTGTTGAAAGCGAGGCATGGAGCGCAGCGTGAGCCACGGTGACGTTACTGGAATGCAACGGCGTTTCGGAGCTGGCGCTTGCGTGTGACAGAGCGCGCTCCTTTCTCGAAAGGAGCGCGCTCTGTCACACGCAAGCGCCAGCTCCGAAACATTTTACAGCTTACATCTGGTGCGGAAGGACGTCACACTAGGGACTATTTCCATGATCTACATGCCGGATCTCTACTATTTACATGTAAGTGGATGCTGTAAACCTATCATGTATTAAAGCTTTTTGTTTGTTAACCTGAGGCGCCTTCGTCTCTCTTTTTTCTCAGCTGGGAGTCTATGCTGGTAACCCATAGATATGGAAAACTATCATCTGATGTATGTGGTTATCCATACCTCCCAACATTATGAGATGGGAATACCTACTAGCAAATGTATGTAGGCAAGGGACACACCCCTGCCACACCCCCTTAAAGGAGAATTAACCCCAAAAAAAGGTCAATTAAATCTACAAGGGCTTTTTTTAACCACTATTATTCCCTTATATTGGCTTGTAAAATTTACAAATGCAACCATTTAGAATTTGGAGGAAAGGTTTGTCACTGGGAAACACTTTTTGAAAGATAAAAAATGCATTTTATATACAACTATATAGATCAGACCAAAAGGAGGGACAAACAGAGGGACATTGCTCCAAATCAGGGACAGTTCCTCAAAATCAGAGACAGTTGGGATCTATGAGTTATCTATAAATTTGAGATACTGTCATCTTTAATGCCTATACACGTGTCTGTCATTCAAACGTGTTAAACTCTTGAGCATTGAATGGCAGTGTTCTAGTGTCTTTAACCAAACTGTGATTGTAATATTGGCATCCTATTATTTCTAGAATTTGCATAAGTCATTGTGTAATTGCTCAGTACTCTCCGTTGTCACTTAATTATCTGGGAGAGTGATTTCCATACACGCCACATTATCTAACATTACTTATAGAAGAGAGTCATTTCCCCTGGTGACTACCTGAAAATAGGCAATAGATAAGACCTCCTGTGGTGTGAGGTGTTTAACCACTTGCCATCCGAGCCATTGTAATATGACGCCCACAGGAGACCTCTGTACCTCTGGGCAGCCGTCAAATGATGTCCTCAGCTTCCTGGCACCCACAATTGCTCATCCTGTCAGGGGACAGTAGACCGATCCGTGTGTATATAGGAACACCGATCAGTCTCTTTCCCTAGTCAGCCCCCTCCCCCCACAGTTAGAATCACTCCCTAGGGAACACATTTAACCCCTTGATCGCCCCCTAGTGTTAACCCCTTCCCTGCCAATGACATTTACACAGTAATCAGTGCATTTTTATAGCACCGATTGCTGTATAAATGCCATCAGTCCCAAAAATGTGTCAAAAGTGTCCGATAAAAATTGCAGATCGCCACCATAACTAGTAAAAAAATAATAATAATAAAAATGCCATAAATCAACAACCTATTTTGTAGACGCTATGGGCCAGATTCACAGAGCAATTACGCCTGTCTAACTGGTGTTAGACAGGAGTAATTTCAAATTTCGTGCGCCGTATCACTAGTTTGAATCCTCAAACCATGATACGGCGGCTTCGGGCTTCGATCCGAGAGGCTTACGTCCTCGTAAGCCTTCGGATCTACACTGCGATATTTTTGCGGCCGCTGGGAGGAGTTTGCGTCGTTTTCATGAGTCGGGATATGCAAATGAGTTTTTACCGCGATCCACGAAGGTACGAGTGTCCCTCGCAATCGCCTACGTCATTTTTTGGCTACGTAATGTTAGAGGAGCTTTTTGCTGGTCTAACAGTGCGTAACCCATGTAAAGTATGGCCGTCGTTCCCGCGTCGATTTGAAAATATTTTTTTTTTTTAACGTAACTCGTTCGGGAATAGGAATGTACGTAAACGACGCTACTACGACGTGACGACGTGTTTTCGCGCAATGCACGGCGGGAAATTTGCGAACGGAGCATGCGCAGTTCGATCGCCGCGGGAACGCGCCTATTTTAAATGCTTCACGCCCCCTACTCGCGCAGATGGATTGCGACGGGAGAAATACACTACGCCGCCGTCGTTTGCTGGACAAAATCTACCTGGATTCCACGTAGAGCCAGGTAAAAAACGGCGGCGTAGTGTATTTCTGATACTCTACGAGAATCTAATTCTCTGTGAATCTGCCCCTATAACTTTTGCACAATCCAATCAATATATGCTTATTTTTTACCAAAAATGTGTAGAAGGATACATATTGGCCTAAACTGAGGAACAATATATATTTTTTTTTTTAAAACACCTGGGATATTTATTATAGCAAAAAGTAAAAAATATTGTATTTTTTACAAAATGTTCTGCCTTCTTTTGTTTATAGCGCAAAATGTGTGGTAGACAGGTCTACAGTTCAAGTAATCAATGCTTTCTCTAAGCTGTTTAATGTTTCATTTTTAGAATCTGTTGTGCAAGATTCTTTTTACTGCTAGAAACTAGTTGATATTACCACAAATTTGCCTAGTGTGTGGCCAGAATTAGCCCACCAAGACAGTATAAAGGATAAGGGTTGTTGCTGTTCATGGTAAGGGAAAGCTCTGTGTTATTACACTACTGTATAACTAGGTTTTATTTCCTTTTATCTAAAAAAAATGAATTCATGCTATAGCCCATTTCTGCATTCTGCTGTATAAAATAACCATTCTGGGTTTTCACTGTAAATAATGTGAGTTCAGCAGGCTAGATCAATAGATGCATTTCAGCTTGCCAATTAGAGCAGTCCTTTTTTTAAACGACTCATAAAACCATAACGATTATTAGTAATATATATTATTTTATGGGAGGCATTGCTGAATACTATTCCTTAATAGTGTCTCAAATAGCTTGTGTTATTGATGCCCCGCATATAAACCTGTAATTTTCTGGTCACTCTTAAGTCCACTTTTTAAATAGTATCCTGGTTTTTGGCATCCAGACTAAAGATATAATCTTCAGACATTATGGCTTACAATATAGCCTATATCATTAGGAACACAAATATCAGCATTTAAAGAATAAGTTCATGCTTGGAATCCAAAAAAGAATGTGGCGATTAACTCTTAGCAGTGTTTTCTATTGTGTAACACTTCCCCATACACAGGGCCGTCTCTACCATAGGGCAAACAGGGGCAGCTGCCCAGGGCCCTGTCACTGTTGGGGGCCCAAAGCAACCCCCTTTGAAAAAAAAAATTTTTTTTTTTTTTTTTTTTTTTTTTTTTTTTAGGGGTCCGGTGGTCCGGAGGTTCCCAGGGGCCCGGAGGCCTCCAGGGCCCAAGATGGCAACCCCTCCTTTTTTTTATTTATTTTTAAATAAAAAATATATTTATTTTATATATTTTTATTTTATTTTTTATTAAAGGGCCAATTTTTTAAATATATTTTTATTTTTTATTAAAGGGCCAATTTTTTTTAGGGGTCCCCAGGGACCCGGGGGCCCCCAGGACCCAAGATGGCAACCCCCCTTTTTTTATTTATTTTTTAATAAAAAAAAATATATTTATTTTATATATTTTTTATTTTATTTTTTATTAAACGGCCAATTTTTTAAAATATATTTTTATTTTTTATTAAAGGGCCATTTTTTTTAGGGGTCCCCAGGGACCCGGAGGCCCCCAGGGCCCCAGATGACAACCCCCTTTTTTTAAATAAAAATATATATTTATTTTATATGTTTTTATTTTATTTTTTATTAAAGGGACAATTTTTTTTAGAGGTCTGGAGGTCCCCAGGGGCCCGTAGTTCCCCAGGGCCCCGGATGACGACTCCCTTTTTTATAAAAAAAAAAACGTTTTTATATATTTCTTTTAATATATATATATATATATATATATACATATTATATAATATAAATGTTATTATTATTAAAGGACCCAGAGGTCCCCAGGGCCCTGGATGGCAACCCCCCTTTTTTTATTTTTTTTTATATTTTATTTTTTTATTTATTTTTATTTATATATATATATATATATATATATATATATATATATATATATATATATATATATATATATATATATATATAATTAAAGGGCTCAGAGGTCCCCAGGGCCCCATGTGGCAAACACCCTTTTTTATTTTTTTTATAAATGTTTATTTTTTTATTTTTGTTTATATTTTTTTTTATTAAAGGGCCCAGAGGTTCCCAGGGCCCTGGATGGCAACCCCACTTTTTTTTTTATAAGTGTTTATTTTTAATATATTTTTTTTATTTTATTTTTTTATTAAAGGGTCCAGAGGTCCCGGATGGCAACCCCCCTTTTTTGTAGTTTATTTTTATAAAAAAAATAAAAATTATTAAAGGGCCCAGAGGTCCCCAGATGGCAACCCCCTTTTTTTAAAAAAAAAAATATTTTTTATATTAATTTTTAATTTCTTTTTTTTCTTTTTATTAAAGGGCCCAGAGGTCCCCAGGGCCCCGGATGGCTACACCCCTTTTTTTATATATATTTTTGTGTCTCAATTTAAGGGGGCAGCACCCCCCCCCGTTCTCTGCTCCAGGGGGCCCATGCCTGAAGCTGTGTAAGGGGCCCCATAATTCCTGATGGCGGCCCTGCCGCCCGTTAAGCCCCTGTGCTGCCCACACAAATCAGGCTGAAAATCATCAGCGGCACGCAGCCAGGTGACAGTACTGCTTCCCTTCCCAGTGTTTTAAAATGTACAAAACCCCTGGTTTCCCTTTAGACGTGCACTTCTCCCTTCCTGCCACTGGGTGCTGCTTGTATATAAAAGTGAACTAGAATGTGATTTTATAACATCCCCAGTTTGCTAATCCCGAGGCTGACTTCTTCATGTCCTGCTCCTCAATGTATGTCACTGTTTGCTACTCTATATTGTAAATAGAAGTTTTCTGTAGAGTGTGCCCAAAGTCTTTATAATATTTGATGATTCACTGCAGGACTGGTCAGTGTTTTAAAAAGTTCCTGTATTTTACACATGGCATGGAATGGGGTCACAGCACCATCTGTCCATTCTGCTTTAGCACCATGGGACCCCAGGCCATGCCATGTGTAAAATAGAGGAACTCCCCAAATCACAGACCAGACCTGCAGTCCAGGCTGAGTAAGGCCTCAGAGCACATGGCATTACTGTCTGTATTTAACTGCTTGATGGGCTTATTTTGGGCCTGACTGGTTCACATGTATGTGTTTTGGCGGCCCACATTTGCGCAGGCACAGCAGCCCATTCATTTGATGCCTCATGTAATAGGCTGAGCACACGGCACACCTATGCCCATCAAGCAATGAAATACAGCACTGTCTGTCCATTCTGCTGTGACTTATCTGCAGTTCCCGCACTGTCAAACTCGCTGCATTTTTAGATGTTTAGGTCACGCTTTTAAAAACACAGTGCGTTTGTGTGTGCAAGAACTGCAGGTAAGTAGCATGGTGCAAGAACTGCAGGTAAGTAGCATGGTGCAAAAGCAGAATGGATTTCAAGGCCGATTTTTAAAATGCTGAATGCACCTTTTTTCTGCAGGAAACAAAGGCATGGCAGCCCATTCAAATCAATGCTGTGCTGCACAAATGAGGGCCGCCAAAACACATACATATGAACCAGCCAGGCCCAAAATAAGCTAAAGGGGGGGCCCAAAAGAAATGTTTGCCCAGGGCCCAAACCATATTAAAGACGGCCCTGCCCATACATATTAAAAGATGGTAAGTGAGCCGTTCAAAAGAGGAAAATAAGGTAGCATGAGCATGAATCAGAAGTGGGTTAAGAAAAACACATGAAGCTTTTCACCCTTGGTTCCTCGTTATACGATTGTAGAGTCTCCAGGATCAAATTAGTTGCCATATTTTTTTATTACTTTGGTTTCAATGTCAGCATTTACTGCCTCAAATTACTTAACTGTATGAAGAATAAAATTGCTCTGGTTTTTGGGTCGTTTATAGTTGTTTCCAGGCAGTTGAGTTTAGAAGCATTTTTTGAAAAGCAAATAAATGCGTTCAGTGAGGATGTTCAGAGGCATTTGAAACGCCAAACAGCTGTAACAGCTTCTAAAAGCGCAATAACAAGGTAACTCGCGTTTAGCCACGTTTTGTTTACAGGCATTCTTTCTCAAATAGTCAAAAATTCAAAGCGCTTCTAAAACGCAAATGCTGCTAAACACGGCATGTAAACTCTGCAAAATGGACGTTTTTAAACATTGGTTACTACGTTCCTGTGTGTCGGGCACTACACAAATCTGGCTTTTATGGAAGAGTGGCAAGAAGAAAGCCATTATTGAAAGAAAGCCATAAGAAGTCTCGTTTTCTGTTTGTGAGAAGCCATGCAGGGGACACAGCAAACATGTGGAAGAAGGTGCTCTGGTCAGATGAGACCAAAATTTTAGTGTTTTGCTTTTAGACCAAAAAGTATGTGTGGCAGAAAACTAACACTGCACATAACCATGAAGCATTGTGGAGGTAGCATCATGTTGTTGGGATGCTTTTCTTTAGCAGGGATAGGGAAGTTGGTCAGAGTTGATGGAAAGATGGATGAAGCCAAATACAGGGAAATCTTAGAAGAAAACCTGTATTGCCCTGAACACAGGATCGGGATTCCCGGTGGTAAAAAGTCTGCCGGGAATCCCGGGGGGGAAACCGAGAACCTGCTTGGTCACTTTCCCTGTGTACACACGTGTGTATGCTCCACCGCAGTGTTTCCCATAGGGAAAATGCTGAGAAAAAGACAGCCGGGAATTGCGGCAGGAAAAAAGAGAACATGTTTCCCTGTCGGGAAAACTGCCATGGAGCATACATACACAGCCAGTTTTCCCAGCCAAAAGCTGTCATGGCAGTTTTCCCGAAGGGTCGTGTGTACGAGGCATTAGAGTCTGCAATAGACTTGGAACTGGGGCAGAGGTTCACCTTCCAGCAGGACAACGACCCCAAACATACAGCCAGAGCTACAATGGAATGGTTTAGATCAAAGCATATTCATGTGTTCGAATGGCCCAGTCAAAGTCCAGACCTAAATCCAATTGAGAATCTGTGGCAAGACTTGAAAATTTCTATTCACAGATGCTTTACATCCAATCTGACAGAGCTTGAGCTATTATGTAAAAAAAAATTGAAAACCATTTATTTGTTTATTTCCACTTTCCACTTTGTGTTGATCTATTACATAAAATCCCAATAAAATACAGTTACGTTTTTGGTTGTAAAAAGACAAAATGTGGAACATTTCAAACTTGTTTCCAAATATTACCCAAACCATCCTTTCATCTTCTCCCAAGACCTCCTGCTCTCTAGTTCCTTTGTCTCCACCTCCCATGCTCATCTCCAAAACATCTCCAGAGCCTCTCCCATTCTCTGGAACTCACTACCCCACTATCTCCTACTCTGTCCATTTTTAGGCGATCCCTGAAAACTCATCTCTTCAGGAAGGTCTATCCTGCCTTCAGCTAATAAGCAGATCTTTCATTTCTACCATCAGTTTATCCCTCACAGTTATTACCTTTTGTTCCACCAGCCCCCACCTATTAGACTGTCCTAGGAGAAACCCTCCTAACCTTCTTGTATTGAATTGTGTTTTTTATTACCTCCCTTCATATTGTAAAGCACTGCACAAACTATTGGCCTATATCCTGTATTATAATAACAATAATAATAATTTTATGGAAAGATAAAAATTCTTACCTTTATGTGGGCCAACAGTCTACGAAGACCCCATGGCACTACTGCTAGCCATTCTACTCCAGATATTGGCCAGTTTGGTTCTGTGATGCCTTCTGCTCCTGTGTCCGAATTACTATGTGGCTCACATGGCATAGTATCAAGAGGTTTTACTTTTCTTGTGGTGTAATAGTTTAAACAGAAGAAATCAGCAGTGCCTTTAATCATGGCTTTTTCCTCCTCTGTAAACTCAGGAAGCCGAGAACTCGTCAAACCTTCTTCCTTGCTTTTTTGAGAAACTATTGATTTCATGATTGCTGGATAATCTCCATCAATGAAGATTGGGTTTGCAAACCAGTGAAGGCGAAAAAACATATATCGCTTTGTAGCTTCTTTATCAGCCAAAGAGTTTGGGTCTAAAGGCTCTGCCCAGTCAGAATCTAGAGCTATTGACACGCGCCCTTGTTGTTTATCTTTGAAAAATGTGTTATATACATGCCAAGCTTTGGCATGGGCTTTGATCATGTTGTGTGCTGCCCTATAACCTCCAATCCCCTTTAATTTCTTCCCTGGTGCAAATATGCCTGATTCGTAGGACAGTCTGGCGGCATAATATGGCTCATTAATGGTGATCCAATGTTTAACTCTGTCACCGAAAGTGGTATAACAAAATTGCGCATATTGTTTGAATATGTCCACAGTCTTCTCCGAAAGCCAACCCCCTTGGTATTCTACTGCTTGAGGCAGGTCAAAGTGGTACAGTGTCACCAGTGGAGTGACACCCATCTCCAACAGGCTGTCAATTAGCTTGTTATAATAGTCCACTCCTAAAGGGAGACAAAAGCAAAATACATCTTCACTGATGCGTTTTTAAAAACTTCATCCAGTTCAGTTCTCGCACTCATATACACCTTATAGACCAGGGCAAATTTTACATTTCTGCGGTGAACCTATTTATTTGGAAATAACTTTGTCATTACTTAATGCCTTCCTGACTTTGTAGTATATATAGTATGTGAGATGGTAGGAAAAGTGGGCTTTAATGCCCAGCTGCCACACATACTGTATGTCTGATGTTGGGTGCTAAGAGTGAAAGCACTGCGAGCAGGGCCATCTTTAAGGTAGGGCAAAAGGGGAAGCTGCCCTGGGCCCTGTCATTGTTGTGGAGCCCAAAGCAGCAATTTCCTTAGTCCCATGCGGTGTCCTGATATTTCAGTGTTAAGTTCTGTTACTACTGCTGCCCAGCTCTGCCCTATTGTTGTGTACAGATAACTCACCTGCAGACCCTGTGTTTACATGTAAATACTGGCATTGATATGTAAATAGAGGTGACATTTGTATGTAAATTGAGGTGGGGTTCATATGTATATCATGCTTTCCTGAGGTCATATCCACATCAAATATTCTGAATGCTGCCCACTGGGAAGATAAAGGGGCATGCTTGAAAGTCCTGCCTACAACTGTGGTCATTAAGCCTACCATCAGGATGTTCTACATTAGTGGTCAGTGTAAACCCCTATTACATTAGTGGTCGGTGTAAACCCATACTACATTAGTGGTCAGTGTAAACCCCTATTACATTAGTGGTCAGTGTAAACCCCTATTACATTAATGGTCAGTGTAAACCTATATTACATTAGTGGTCAGTGTAAACCCCTATTACATTAGTGGTTGGTGTAAACCCATATTACATTAGTGGTCGGTGTAAACCCCTATTACATTGGTGGTCAATGTAAACCCCTATTACATTAATGGTCAGTGTAAACCTATATTACATTAGTGGTCGGTGTAAATTCCGATTACATTTAGTGGTCAGTGTAAACCTATATTACATTAGTGGTCAGTGTAAACCTATATTACATTAGTGGTCGGTGTAAACCCCTATTACATTAGTGGTCAGTGTTAAAACTCCTCTTTATATTGGTATTCAGTAAAAAAAAAAAAAAATCAGCATTGCCATTGATCGAAACGAGAGTGAAACTGCATGCAAGAAAAATTTTGCCCAGTGTCCAAACAATATTAAAGACAGCCCTGACTGCGAGCCTCCATCCCACTGACCAAGATGTCTCCAATGGATCAGGGGCTAGCTGGATGGGCTTCTGCTTATGTGACCACTGTCAGAGCCAATCAGGGCCAGGAAGCCACTCTGCATTTTTTTGGGATAAACAAGTTTTCTTAGTAATATTATCTTGGGGGGAAAAAACTAGATTAGGGCTAATAATTAGAATTGAAGTGTTAATAAACTCAAAACCAAAATGTATTTTATTGCAGTCTACCAACCATTAGATATGGTGGCTGCATTAGTTTCCTTTTCTTTTACTTTTTCCCCTCTGTTTTGACCTGGTGATCTGGCCAGTAACACACCTCCTGTATTAGTGGGAAACACTCTGGATGAATGAGTACAGGAGGTACAGCATACAGCAGAAGCGATTTTTTTTAGCGCGACTGCCACATTACGGCAGACAAATCAGATACCTAACTGAAACTTTTGACACTTTTTGGGGATCATCACTTTTTGGGGAACATCAGGGATGATCAAAAGGTTAAATGTGTTCCCTGGGAGTGCTTTCTTACTGTGTGGCGACTGGTTTAACTGTAGGAAGACAGAGACCTGTGTCCCTACTAAACACAAGATCTCTGTCTTCCTTACTAGCAGAATGGCGATCTGCCTTGTTTACATAGAATTAGAACAATCTCTCGGAACGATCGCCGGGTTCCTGGTGGACAGTCACAGAGGGAGCTGGGCTCCGGCTGCACACACGTGCGCCCCAGAGCTGGGGGAAAAAATCACGTACAGGTACGTGAATTTGTGCTTAAGTGCCGCCCTGCCGTGGAGCGGTCCTTAAACGTTTAAGGGGCATGACAGGGAGTGTGTCCAATGCCTACATACTTTTGCTAATAGGTTCCCCTTGTTCCCATTTCAAAAGTCAAAAGAAACCAGTTATGGTTTCCATCTTCTAACACTGGTTGGAAAACCATATGAACATCATCTGGTTGCTATAGGCTTCTTCTCTGGTGTCGGCAGTTACACATTTTGAATTTCATAATTAGTCAAGGGATGACTACATGATCACTTTCTAAAGGGAAATAATACTCTTAGCTTCCTTCATTGTTATCATTCTTTGTGCAATTTGCCCCTTTCATCCTAAATGACTGTATTAGGAATGTTGATATGTATACATAAAGAATGTTAATCAAGGCTGCAAAGCACCATATCAAAAACAGAATTCACATTTGCTTTATTATTCTATAAACATTCAGAAAAACATAAGCAAAGGGATATTATCAGAAACTAGCACTACTTCTCAGCAGAACTATACAGCTATAAACCTTAATGAATAGAACAATCACCCACTAAACCCCAAATATTATGACTGATGAATGAATAATTGATGTGCTGTGCCATGAATAAACAACCATTCAGCTACTAGATTAGGTATGCTATTTTTAGGAAGGTTCTATTTACACCTCCACAAAAAGCATTAATAAAAAGCGAACATGTTCTGCCGATCTTAAAGTGATTGTAAACCCTCACATATACAGTGGGGGAAATAATTATTTGATCCCCTGCAGATTTTGTAAGTTTGCCCACTTACAAAGAAATCCAGGGCCAGATTCTTAAAAATTTGCGTATCTGGCGGCGTAGCGTATCGTACCGCATTTGCGTTACGCCTACGCCAATTACTGGAGTAAGTGCCATATTCTCAAATCACTTGCTCCGTAATTTTCGGCGGCGTAGCGTAAATGTGGCGTCGTAAGGCCGCGTAATTCAAATAGTAAAGAAGGGGGCATGCTGTATTTAAATTAAGCGTGCCCCCGTGCCGAACAAACTGCGCATGCGCAGGCCTTAAACGTAGGCCACTGCGCATGCTCCGTAATACGACGCAAATACATAGGTTGCGACGTGAACGTAATTAACGCATGTCCCTATTCACGACGCGTTACGTAAATGATGGAAAAAGCCAATGCTAACCCGACGGCCATACTTAACATGGCATACGGCGGACTGAAGTAAGGTTACCCCTCATATAGCAGGGGTAACCTTACGCGTACGCAACCTATGTAAACTACGTCGCCGCGTCGCAAAAACGTTCGAGATTCGGCGTATCGGCTCATTTGCATATTCGGCAGTGAAATCGACGTAAACGCCACCTAGCGGCCGTCGTAGTATTGCATTTAGGATCCAACGGTGTAAATGACTTACACAAGTCGGATACAAGCTTAAAACCGGCGTATCATGTTTTCAGAATAGAAAACAATGATACGCCAGAGGAAAATTCGAATTACGCCGGTGTATGTGTACATACACTGGCGTAATTCCTTTGAGAATCTGGCCCGAAGGGTCTATAATGTTTATCATAGGTGTATTTTAAATAATAGAGACAGAATATCAACCAAAAATCCAGAAAAATCACATGATACAAATTAGGGTTGTCCCGATACCAAACATTTCCCCGAGTACTTGTACTCGGAGAAAATTCTCTGATTCTTTACCGATACCTGACTATCCCTGTATCCTCCTCCAGTTCCCCCATCCGTTCTGCTCTCTACCTCCATGCTCCTGTGTACCCCCTCCATGCCGCTGCCTTTCTGCTCTCCCCTCTATGCTCCGTGTCGCGTCCCCCCCTCTGTGCCGCTGCCATTCTGCTTTCTCCCTCCATGCTCCTGTGTCCCCCCTCCGTGCCACTGCCGTTCTGCTCTCCCCTCTATGCTCCATGTCCCCCCCCCCTCCGTGCTGCTGCCGTTCTGCTCTCTCTCTCCATGCTCCTGTGTACCCCCTCCGTGCCGCTGCCGTTCTGCTCTCCCCTCTATGCTCCGTATCCCCCCCCCTCCATGCCGCTGCCGTTCTGCTCTCTCCCTCCATGCTCCTATGTCCCCCCTCCGTGCCACTGCCGTTCTGCTCTCCCCTCTATGCTCCATGTCCCCCCCCCCCTCCGTGCCGCTGTCGTTCTGCTCTCTCTCTCCATGCTCCTGTGTCCCCGTCCCCCCCACCCCGTGCCGCTGTCGTTCTGCTCTCTCTCTCTCCATGCTCCTGTGTCCCCCCCCCTCCGTGCCATTCTGCTCTCCCCCTCCGTGCCGCTGCTGTCCTCCGTTCTGCTCCCCCCCTTCATGCTTCGTGTATCTCCTCCATGTCAAATGAAGGAAAAATGTTCTGGACAGCCGCACTCCAAAAATAAATTGTTTTTATTGGAAATCAAAAAACACACAAAAAGCATGCAACAGCAATGCTTATTCATAGCTCCGTGCCCGTTCTGCTCTCAACCTCCGTGCCGCTGCCGTTCTGCTCTCCCCCTCCGTGCCGCTGCTGTCCTCCGTTCTGCTCTCCTCCCTCCATGCTCCGTGTCTCCCCTTCATGCCGCTGCCGTTCTGCTCTCCCCCTTCTGTGTGTAAACACACAGCTCCCGGTCCTTTCAGGGGGAGAAATGACTGATCGCATGTTCATACAATGTATGAACAGCGATCTGTAATTTCCCCTAGTCAGTCCCAACCCCTCTTCAGTTAGAACACAATGAGGGAACATAATTAACCCCTTGATCGCCCCCTAGTGTTAACCGCTTCCCTGCCAGTGACATTTTTACAGTAATCAATGCATTTTTATAGCACTGATCGCTATAAAAATGCCAATGGTCCCCAAAATGTGTCAAAGTGTCCGAAGTGTCCGCCATAAGATCGCAGTACCGATAAAAATTGCAGCTCGCCGCCATTACTACTAAAAAAAAAAATATATATTAATAAAAATGCCATAAAACTATCCCCTATTTTCTAGACGCTATAACTTTTGCGCAAACCATCAATAAACGCTTTTTGCGATTTTTTTTCCGAAAAATATGTAGAAGAATACGTATCGGCCTAAACTGAGGAAAAAAATATTTTGTTTTATATATTTTTGGGGGATATTTATTATAGCAAAAGGTAAAAAATATTCATATTTTTTTCAAAATTGTCGCTCTATTTTTGTTTTTAGCGCAAAAAAATAAAAGCCGCAGAGTTGATCAAATACCACCAAAAGAAAGCTCTATTTGTGGGAAAAAAAGGCGCCAGTTTTGTTTGGGAGCCATGTCGCATGACCGCGCAATTGTCAGTTAAAGCGACGCAGTGCCGAATCGCAAAAAGGGGCAAGGTCCTTTAGCTGCATGATGGTCCGGGTCTTAAGGTGGTTAAGAAAGTCCATTTAATGTTCAAAGTATTTGCCATATTATTAAATGTACTGAGAATTTTTGTACGAATATTTGTTTGAGCATTCATTCAAAAATCTACTAGTGTATGGCCAGCTTTACTGCCAGGATCAACAGGTAATAGAATTGTGTTACGGGGGTCTCAAAACAGACTGCTGTGTTAATGCTGGTGACGTGGCATTTTCTCATTCCTTAGAAGTGATGGGGTTCATCTTAATGCTGTGGGTACCGGCATATGTTTTTTAGGGTTGCAGGACGGAGTACAGCAGGGCCTTTCATGTTTGGAGGGGCGCACAAGTATATGTTTTTACAATTGTGTCGCTATGACAGGTTGGGGTCCTTGACAGATGTCCAAATGCGGTGTTATTGGGAAAATGTCTGGAACACATGCCATCTTAGGTATAGTGTCCTCTAGTTGGTACTGTTCAATTCATAGTGACTGGGTAGTGGTAAGACTGGTGGGTATCTGAGGTCAGCTGGATAGGTCCCTAAGGTGGGTTTTTGGCAGCTGGGGTCGTAACTTGGCTAACTGGTGCCACAGACACAAAGTTTTAAGCACCGTCAAGGACCTGCAATCATTGTTATCTGGATTGATATGTTTATTGGTATGTTTTCTTATTTAAAAGATTATATTCATTAAAAGGGCATTTACTTCCACTTAGGAGTAGCGTGGTCTTTTCCTAGAGGTTATGGGGAGGAGGAGGAGTTTTTGGAAATGCTTGGGTAAGAGGTTAGGTATGGAGGAGAGCTCTGTTCGACCCTGGTCACGTTCTTCTCTCCTGCCTCCTCCCTAGAACACAATTGCAAAAATGTGGATGTGTTGTATCTGAATTCAAGAATCCAGCACCAGACAGGAGCAGTTTAGAGAGAATTTTCAGAATTTTCCCTACAAGCAAGACAATGCTGGACTCCATGGACTAGCATACATCCCAACATTTTGAGATGGGAATGAGGGACACCTACTAGCAAACGTATGTAGGCATTGGCCACACACCCTTAAAGGGATTTAACCATGAAAAAGGTAATTAAATCTACAAGGGCTTTTGCTTTTACTATTCCTTTATATTGTCTTTTAAAATTTATAAAATGCAGCAATTTAGAAATTGGATGAAAGGTTTAGCTCTGGGAAACTCTGGAAAATATAAAAAGTGCATTTTATCTACAACTATATAGATCAGACCAAAATGAGGGACAAATGAGTAGGAAAGAGGGACAGAGGGACATTGCTCCAAATCAGGGACAGTCCCTCAAAATCAGGGACAGTTGGGAGCTATGGTCTAGTACAGGAATGGGCAAACTACGGCCCGCGGGCCGTATACGGCCCGGCGGACCTTTTAATCCGGCCCCCACACACGATCCCATCGTGCCGCGATCGCCGCTAATTGAGGCCGCGGCTTTGCGGCCTATGCTTCGATGCCATTATTCAGGGCTATTATCCATCTCCATTGATTGCCACTGCAGTTTGAGCCTTATGCATGCCCTGCACTAGTCTCATCATTGCCTCTCCGGGCTCACGTCAACGTTGCTATCAACGCCATGTGTGTGCCTCCCATTGGTCCAATCATTGTTTTGGTTGACATCATTGGAGTGCGCCCTGCCTCCTATTGGACGGCTTCCCGGCGCCGCTGCACGTGCGTCAGGGACCCTCTCGCTGAAGTGCGGCTCCGTTCATCGGGCATTGATGCAGGTTTGCCTGTCAGTACCTGCATCCGTGCGTGTTTTGCTCATCTCCTTCTGGATCACCCCATCATCTTCTGGTCCCTCAGGCTACGTCCCTATAACATCTTGCTGCAGTAGGACAGCTGCCCATTCTAACAGGTACTCTTGAGATGTTTAAACTACACTTGCATCTCCTATTTGGTTCTTGATGGTTACTGTGATGCAAGTGTGACAAGACAACTCAGATGACTCAGGATTGATGTTAACCCCTCCATCACAGACTCCTCAGTGGCATTCCATTGGATTATCTATTTAATTCACTATTAACTCTATATTGACTTTTTACCATTACATTGTAAGCAATCACTGTGCCATCAATTGTCACCACTGTGCCATGCCATCAAAAGCAATCACTGTGCCAACAATTGTCACCACTGTGCCATGCCTAATTCAGCCACTGTGCCATCCCATCGAACGCAGACACTGTGCCATCAATTGACACCACTGTGCCATGCCATCAAAAGCAATCACTGTGCCATCAATTGTCACCACTGTGCCATGACAAATTCAGCCACTGTGCCATGCCATCAAAAGCAATCACTGTGCCATCAATTGTCACCACTGTGCCATGCCAAATTCAGCCACTGTGACATGCCATCAAATGCAGCCACTGTGCCATCAATTGTAGTTTTGTAACATAACTTTTTCTATGCTTTTCTATCTTAAATTAATCTTATCATTTAATGTTACAAATTTAAATTACATTTATATTACTTCACACATACACACTGTCCATCTACTCTTGTTCTGGCCCCCGGGTCCAATATATGAACCAATTGCGGCCCTCGAGTCAAAAAGTTTGCCCACCCCTGGTCTAGTAAGTTAACTACTCTCATACAGGGACACGTTTTAGCATTGATAAATTGTATTTTTTGATAGTAAGGGGGTACTTTCTCCTAGAACCGCGTCTCCCGCACGCCCCAGGGGACGCTCTGTGAATGCTGCATCCAATCACAGCTGGGCACATATAAATAGACTTGCCCAGTTACAGTTGCAGCCCCATCAGTGCCAATCAATACCAATCAGTGCCACCTCATCCGTAGCCATCGGTGCAGCTTATCAGTGCCCATAAGTCTTACCTTATCAGTGCCCATCAGTGCAGCCTTACCAGCGCAGATTAGTGAAGACAAAAAACAGAAACCTTTTTTTTTTTTCTTAATAAAAAAACCCAATGGTGATTAAATACCACCAAAAGAAAGTTTGATCTGTCTAAAAAGAATAAAAATGTAATTTGGGTACAGTGTTGCATTACCGCGCAATTGTCATTCAAAGTGCAACAGCACTGAAAGCTGAAAATTGGCCTGGGTAGGAAGGGGTGAAAGTGTCCGGTATTGAAATGGTTAAGGAAAAGCTAAAAAATGCTGTTGTCTGCTTGCTTATTCCAGGTCATAGGTTTAAGCCATTGGAATAAATGTGCCAGCATGAAAACCTGGCAACAAGCGTATTCAGAAGGAGAGCCTAACAATGGTACCTTTCTGTTCGAACGCTGCAGAGCTAAAATGAAATATAGAGCTCCCCCTAGTGGCTAATTTACAAATCTCTATATTTAATGCCATAACAAAAAATCCAGCAGGAATGTAAAAACATGCTGGCTTATCATTGTACACTGGAATGTAGTTACTCATAAGAAGGAGAGCCAGTCACACTGCTGAGCTATAACAGAGGACCTACAAAATCTAATTAGAAGAATATGTCCTGTGTTGAGCTAATTTGCTACCATATGATAGAAAAATGACAAACGCGGAATCTGATCAGTTGCTTTACCCGGCAGCATTGCCCTAATTGCAGGAAATGTTGATTTATATATCTGTAGCTCCCACTTATTGTTTACATATACAGATATTCTCTGGCAAACGATATCATTTAAATGGTGGAATAACAGCGATGAGGCTGTACAAAGTCAATACATCACATATTATAGTAATTAGAACACGTTATTAATAGACAGCAAATATAGTTGGCAGTCTTTATTTGATCTTCCCAATGTACCACTACATAGATTGATGCTCGTGAACACCCGGAATTAATTATGCCAGACAATAGCAATAACCTTGATTAAAGCTTCAACCTTGTATCCGTAAGAAACAATTACCTTTCTGGTTGATAAAACCTGTCGTCCCATCAGGTAACAGACGTGACCAGGAAAAAGAGAAGCGGTAATGAGTCAATCCAAGCTGTTTGATGCATTTCAAATCTTCCTCCCACAGAGTGTAGCTGCCACAAGCAACATCTCCAGTCTGGTTCTTAAGAACGCGATCTCCTCCCTGATGGGTGAATGTATCCCAGACATTGGGGCCTTTCCCATCTGCATCCCATCCTCCTGAAGAAAGACAAAACAGGAAAACGCTTTACAAGAATGCCAGCGCTAAAGAAATCCACCATTTGGTGTCAATGCAACACACAGAGGGGCTGCTTTTGTTAAAGTGTCTAAATAAAAAATGTCTTGGTTCCTCTAGGCACCAATTATAATTCTTGGCAATGCTCATAATTTGAACCTGAGACGCATCATCCTGTATTTACTCTCTGTGGTTTTATAAGAAAGTATTGTGGTTAACCAACTCTAGAAATGTATTTGCAATGTGGTTTCTGACCTGGCACCTTATCAGGACCCTCCTGTAGGAAGGTTATAGGAGGGCAAGTCTATTGTGCCTAAAGTGCCAAACGCAGCGTACATGCACATATCAGGCCGTGTACACACGACCGAGGTTCTCGCTGGAAACCAGCGAGAACCTCGCTGGAAGCTGCATTCCAGCGAGGACCTCGGCCGTGTGTACGCTCTCGGCGAGCTTCCCGTCGGGAAGCCCGTCGAGCAGAAATAGAGAGCACGCTCTCTATTTGCTCGACGGCCCGCCTGGAAGAATGGCTGGTTGCCATTCCCGACGGGCGGGTCGCCGATTTCGACGGCCGGCAGGGAACCTCGACGGGCGGAACGATGTGTTCTGCCCGTCGAGGTTCTCTGCCGTGTGTACACGGCCTCAGGCCGCGTACACACGATCGGTCAAAATCGATGAAAACAGACTGAAGGACTGTTTCATCGGTCCAAACCGATCGTGTGTGGGCCCCATCGGCCAGTTATCCTTTGGTCAAAAAAAAACTTGCTAGAAAATTTGACCAATGGATGCCTGACCGATGGGTCAAAACCAATTGTTAGTATGCAAAAGCATCAGAATCAAGGCAACGCATGCTTGGAAGCATTGAACTTTGTTTTTTTCAGCACGTCGTTGTGTTAAAACATGTAAACGTCACCGCGTTCTAACATGATCCGTTTTTTAACCAATGGTGTGTAGGCACATCAGACCACCAGTCAGCTTCATCGGTTAACCGATGAAAACGGTCCTTCAGACCGTTCTCATCAGATGGACTGATTGTGTGTACGCGGCCTAAGACAATTACCATATTTATCGACATATACCGCACACTTTTTTCACCTTAAAATCAGGGGAAAATCGTGGGTGCGCAATATACGCTGATACTGTTGCAGCGGTGTTTGTTCTTTGAATTAGGCACCGAGTGCCACAGCCTAGAGCCAAGCCGAGTGTACTGCGCACTCGGCTAGGCTCGGCTCCGCCCGCAGCCACGCAAGAGGAGCCAAGAGAAGCCTAGAGGAGCCGAACAAACAGGAAATCCGGTTCCTCCCGCCTCGGCGCCTAATTCAAAAACGAACACCGCCGTGACCCCCGGGCAACGTGCGGATGGAGGACTGGACGGACCCCGCAGACGGACACCTGGACGAACCCCACGAGGAAGCCGCAGACTGAAACCTGGACGGACGCCGCGAGGAATGCTGCACGGACCCCGCGCACCTCCGCAAACGGACGCCGGACCGAACAAGGCCGCCGATGGACCCCGGGCAAGACACCAAAACTGTAAGTAATTCATTTTTTTTTCCAGGAATTTCCCTTCTAGATTAGGGCTGTGCGCTATACGCCGGTGCGCGCTATAGGCAGATAAATATGGTAATAGAATGGTTAAACAGCTGAATGACCAGGTAAGGACTAAGTAACTTTCAGTTTACTAAACAGATGCACGATTAGAATCAATAATGCAAAACAGGTACAGAACAGCAAAACATGCTTATAATGCAGAATGATACAAAATAGAACATGAAAGCTGCACAAACATGGACTCTTTACAGCAATGTCACTGTAGCTCAATCATAGTAACATAAGGCTGCATAGCATAGTCTATATATGACTTTCTAACAGAGGGCCGGATTCTGAAAGACCGGCGTAACTTTGTGTGGGTGTAGCGTATCTTGTTTACGCTACGCCGCTGCAACTTAGAGAGGCAAGTGCTGTATTCACAAAGCACTTGCGTCCTAAGTTACGGCGGCGTAGCGTAAATGTGCCGGCGTAAGTGTGCGCAATTCAAATTAGGCAGGTAGGGGGTGTGTTGTATTAAAATTATCTGTGAACCCACGTAAATGACGCGCATGCGCCGGCCGTGGACGTATCCCACATGCTCAAAATTACGCCACAAATACTCATTGGTATTGACGTGAACGTAACTTACGTAAAGCCCTATTCGCGAACTCTTTACGCAAACGACGGAAATGACGGAAAATTTGACGCTGTCCCGACGTCCATACTTAACATTGGCTACGCCTCCTATAGCAGGGGTAACTTTACGCCGGAAAAAGCCTTACGCAAACGTAAAAAAATGTGCCAGGCGCACGTACGTTTCTGAATTGGCGTATCTAGCTCATTACCATATTCGACGCGTAAATCGACGGAAGCGCCACCTAGCGGCCAGCGTAAATATGCAACTTAGATACGACGGCGTAAGAGATTTACGCCGCTCGTATCTTAGCAAAATTCCGGCGTATCTTGCTTTCTGAATAAAGAAAAAAGAAACGCCGGCGCATTGTAGAACTTACGCGCCATATCAACAGATACGCCGACGTAAGTTCTTTCTGAATCTGGCCCAGAGAGTCTAGCTGAGAATTACCTCTTTAGAAAACCGTTAAAGCGGTGTTCCACCCCCCCCCCCCCCCCCCAAAAAAAAAAAAAAAACACAGCAGCTACACATACTGCAGCTGCTGGCTTTTAGGCTGGATTCACACATTTGCATTTATAGTGCTTTTTGCATTTTGCAGATTTGCACTACAGAATGTGTTCCATAGGAAACCATGGTATATGGACTGTAGTGCAAATCTGCAAAATGCAAAAAGCACCAAAAATGCATAGGTGTGAATTCAGCCTAAAAGAGGAAGTAAACCCTAAAAAAAAAAAAAAAAACACCCTGCAAGACAAAGGCATAATGAGACAGCATGCATAGCATTCTAGCCCATTATGAATTACTTACCTGGGATCGAAGCCCCCGCAGTGGTCCTCATTCCCCTCCTTCGTTGCCGCCAATTTTCCTGGAGTGACTTCCGGGTATCGCGGCTCCGGCGATGCGTCTGGCCGGAGCCGCAATGACGTCACATGAGCGCAGGAGCAGCCAGTCACGGCATGATCGCCTTCAGAAACAACACGCTCAGTGCGCCTGCGCCGTTGTCCACCTGTTTTGCAAATATCTCCTAAACCGTGTAGGTTTGGGAGACATTTCATTGCACCTACAGGTAAACCTAAATCTAGGCTTACCTGTAGGTAAAAGTGATCTGTAAGAGTTTACAACCACTTTAATAAATAGAAACTTACTTGTCCTGGAGTCCAGCGATGTCGGAACCCGCAGCTTATGTTTCCATCAGCTGTCAGGTGCTGCCGCCTTTCGGCTTCACGCCAGGAACCCTACTGTGCATGCGCGAGGCTCCACTCCTCTCTCCTACTGGCCAGGCGGCTGGGGGGAAGAGGAGGGAGTCCCGCGCTGACATCACAGGCCAGACTCCCGGAAGTGGGAAAGGATACCCGTCAAAACAAACCTGTCAAGGCCCCCCCCCCCCCCAAAGTGCCAATTATGGCACCGAAGGGGGGGAGGAATCAGATGAGTGAAAGTTCCACTTTTGGTAAGGTGTTACTAAACCCAGGACACTGCAATCACTATATCTGGTCTCCCACAGAACACGAAATTGCAATTATTTTAGTAAATATAAACTGCTAAATACCTTTTCGCATCAGCAGTATGTAGCAGTCATGTGACTTCTATCAGTGTCTTCTTGTAGAATAGTTTTCATTCTATTCTGACTGCCCTTTGAGGCTGCAGAACCCCTCACCATCTGTCTAGACAGTGCTGATTGGCCCTATGCCGATCACATGCACCCTCCCAAGAAAAAAAAAAACTCTCTAGCAATACACACCAAACTGAGCATATGACTCCAAAGGTTTTGTCTTATCAGGAGATGGATTGGGAATAGTAGAAGGGGGAATCAGAAAACAGGATCAAGCAGCCTTTTTACACAATGCAGAGGATTAACCCCTTAGGTTCCACAGTGAGTATAACAATGTTTACCATAGAGATTTCCGGCGGACCAGATGGTCGCTTGAGTCTCTATGATCATTCAGAGGCCGGGCGCGATGTTATGACATCACACCCAGATTCTGCATTCAAACAAATGGGGCCGCCTCGGCTGGGAAGCCGAGATCGTTAGGTGAGATGTGGGGTCTTATTGACCTTACATCTCACTGTAAAGAGGACCTGTCATGCCATATTCATTTTTCAAAGGATGTTTACATTCCTTGTAATAGGAATATAAGTGCTAAAAAAAAATTTTTTTTAAAGTGTCAAACTAAAAAAAGAAAAATCAACAATAAAAAATAAATAAATTTAAAACGCCCATGTGCTGGCACACAGAAGCGAACGCATACGTTAAACAATTAGAGCAAAAATGCTAGCACTATTCTATACCTCTAAACTGGTAACCTGTGGACATTTTTAAAGCTTTACCTATGGGGATTTTTAAGTACCGAAGTTAGACACCATTCCACAAGTATGTGAAATCTTAGGTATATATTTACTCAGTGAAACTTATAAAAAAAAAAAAAAACATATATAATGTTTGGAGGTTCTATGTAATTTTCTAGCAAAAAAAAATAATATGATGTTTATGTAGGAGAGAAATGTCATAATTGTCCTTTCAAAAATAGAACGTCCGCTTTAACTGATGGTGACCCCCTGACATGCCACATTTGGCATGTCATTTTTTTTTGGGGGGGGGGGGAGCGGATACCCTCTTTTTAGAGGCATCCAGCTCCCACTTTCTCCCGGGGCTTCGTGGAAGGAAGTTCACCTTTCCCCCCTTCCCTTTCTGCAATTTTCTGGGACACGCCTGAAAAGCGCCTCTCAAGCCAGAGTGCTTTCACACTAGAGCAGTGTGCTTGCAGGCTGGGAAGTCCTGCAAGCAGCATCTTTAGGGCGGTACGGGAGCAGAATATACACCACTTCTTAACTACCCCTGCCATTGAAATCAATGTAATGATGTGTATGCTTTGTTATACTTCAAGTTCAATTGCTATACCCAGTTCCTTATCTTGTTAGGAAACAGTTAACAGTTTTGGTCATATTATCTGGGGGTGGGGATCTGTGGGGAGTTCTAAGATGGAGGCTACTGAATAAAGACCAAGCTCATGTTCAAGCTCATGCTGTCTGCCTATCCTTCATGCTAAAATCATTGCATGGTACCAGAAGTGTGGAACAGAAGAGTCATGGCAGCACAGAGCAACACAAAGAACATTCCATCCCTGGATTTGGAATCAGGAAATGTGTCTGAAAACTGGTTACAGTGGAGAGAGCTGATTGAGCTTGTGTTTGCAGGGCCAGATGCAGACAGATGGTCTGACTAGCAGAAAGCAGCTCACTTTCTGATTTGTGTGGGACAAAAAGGACGTGATGTGTGCAGAGCGTGGCAAACTGCAGAGGACAAAAAGAAACCAGAGGTACTGTTTGCAAAGTTTGAGGCATACTGCAACCCAAGGAGAAACTCCACAGTGCAAAGGAAACTTGCTTGCCAAAGACTGTGCTTTCTATGATGCTGCAGATATGATCAAAGACCGCATTCTGATGGGTAGTAAGTTTAAGGAAGTTCAGGAAAAGCTGCTGCAGGAAGAAGACTTAAATCTTGAGAAAGCCATAAGGATTGCCAGAGCATATGAAATGTTAATAAAGGACATGCAGGTACTGGAAGGAACACAGCTCCAGATTAATGCTATAGATAATCACAGCAGCAGATATGGGCAAGAAAGAACACACACAGGAGTAAAGGGCACCTATGGCCCTGGGACAAGTAACACACAAGCAGCGTGTGGATATTGTGGAAACATGCACCACAAAAATAGTGTTTTTGCCCAGCAAGGGGGCAGATATGCAATAGATGCAAGAAAAGAGGACATTTTGCCAAGGTTTGTAATCTGTCTTCACAAACTGGAAGGCCAAAAACACGTTCTGTACACACCATAGAGGACAATGATGACAATGCAGGGTCAGACTGCACCCCAATATATCTTGCAGCAATACAAAAACCACATCAGTCTGCAGATGAAGCAACTGTAACATTACAGATAGGTGCTAGCAAAACTCCAATCACTTTCAAAATAGATACAGGAGCACAAGTGAATTGTGTACCAAGCAGAGGCGTCGTTAGACCCTGGCTAAGGGGGCTGGAGCCCCGAATGGGTCCCCGTAAAGCCCCGAGTCATGGGCATTTAGCTCTACATTGTTAGCCCCGAGCCTTTTCTGGTCCTGAGTGCCGCTGATGGGAGGCAGATCGGTGCGCTTTGAAAATTACAGAACCATCGCTGTGTATCTCTCCCTCCTGTCAGCATAATTTCTGTGAATGTCACAGCGCACCGATCTGCCTCCCTGTTCTAGCGACGTGTGATCTCCTATAGGTGCCTGGTCTCCCCTAGCGCTGCCTGTTTTCCTCTTCCTGAAAGCTGGGGGATTCATCACATTGAGAGCGGGAGAGGGCTTGCCTGTCTTAATGCACAGGCACTTCTGCGAACTGCCCAGGGGTCCTAGGTGCATGGGGGGCCTTTGAAGTTTCCTCCCAGCAGATTCGGGCAGCAGTGGTAACAGGTCTCCTCACGTTGGCTTTACAGGTCAGTTGTGTTATCTGTCTGTGCCTGCACTAATCTCTCTCCCTCCCTGGCATCTTCCTTCCCTCCTCAGACACTATGTGGCCGTCCTGCTCCCTGTCCTCCTCACACAGATCCATTCTTCTGCCTGTCACACTGCTCCTCTGGTTGTTATCTCTCCCCCCTTCCCTGATTTTTCCCCTTTAGACACTTCACTTCACACATGTGTGTGTGTGTGTGTGTGTGTCCCAGGATCTACAAACATTACAAATGTCTGGAATCCCCCCATCTTGCACACCGCCAACACTGTCTCTTTACTAGGAAATGGAGATCTCTCCCCTCCCTGTCAGACAGCCCATTTACTTTTTTATACTATGGCTATCTATTACCAGCTGAGAGTATGCCCCATGCCCATCTCTGATTATCCCTCTCCAGTCCCCCTGACAGCCATCTATATGACCCCCCCCCCACCAGCACAAATCCTCCTTTTTAATCCCTATACAGACCAGTCTCATTCCAGTTCTTATCCACCCATACCACATCTCATACCCCCCTCCTCTTTCTCCCCTACCCCATGGTTCTCATTCCCACCCCATTTTTTTCAGTGCTTAAAGATGAACCCCAAGGTGGAGCATATTACTACTGCTGCTTGTGTGGGTGAGAGATGTGTACTGTGTACTGCGCCAATCCCTGCTGACCCTCTTCTCCTATTCATCCCATGTGATAGGCGCAGTACACATCCCACATGCACAAGCAGAAGTAGTAAGATGCTCCACCTCGGGATTCTTCTTTAACCCTGCAAAGCACCAGAAGAGAGACAAAAACTCAGATGGGGAACGAAGATAGGAATTGTCATTCCTGTTGTATATTTAGCCCAGTGACAGCCTTCAAGAATAGATAGGATCTGTGACATCAGCTTCCGTGCTTCAAGAGACCATATCTGTTTTCTACATTGCTGCCCCTATACTGTACTCTCTAGCCCCCTGTACTATGTCCACTTACCCTCCCCCTGTACCATATCTGCCTAACCCCACCATATGCGTCAGGTAGGTGGGTTTAGTGTTCAAAATTGATGGGCAATGGCAAGCCAGGCAGCAACCAGCAAGTGAGCTTACCCCCCCCCCCCAACCACACAACCCCACCGCCCAGCCAAAAGACCCAGTGCCATGACCATCCCGGATCCAAAGCCGCCGACGCTCCCCCCCACGCCGGCCTCGGGCTGAAGCCCCTGGTTTTCTTGCCACCTAGCAACGCCCCTGGTACCAAGCCACAGATACCTGGAACACCTCAGTAATGAATCCCCCTTAGAGACTCAAGACCTACCGAAACGAATGGGATATGGTGGTGAAAAGCTGAAAGTAATGGGTCGCTGTCATGCAAAATGTTCATACAAGGGATCTGAAAAGGTTTTACAATTGTTTGTGATAGAAACTCAAGTCCCAGCCGTGCTAGGTCTCAGAACAAGTAAAGAGATTGGACTTGTGAAGATCATAATGACTGTGGATGGTGGGCACAGAGGGCTGACAGAGGCTGACATTAAATGTGAGTACTGTGATCTATTTAAGGGCCTGGGGTGCCTCCCGGGTGTAAGCCGCATACGTATAAAAGAGGGGGCACAGCCTGTCATTCACGCCTCAAGAAGAATACCTTTAACTCTTGTGGATAAAGTCAGACAAGAACTCACTAGGATGGAGAAGCTGGGGGTAGTAAAAAAGGTCACGGAACCATAGGAATGGGTCAGTTCTATGGTTGTGGTGGAGAAGAAGAATACAGGTGCAATTCGTATATGCATTGACCCACGTGATTTGAACAAAGTCATAATGAGAGAACACTACAAACTCCCCACCATAGAGGATATATCGCACAAGCTAGTAGGAGTGACAGTATTCAGTGTACTGGACGCCCATTCTGGTTACTGGCAACTGCGTCTTGATGAAGTCAGCAGTTACTTGACCACTTTTAACTCCCCTTCGGGTCGATGGCGCTTCACAAGGGTACCTTTCGGCATAGCATCTGCACAGGAAATATTTCAAAAGAAATCACACAAATTGATCGCTGGTCTACAGGGTGTTGAAGTCATAGTTGATGATTTGCTGGTCTTTGGAAAGGATCGAATGGAACGTGACAAAAACCTTAATGCTTTCCTCAATCGGTGTCGTGAGAAGAATCTCACACTCAATCCTAACAAAATGCAAATTGGGGTAGAAGAAGTTACATATTTTGGACACCTACTAACCAAAGAGGGTCTGAAGCCTGATCCAAAGAAGATTACAGCAGTTCTTAACATGAAACCCCCAACCTCCAGAAAGGAGCTGGAGACATCACTAGGTATCTTCAACTATCTATCCAAATTCTCTCAGGGCCTTGCTCAACAGATAGCACCGCTACGTACACTGCTACAGAAGGATGCTGTTTGGTGTTGGGATGCAAACATGGAAAAGACTTTCGACAAAGTGAAAAAAAATAATCACTGAACATCCAGGGCCAATACTGAAATATTTTGATGTAAACTGTGACACTGTACTTCAAGTGGATGCATCCCAGTTTGGGTTAGGTGCTGTACTGACTCAACAAGGAAGTCCTGTGGCATATGCTTCACGAGCACTGACCCCAACGCAAGCCAATTATGCCCAAATTGAGAAAGAGATGCTGGCTATTGTGAATGGATGTGAGAAATTTCACCAGTACATATATGGTCGCCCGGTGGTTGTGGAAACAGACCACAAGCCGTTGGAGTACATCCTACAGAAATCACTAGCTTCTACACCTCCACGTCTGCAGCGGATGGTTATGAAATTACAGCAGTATGATCTCACAGTAAAATATAAACCTGGAAAGGAAATTCCAATGGCAGATACCCTGTCTAGGGTGTTTCTAGAAGGACATGAAGCACGGGATGAACCTGAGTTGGAAGAACAGGTACATACAGTACTAGCGAACATTGCAATATCAGATGTATGGCTGGAGAAGATAAGACAAGACACCAAATAGGATAAAGTTCTAAAAAAACTAACTCGTGTCATGTGCAATGGCTGGCCAGAAAAACGAAAGAAGCTGTGTCCTGAACTACAGGGATTCTGGCCTATGAAAGATGAGCTATACATTAACTCGGACATCATATTTCTGGGTGACCGTATTCTCATTCCTAAGTCACAACAGACAGAAGTACTGAAACAAATCCATCAGGGGCATTTGGGCATCACTCTGTGTAAGCGCGGAGCATGGGAGTTGGTCTACTGGCCTAATTTGGACTTTGATATTGAGACACTTGTGAAGAAGTGTGAAACCTGCCAGACATTTCAGAAACACAATGCAAAAGAACCGCTTACACCGTGGAATGCTCCTTCACGGGCATGGCAGAGGCTGGCTACAGATATTTTTTCATTTTGAGGACAACCATTACCTGATAGTAGTAGATTACTATAGCAAATACTTTGAGCTAGTGCAGCTGAGAAACTTAAAAGCAACAACAGTCATATGGGCTTTCAAAACAATCCTTTCAAGACATGGAGTGTGTGAAGAACTTGTGTCTGATAATGGGCCACAATTCTCATGTTCTGAGTTCCAGTGCTTCCTGCGTGAATGGGGAATCAGGCACAAACCTACAAGCCCCTATCACCCACAGGCCAATGGTCTAGCAGAGTAGTATGTTGGCATAGCCAAGTCCATTATACTGAAAGCGCAATCATCAGGGCAGGATGTGTACCTAGGACTGTTAAACTATCGTGCAACACCTATGGAAGGTTTATGCTCACCTGCACAGCTGCTAATGGGTAGAACACTGAGGACCACAGTGCCTATTGCATCACAGAAATTGCAGCCTCAGTCCATTCCACAGGATCGAGTAAGAGATCAGAGGATCATAAACATGAAAAGGCAAAAACTGTATTTTGATAAATCTACAAAATCCCTTCGTCCACTCTCTGCTGGGCAAGCTGTGCGACACAGAGTACCTGGGAATACATGGGAACCCGCTCAAATTATCAAAGAAGCCAATGCACCAAAATCATATATAATTGAGACCAAGTGTGGACAGAAACTGAGACGAAACAGGCGTCATCTTCGTCCAGACACTGCTGCGGATACATCATTGGAGGAACCGAGTGACAATGGAGATGAAAAACAAGCCCATGACGGCACAGAAGTCTGAAACACGGATATTGAGTCTACTGAGGATACAGAGGACAGCATAAATGTACCAGCAAGTGATAATGCTGGGAGTGACTCTCAACTGGACACCAATCCTATGGATGATGAGCCAGCGGTTACTTTCTCTCGCTATGGTCGAGCTATTAAACCAAAAGATATGGAGGGACTTTGTCTCATATTAAATGCTTCATACTTGAGAGGGAAGATGTAATGATGTGTATGCTTTGTTATACTTCAAGTTCAATTGTTTCTACCCAGTTCCTTATCTTGTTAGGAAACAGTTAACAGTTTTGGTCATGTGATCTGGGGGTGGGGATCTGTGGTTAGTTTTAAGATGGAGGCTACTGAATAGAGACGAAGCTCATGTTCAAGCTCATGCTGCCTGCCTATCCTTCATGCTAAAATCATTACAGTCAGTGCCTGCAAAGCGCTTCAGCAGTGGCGTGTCAACCCCTACTTTGGGGTTAAAAGCACCCGGCTCCCACCACACAGTGCCTGTATAGAGCCACTAAAATGAGCAGTGCTTTACCGCTAGCGCTGGGCGGTGTTCAGTGCGAAAGGGGTCTAACTGACGCTGTAGGGAGACTGACTAACTGCCACTGACATCACCAGAGCCATTATTACAGTGATCAGTGATAATACTATACACCGTCACTGTATTAATGACACTGGCTGGCTGTTAAGACATCTGGGCGATCAAAGGTGTTAAATGTGTGCCTAACTATATGTAATGTGTGTATTATGTGCTTCTTTTACTAAGAGATCTCTCAATTTCTCATCTCTGCTTTGCTCTGTGTTGTTTATCAACACAGGTCTCTGGACTGTGATTGTACACAACTGATCAGCAGGTCCTGGCCATAAATCATTGGCCGGGACTTGCTGACAGGCTCCCGCTATGTACAATCACAGCGGGTGCCAAGGGGTAAGCACGCATGCGTGCACCCTTAAGCCCAGAAGTAGACAACGACGTACGGGTACAACGCTTTGCCTACACCAGCCACTCACCCACCGGATGCGGCTTTTTGCTTGCTTTTATCTGGCCCTTGGGGCATTATTCCCCCACTGTGAGCAACAGTGGGGCAAAGTTCCTGCAATTAACTCTGACAATGGGGGACTATTCCTCTCACTAGTGCAAACAAACGGGCACTATTTCTCCCACTGACACCAATGATGGAGCACTATACTTCTCCCTGACACCAATGAATGGGCACTATTCCTCTCATTGATTCCAAGGATGGGGCACTATTCCTCCTACTGACACCAATGACTGGGCACGATTCTTCCCACTGACACCAATGATGGAGCACTATACTTCTCCCTAAAACCAATAAACGGGCACTATTCCTCTCATTGACACCAATGACTGGGCACTATTCTTCCCACTGACACCAATGATGGGGCACTATTCCTCCTACTGATACTAATGATGGGCACTATTACGTTCATTGACACCAATAATGGAGCACTATACCTCTCCCTGACACCAATGAACGGGCACTATTCCTCCCACTGACACCAATGATGGAGTACTATACCCCTCCCTGACACCAATGGATGGGCACTATTCCTCTCATTGATACCAATGATGGGGAACTATTCTTCCCACTGATACCAATGATGGGCATTATTCCTCCTACTGATACTAATGATGGGCACTATTACTTCTATTGACACCAATGGATGGAGCACTATACTTCTCCCTGACACCAATGAAAGTGACACCAATGATGGGGAACTATTCGTTTCATTGATACCAACAATAGAGTGCGGATACTTCCACTAATACCAATTGTAGCGCCCCCTTACTTTCAGTATGGGCACTACGTTAAAGTTGGTGGGGGAGTGGGAGAGTTATGTTGCTCCCACTCTTAATTTTGTTAAATTTGGGCTGTGGGTCAGTCTGCGCCCCGGCGGTGTAAATCCCACCCCTGGACAGATGGCATCAGAGGGGCTCTAACAGGGCCACTTTTCCCCAGCAGCCAATTAGAGGAGTTTTCCCTCACGGGGCATGCTGGGGAGGGGTATATCTGTGGCAGGCGCCATTTTTTGGGGTTCTTCGCGGGTTCCTGGTTCCAGGTGCGGCACCCACCTTCAGGGTGTGCGCATCCAACAGACCCCGGCGATATGGCCTACCAGGCTGGGGTCACAAGTTACGCGGAGTTCCTGGTGGATGCTGCCGAGGGGCCCCAGTGACTTGCTAGGCCCCCTCACCCCTATAAGAGAGATCCTAAGCTGCTGGCTGTATGGTGGGTAATTGGCTTAAGGAAAAGGTTACCTAAGAGATGTGATCAAACCATCGGGTTCTAGTGACCGACACATTGACAGGTATATTGCCTCTGTCAACCGGTCACTCAATTGTAATTGACTGGAGAGATTCGCTCTGCTGTTCGCATTGTCAGCATAGAGCCTGTGGCAAAGGCCTCATCTGGCATCTCAAACCAAACCAGAGCCAGGTCCATTGCAGGGACCTGTTCTTTCCAGCAACCTTAAAGGGGAACTCCGGCTGCCAGGCTTATGGCAGAGGTCTGTCCAGGGATCACTTCAACCATTCTGCTTGCTCAGGCTTGCTTTCCTGTTCATCCAAGCCTAATACTGCAAGGTTTTATTTACTTCATCAACCTGTCCTATCTACCTCCTGTTGATGTTGGTTGTGTTGGACCCAAGAAATAAAGCATTTGGAAAACCTCAACTATTGATTGGACATTCGCTTACTGCTCTACTCACTAACTTCACCCCTGGACAACACTTAGGCCGCGTACTAGTGTTGCTCACGAATATTCGCATTGCGAATATTCGTTACGAATATTGCATATTCGAGTATTCGCGAATAAATCGAATATCGCGGTGAATATTCGCTATTGCGAATATTCGTATTTTTTTAAATTTATTTTTAAAACAGATCACATCCTAGTGATCTCCATCGACGTCTAAAAGCATTGCTGGTATGATTAGAGACCCTGGGCCGAGTAGCTGAGGCGATCCTTTTATGTTGCCGAATATTTGCGAATACTTTCTCTGCCCTTCTGTGTTTTGTGTATAAAAAAAAAAAAAAAAAAAATAGCTTTAGTTTAGTCATATAAGTTTGTGTAAGTAGAGTTAGTGTTTAGTGCATATTAGTTTAGTAATCCAGGAAATGATCTCCGTTTTCGCGTGTTGACAAAAATTTCGCAATCAATTTCGCTTTCGCATTAGCGAAATTTCGCAAAAAAATTTTTTTGATAAAAAATCACGAATATTCGATATTAACGAATATTTCGCGAATATTCTTCTATATATTCGTGAAGTATCGCGAAATCGAATATGGCGTATTCCGCTCATCACTACCGCGTACACACAATGAGACATGTCCGCTCAAACATGTCTGATGGACCGTTTGCAGCGGACATGTCTCATCGGATTTTGGTCCGATGGCGTGTACACACCATCGGATCAAAATCCCCGCCGGCAGACAGCGCGGTAACGTGGCGGTGACGTTGACGCCGCCACATCACCAAACCAGGAAGTGAAAAACTTCCACGCATGTGCGAGCAGATATGTCCGCTGGTTAGTATACTAACCAGCGGACATATCCGACGGACATGTCTCCGGCGGACAAATTTTAAAGCATGCCCGCTAGCCCATACACACGATCGGATTTGTCCGCTGAAACGGTCCATCGTGTGTACGCGACCTTAGAGGTAACTTAATACGCCAATCCCAAATCAACCAGCAGCCCTTGAGGGGGTATCGCTACACAATGATGAGTACTTTTTACTACCACTGAGGCCGGGACATTTTCTGCTTCGTCTGGCCCCCTAAATATTGAAGTACAATAAACTGACACTTTGTTTAGAAATTTTTGAGACCTCTGCTCTATAGTGTTAAAAATCTTATGTGCGGTACTTTATTTTTTCCATTGGAGACTAAAAAAGTTTTTTTTGGTTGTATTTTGTGAAAACGCCATTCCTGACAAGAACCACGGGTATTTTCTTTACTTACTGGAAATGTTCTTAGCCTGAAATATGAAAACTAATACGGCCACCACATCTGAGGACTGGTACACGGGAATATAATGCATTTTCCTGCTTGGGTTAGATACACTTCAAGTTAACTTATCCTGGAAAACCCTTTTAATGAGCTTTGCCAATTGTTTCTCTGTAATGTAGATAAAAAGAAAGAACATCCAAACCCCATCTTAATGTCAAAAAGATTCAGTGTCTTTATTTTCTTTATTATTATCATTGATTTTCCAGTGGATGGTGGAATTACACCAGACAATAGTGTTCTGTTGATTAGAAATGGATATTTTTGGAATTCGGCGCTCTGGACATGAAATGTGTTGCTAAGGGATATTCCCATTATAAGGAGGCTTTAAATGACCTTCATCATTAGCAGCACATCTAAAATACGCTACTTATGTCATCTTTTTCACTCATGCTGTGATTGCACTTGTCTTTCCCTCAGGCTGCCACTTCCTGAGTGCTGCCATTAATGGCTGCCTAATGCTTTTCTTATCAGGGAACCGGCCTTCATTAAAATTGGTGTCACGAAAAAAGGAAGTTGATTTTTTTTTTCCTTTTAAATTACTGTAATGCAAATAGTTCAGGAGAACTTGCACAAAATCTGGCCGCTGCAGGACTGGAAGTAAATATTTATGAAAGTTATACATTTTTGGAGTGCCAACATATGCCATGGTGCTTTATACCGTACACAGGCCATTTCCTTACAGGAGTGTAACGTGGATCTGTAGCATGGCCGCATTTGGGCAACCTTTGGTATAGTATACTTCACATTATAGCTGGCCATATGTGGATCAGCATTCAGCCAGGTTAGCAAGAACTGGACACATTTTGATCCCTCTATGGCCATAACTAGGGTTGTCCAGATACTAGTATCGGCATCGGTATCGGGACCGATACCAAGTATTTGCGGGAGTACTTGCACTCGCCCAAATGCTCCCGATACCTAAATAGAATACTTTTTTTGTATTTATCAACATGTTCTGTGAAAATTCTTTGAGTTTTTTACTACTGCGTGACAAGCAAATAAAACATTTTTATTCATTTTTATTCTTTTATAATGTCTTGAGTTAGAGTTCTTCATATTTCTAAAGAAAATATCCTTAGTCTGTATTGTGGTTTGAAAACTGTCACATGACATTTAAAAAAAGTATCGGTATTCGGTATCGGCGAGTACATGAAAAAAAGTATCGGTACTTGTACTCAGTCCTAAAAAAGTGGTATCGGGACAACCCTAGCCATAACCATTAATGAGAAGTCAATCTATTGATTGACTTCTCATGAAGCTGCTTATTGGTACATTTTGGCCCATTCAGCAGGGACAAGCCAAATTTCTATCTGTCTATGGCTGGCCCTCACTCAGCTATGAGTAAGCATCGTATTATGATGTGAACCGCGTCAGACATTTCGTCCCTGTATGTCTACTTTTTGCTTTGACTATGTTTGCATGATTTTTGGATTATTTAGCAATTTTTGGGGGGGATTTTATCCTTTGCTATTTTGGAATAAATTTGCTTAATCAGAGTGCGGCAGTCCCGGATGTTTCCTTTTCTCCATGGATTAGCGCAGAGCCAGCACCTGTTGGTGTAACAGTAGACATGTGCATTCGTTTTCGTTAGAATGCATTTTCGTCCGAAAATTAGGTATTTTCGTTATCGTTTTAACGAACGAAAACGAAAGAAATGATTTATTTTCGTTTTCGTTCAGATCCGACCATTTTCGATGCTTTGTCGAATTTTCGTCCTTCAATTCGACAAAAGCATCGAAAATCGTCGTTCTGAATACAGTGAATAGGTAGAAATTGAACGACAAAAATTCGACAAAGGATCGAAAATCAGCGTTTTCGGACGAAAACTTTCCCGGCGAAAACGACATAAATCAAAACGATTTTCGGGAGTAACTAAATATATTTATTATCCAAACGAAAACGAAAAAACAAAACGAAATATTCCAGTCTGCACATGTCTATGTAAGAGGGCAGGAGCGATCTACAGGTGTTTGGGGGCTTGGAGTCGTATTTTTTTCTATGGCTGGCCCTCACTTAACAGAAGTCGTTCTGTGTTTTCTGACAGTGGTGGAGTCCCCGCTGTCAGAATACAACAGTGGCAGTGAATCCATAAAGGGCAGCCCCCTCTCCCCTGTACCGCTCTATCACCATCTATCTATTGTCGCCACTTCCGCCCCCTATTCAGGTGTCTGGCCCCTTGTCGGGCATCGGGCATCTGAATTACAGCAGCTTTTTGTTTGGAAGTGTCTAATTAGAGTCATGGGCTCTAATAGGCGTCCTGATTAGAGCCAATAGGCGTCCTGATTAGAGCCATCGGCTCTAATAGGCTTTCAAATTGGTAAACAGCGGGCGCAATGCTGTGCGTTCGCTGTTTACTCAGTGTAGTGTTAGAGAAGCAAGTAAATCACTTTCCTAACACTGACCAGCCTCTCAGCCAATCAGGTGCTCGGGTCTGGTCATCTGTCACCTGACTGGCTAAGGCGACAGGCGCTATGATTGGATGCCCCGGCATCCAATAAAAGCAGAGGACGGGAAGAGGACAGGAGAAGACATTGAGGACTTGGGGTGTGGAGGACAGCACGTGACCTGAGACAGGTAAATGTCGGACGGGTGGGGGATGCATACTGGCAGCATTTGATGGGGCACAGTAGCGGCAATTGATGGGGCACACTGGTGGCAATTGATGGGGAACAATGGCTGTAATTGATGGGGCACACTGGCTGTAATTGATGGGGCCCACTGGCAGCAATTGATGGGGAACAATGGCAGCAATTGATGGGGCACACTGGGGAAGCATCCATTTGGATATTTGGATTCCCCATGTGACTCTGGCAGCCATTTTGGGTCAGGCAGAGCCCATTTAAGGCCCTGGCACACATTTGTGAGTTGGTAGCGTAGGGACAAGTACCCAGCTTGTTAGTGCTGTACCTATCATTAGGGAAAGGTTCCTGACAAGAAGGGAAAGCATGGGGTGTGCAATCCCTGTGAAAACCTGCATATTGGGCATAAGATAGCCTCTCCCCTCTCTACAGATGTTAACAGTCTGCTCTCTACATGTTTATGGAACTGTGAGTGTCTCGGTTGGGCTGCCTTCCCACCAGGTTATTTGCAAATTGTCTCTGCATTATTTCAATACTAGTTATTTTACGACACTGGGACAGAGTGACTTATTCCGCTGCACCACGCCCAGGCCTATAAGGCAGTACAGCCAGCCCTCCTGTACAGGGCCCAGGCCCCATCCATTTAAAAAGGGAACAGAAGGGCCGGCTGTACTGTGTTATTGCAGAAATTGATCCTCTTCTGCCTCCCTTTGCAAGCCTCAGAGCATTTCCTATTCATTCATCTGTGCAGCTGATGTTGCAGAGAAAGGGACTGATGAATTTATCAGCACTGTAATGCTGTATGGGGTCCCCGTGATTTCTCACAGGTGTGAATTTTTAAAGCGTGTGACATTGGAAATCCCACCTGAAACAGACTGAAAATCATACCCAACTTTTTTTTAAATCGCACAGTGGCCAGCCAGCACATAAATCGGCTCCATAGAAAGCTGGTTTGGTTCACATGAAGTTTTAATTTGCATAAATGTAAACCGGGGCTTCAAGACAGTGCAGTGCAAAGGCCTGTCTTTCTGATTTAAAACAAAATCATTGGATTATTTAGGTGTCCTCCCACTACAGTTTTGGTAACTCTAAGGCCCCTTTCACACGGACGGATAGAATGGTGCTTTTAGCTGCGGATTTTCTAGTTTTCTACCGCAGCTAAAAGCACACAATGCTTTCCTATGGCCCCATTCACACACAGCATTTAGCTGCAATTTTCGTTACATGCGGTTTGGTGTGAATAGAAAAAAATGTGCGATTAAGCACAACTATATGCACATAACCGCAGGTAAATCACAGTCTTTTGTGTCAACTGCGGATAGCAGCATGAGAAAAAAAAGAATGCAGAGAACCGAAATGCATCATGGGTAGATTCAAGAGACCAAAAAATAAAAATAAAGGGCCAGATTCATAAAGAGTTACTCAGAATCTGCGCCGTCGTATCTTTAAGCGTATGCTCAAAGTGAGATACGCTTAAATGTTGCTAAGATACAACCGGCGTAAGTCTTCTACGCTGTCGTATTTTAGCTGCCTATTTACGCTGGCCGCTAGGAGCGTGTACGCTGATTTACGCCTAGAATATATAAATCAGCGAGATACGCCTATTCACGAACGTACGCCCGGCCGTCGCAGTAAAGATACGCCGCTTACGTAAGGCATTTTCAGGCGTAAAGATAAACCACCAAAAAGATGGCGCAGCCAATGTTAAGTATGGACGTCGGGACCGCGTCAAATTTTTCATGTTTTACGTCATTTGCGTAACTCGTCCGTGAATGGGGCTGGATGTAAATTACGTTCACGTCGAAACCAATGAGCGTTAGCGTAATTTGAAGCATGCGCACTGGTATACGTCCACGGACGGCGCATGCGCCGTTAGTAAAAAATGTCATTTACGTGGGGTCACGCCCACATCAAACACATTTGAAATTTGGCAGGCTTATGCCGGCCCATTTACGCTACGCCGCCGTAACTTAGCTTTGTGAATACAACACTTGTCTCTCTAATTTACGACGGCGTAGCGTATCTGTGATATGCTACGCCCGCACAAAATTACGCCGCTCTACGTGACTCTAGCCAAAAAAGAGTTGCTATGGGAATGACTACGGCAGCTAAACGCGGCCGCATGTAAACGCAGGTAATCGCAATGTACAAATGCAGCTAATCGCAGTGCCTGGAGCCTTGAATTTCACAGAACATTTAACTGCGGCAAAACAGTCGTCCTTGTGAAAGGGACCTAAAGGAGATTGTACAATCAGATTGTATGGTGTATGGCTAGCTTAAGAGTTCTTGCGTACATGCCTCGGGATAAACTGATTTGGGGAGTATTAAACTTTATAATTCCCAGGTTCATTTCTCCTGTGTCTGGATGCAAATGTTCAAGAGTGTACACGTGTTTAGCTGCAGAAAACCAGCAATCCAATCCCAGGACCCACCAAATTGTTTGTGTAGGCACAGATAGATCGATCGCACATAATCGCAGCTGAATAGCAAAGCACAATATGCTTCCAGGTGCATCCAGATGCAAACGCACATAATTTGACGTGTGTGTTGGGACCAATGAAAGCTACTCTTTATTGTAAAAGGAAATTAAAACAATGCACACACACACACATATGTGTGTATATATATATATACACACACACACACACACATACACAAATAGGTATATATATACAGAATGTAGACCATCCAGAGCCATTTCACTGTCAGTTGTTGGCGAGTGCAGTGAACAGCTGTGCAGTAACTGATCCAATCAGCGAGTGAATAGAGGGCTGGATGTGTGGAGAAGACCTGTTGGCCTCTGTTATTTGTTCATGCAGATGGAAGTGACTCACAGTCCTTGTCAGTTCTCAAGTTCCAAGCGTGACTGTCCGCTCTGCACTATAAAGCTTGGAATTTACAGCAATACAATCAGTACAACACGTCCAGTCCTTAACACTAGTCAGGTACAGTATACATAATCAATGCTTTTGATTTACTGAACTCCTGTTTTTTTATTATTATTATTTTGGAAAGAGTAGGCAGGGGTCAATCTTCCCTGCGCTATCCAAAAAAGAGAAGAAAATTTTGAAAACAAAAAACAATATTTTTTACTTTTTGCTACAATAAATATCCCCAACATATTTTTGGTAAGAAAAAAACAAATCGCGATAAGCGTATATTGGTTTGCACAAAAGTTATAGGGCCAGTTTCAGAAAGCATTTACGCCAGCGTATCTATAGATACGCTGCGTAAATACTAAGAATAGCCGGCGTATCTTTTTTTGCTATTTATAAAAGAAGATACGCCGGCTTTCTTCTAAGATACGAGTGGCGTAATTCGCTTACGCCGTCTTATCTTAGTTGCATATTTACGCTGGCCACTAGGTGGCGCTTCTGTCGTTTTTCACGTAAAATATGCAAATGAGCTATTTACGCAGATTCAGAAACGTACTTGCGGCGGCGCGCCGTATTTTACGTCGTTTGCGTAAGCGTTCGAGCAGCGTAAGGTTACCCCTGCTATAGCAGGCGCAGCCAATGTTAAGTATGGACGTCGGGACCGCGTCGAATTGAACGTCGGTTACGTCGTTTGCGTAAAGTGTTCGGGAATGGGGCTCGACGTTAGTTACGTTCACGTCGTTTACATTGAGAAAGAAGCGACGTGATTTTGCGCATGCGCACTGGGAACGTCCACGGACGGCGCATGCGCCGCCCGAAAAAACGTCAATTACGTGGGGTCAGGATTCATTTACATGAATGACGCCCCCACTTCAGAAATTTGAATTGCGCAGCCTTAAGCTGCAACACATACGTTACGCAGCCGTAAATATGGGCGCAAGTTCTTTCTGAATAAAGAACTTGCACAAATATTTACAACAGCGTAACATATCGGGGATACGTTACGCCAGCAGAAAGATCCGTGGATCTTTCTAAATCTGGCCCATAGAGTCTACAAAATAGGGGATAGATTCATGGAATTTTGTTATTCTTTTTTTTATTAGTAATGGCAGCAAAATGCAATTTTTATCATGACTGCGACATTGCAGCGGACACATCGGACACTTTTGACACTATTTTGGTACCATTGTCATTTATACACTGATTACTGTGTAAAGGACACTGGCAGGGAAGAGGTTAACACTAGGGGGCGATCAAGCAGTTAAGTGTGTCCTAGGGAGTGATTTTAACTGTAGAGGATGGGCTCGCTACAACATGACAGAGATCACTGCTCCTGATGACAGAGAGCAGTAGATCCCTGTCATGTTACTAGGCAGAACAGGGAAATGCCTTGTATACATAGGCATCTCCCGGCTCTGCGGCTCCATGTCATGATCACAGGACATCGAGTCTGCAGGACCCGCGGGCACGGTCACAGTGTCCGCGATTTAAAGGGGATGTACCTGTACACCCATTTGCGCAGCCGTGACATTGTGCCGACATACAAATGGCTAAAGCGGTGTTCTTAGCTATACATAACTAATCATAAAAATGCTCCCTCCCCTCTTAAAACCTATACTTTATACACTGTATTACCAAAAGCATTAGGACGGCTGCCTTTACATGCACATGAACTTATATTGGACAATTTCATGCTCCCAACGTTGTGGGACCAGTTTGGGGATGACCCCTTCCCTTTACAACATTACTGTGCACCAGTGCACAAAGCAAGGTGCATAAAGACATGGATGAGTGAATTTGGGCTGGAGAAACTTGACTGGCTTGCACAGAGTCATGGCCTCAACCCAATAGAACACCTTTGGGGTGAATTAGAGTGCAGACTACGAGCCAGACCTTCTTGTCCAACATCAGTGCCTGACCTAACAAATACGTTTCTGGAAGAATGGTCAAACATTCCCATAGACACACTCCTAAACCTTGTGGACAGCCTTCCCAGAAGAGTTGAAGCTGTTATAGCTGCAAAGGGTGGGCCAACTCAATATTGAGCCCTACGGACTAACACTGGGATGCCATTAAAGTTCATGTGCGTGTAAAGGCAGGTGTCCCAATACTTTTGACAATATAGTGTATGTCAAGTTCAAAGTGTCAGATTTTTGTTTTCTGCCCCCTAAGCCTATTATGTTGCCCCCATCCAATATTAGACTGTTCTGTGGTGGAGGGGGAGGATTAGGTATTGGATCAAAGCACATATTGTGCAATAGCTACTACATTTGATAGAACATTATTCTCTCCTAAATAATGCAGCCAAAAAATAATCCATATGTTTGTTCAGGTATGATTTTTATTTTTTCTTAATTTTTTGTACTTAAATGAAGAAAGTGCATATTACTGTTGGCAACTGAATTCTGCTCCTTCCATATGAAAACAACAAGTTGTGTGTGTAATCCAAGGCTAAGCTCTGTAGAAATTGGAAGAAATGATAGCATTCATTTCCTACATGTCTTAATGCATGTTTACAGTATTGGAAGAAAAACCGCAGCCCAATATGCTAATAAAATATCAATTGATTGTTCTCAGAGAACAAAACTGCTCAAATGTAAAAGTCAACCAATCAGGAGGAGGTGTGGGACGGTGAACCACTGTTTTCAAAAGCTCAAGTCTGGTGACGGGGGGGGGGGGGGGGGGGGGGCAGGTTTACTTTTCAGACATCTTTCTAAAAAAATACCACCCATAGTAGGACACATCATTTGTGTAGATTGAGGTATGAAAAGGAAATGTGTTATATTTAGCAAGTCATGATTCCTTTCCAAATGATTTTTTTCAGCACTGATGAAGAGGGACCTGTGACAGGAAGTCAGGTAAATCTGTGGGTGTTGTCACAGACGGGAGATACATTTCTGCCTTGTTTAGACAATTCACCAATTACTATCAGGTGTCGGCTGCAGAAATAGCCAGAAAGGTTTAGGGCGTTGGAAAACTTCAGCTTCAGAGGATGACTACTGATTGCTGCATCCTGAGGCTTTTTGAGTTAAGGAGAGCAGTGAGAAAGACTTCTGAAGAGGTGGGGTGAGGTGGTTGTTGATTTTTCTGTGTGATAAAAATCAAAAAGACTATTGTTTCTCTGCTGTATGACCAGCAGTGTCTGCCCAGCAGTAGGCTGTGCCAGAAGCAAGACAGGTGAAGATGGGAGCCCCTGCAGCGCTGACTTCTCATCACTGGAAGAGCTTTGTTTACTAGCACTATATGCCTTTACCGTGCACCCCCCCCCCCCCAAAAAGGCCACCAGTTTACAACCGCTTTAAAAATTCAAATTTCTGGACTTCATCTATAGTATGCACCCAAATTTAATGGTGCCTGTGTTGTCCACAGCAGCCAATCAAATTGTCCCTCTTAATGTTTTGTAGAAAGTGTTAAGCCTCATACACACGATCAGGTCTCTCCGCCGGGAAACCCAAGGGGAAAGCCGAGAACCTGTTTGGTTCAGTCTTTCCCCTACACGCGGCTTTTTCCCCGACGGGAAAACTGCGATGGAGCTTTGGCCGGGATTCCTGGCCGTGTGTATGCTCCATCGCAGTTTTTCCCATAGGAAAATTGCCAAAAGCTGCCGGGCAAAAGTCCACAGGATTTTACCGGTGGGAAAAAAGAGAACTGGTTCTCTTTTTTTGTCTGGAGGATTTTGGGCAGTTTACCCATCGGAAAAACTGTGAGGAGCATATACACGGCTGGGATTCCCAGCCAAAAGCTCTCCTTGCAGTTTTTCCGTCTGGAAAACTGATTGTGTGTACAAGGCTTTAAAGAAGAATTTAACACCAAGGGTTCATTTTATAAATGAACCCCTTCCTAATTGGTGTGCTGGGTTGAGCTGACATAGCATACTCACCAGTCCACCGAATCCAGTGTTGTCCTAGGGAAAAGGCAACAGACACCAGGGTCCTGTGGCACCATATTTTTGTGACATCATCAGGATGGCAACTGTATCTTTTGAATCTCTGATATTGTTTTGCACCTGTACACACGATCGGAAATTCCGCCAGCAAAAGTCAGATGTGAGCTTTTGAAGGGAAATTCTGACCGTGTGCATGCTCCATTAGACTTCTGCTATTGGAATTTCCGCCAGCAAAAGATTGAGAGCTGGTTCTCAAATTTTCAGATGGAAAAATCGACGTGCAAAATTCCAAGGCATGCTCGGAAACTATTTGACGCATGCTCGGAAGCATTAAGCTTAATTTTCTCGGCTTGCGTTCTTGACAGACGAAAGTTCAGAGAACTTTTGTGTGACCGTGTGTATGCAAGCTATGCTTGAGTGAAATTCCTTCGGAAAAAAACATCCAAGGTTTTTTCAACTGAAAATCTGATCGTGTTTACGGGGCATTACAGTGTGCATGTGCACTGGGTTGTATAAAGTGCCAAAGCCTCCTGGGATGCATGATGTGGCTATCTCAGGAGGCTTTGGGCAGGGAGAATCAGTGGCCTCATCAGGTGACACTTTTCCCCAGGGGACCTCTCTACTGTCTAGCCTGCCACAGTGCCCAGCAGGTCAACAGGTTGGCTAGTTTTGGGCCAGCACCGACCCCTGTAAATGAGGCGGTCAGTGAAGGCACAGGGACTTGTGAGCTGTCACGGATGGGAGTGACACCAATCGCACTTCCTACTTGATGGTGTCACCTGGGTGCCGTCCACATCCCCCGCACCCCCATAGCGACGCCACTAGGGGGAATGTAGAAGCTCAGGCTGGTCTCCACAAAAAAGTCCAGAGGGAATCCCCCCCCCCCCCCATAAAAGAAAAAAAATGCAGAAAAGGGGAGGGAGGAGAAGTAAATTCAACTAAAGTATAAAAAGTGAAGGTTGACTTTAAAAAGCCAGAATATAAGTGGAATAAACACACTTCTTTCACACCCTTGTTAGACGTATGAGCTGATCTAATCTGCATAAAACATAAGTTTGCTGCTCCAATATTAAATGACTACACTGTAATAGTAAAATAATAATAATATTAATAATAATAAAGTCCCAACATAGCAAGCCTGCATTAGACATGATAACAGGCAGGAGCTCCTATTATTCCACATGAAAGATTTCAAAGCGGAACAAGCGTTTGTTAAATCCCCATCACATAATTGAGTCAGCTCTTGCACTCTCCTTAGCTATAATTTATTTAGCAGTTCTAAATAAAGCATTGAATCAGGAATATCCAAGAACACCCAAATTCCAAATCATGGGATGGAGATTCTACGTTGAAATGATACGCTTTCCTAACGTTTCGCCTTCTCTTTTGTTTGATGTTGTTGCCCTCTAGTGCTCAAATACAACTACATCCCAGTCTAGCGCCTTTCGGTAGCCTTCTATTGAAACAAACATTGGCAATCAATTTAATTTGTTGTCTGCGGTTATTTTGTGTAAACAGATCAGTTTCAATCGCTTTTGTTAATATAATATAAAAATCTATAACTTCAGTAAAATATAACGTTTTTGGTAAGTAACGTATGTCTTAAAATGTATTTTATTGATCGGGAGAAAATGGTTGAAATTCATTTTTTCTAGCATTGATTTTTTTATCATGGATCTAGCGCACATCTTATATGTACTTTCTGCTTCAAATCTGACTATTGGTACAATACTATAAGCTTTAGTGATAGATGCATTTGTATTACAGTTTCATATTACTAGACATAGATGCGTTATAGAAAAACTACAATGTAAAATACCTTATAGGATTGGTGTGCACATTCCGATGGGCACTGGCAAGCAGCAATGATAGGTGACATTAATGAGGAGGCACTGATTGGCAGCACTGGTGGGCACTGTTGGGACTGCAATGATAATCAGGACCAGGGCTGCTGTTAGAAATCATGTGGCACCATACAGCCTACCTGATAAGGCCTGGGGCCTGAGCCCGACCACCGCTCCCTCTACCCCGCAGGCAGCAAGCAGGGAAAAAGGAGGCAGCATGGACTGTGTGCCTTGGAGAAATAAGGATGTGGCAAAACTGCACCAACAGTGGGATGGCAGGTATCAGTTGTATGTATATAATTTACAAAATGTAGGTGTCAAGAATATGTATTGTACAGAGTGCAGGGGTCAGGACTATGCAACTTAAACAGTGTAGTTTCAGGAGTATGTACTGTAAAGTTTGCAGGGGTCAGGAGTGTTTAATATACAGAGTGCGGAGGTCAGGAGTAGGTAATGCATGGAATGCAGGGGTCTGGGATATGTAATGTACAGAATGCAGTGGTTAGGAGGGGGTAATGACAAAAGCAGCAAATTGGGGGTATACAAAAATATTCCTCCATCACGTTCAGTGGCCAAATGCATCCCACTCCACTGAATGGGGACACCTCACAACCATGTACAACAAACTCAGTTGCAGCGAGGTGGTGCAGGATTTAGGGATTAAATCCAATGGCGAGGAGGCAATATAATGCTTCCTTTCCACCTATCAAACACCGTCTGAAAAGTGATCCACTGTGGTTAGTGTAGCCTAATCTACAGCAATGCCCCTCAGATGTGTCACTCCAAACATGCTTGGTATTATCAAAGAGTTCAAATGCAGCCTTTTTAGTCCCCCCCAAAGTACCTGGTCTGGACAGCTTCTTCTACCTGGTGCCTGGGTGCAGTGCATCTCCTGCAGGTGGTTCCTCCTGGAGCTGGGACTATGCAGCTATGCACTGCTGGTACATCTGGTTCTATCCCTTCCTCCTGGGCACTACCGAGCTGGGCAACTAGGACTGAAAGGAACTGGGGGGGGCCCGGTGGTATAGTGTGCGGGGACTCCCAAATCCAGTCTACCAATAAATGAATCACCTGCTGTGCAACTGTTTAGAAAACAAATGTCTCCAGGCCCCCTGTGTTCAGTGGGGGCCAGGGAGGACAGAAAGTGGTCTATTTCAGGTTTAGGTTTTGCCCCTGTACAAATCATTAGTAAGACCTCATCTGGAATATGCAGTCCAGTTTTGGGCACCAGTTCTCAAAAAGGATATCGGAGAACTGGAGAAAGTGCAGAGAAGGGCAACCAAACTGATAAGAGGCATGGAGGAGCTCAGCTATGAGGAAAGATTAGAAAAAACTGAATTTATTCACTCTTGAGAAGAGGAGAATAAGGGGGGATATGATCAACATGTACAAATATATAAGAGAAAAAAAAAAAAAAAGGTTGACGCTGCGCTAATGTGCAAATGAATAAAGCCAGTGAACAGTGAACAATAAGCTGCCAGCACTAAATTGTGTACAAATTAACCGTCATATGACGGCGGGCGGGTAACTCCATTGTCCTGACTGCACATCATATGACGTGCAGTCATAGAAAGTTGCTAGGGGCGCGGCGCGTGCCGCGCGCACCCGTCGCATCACTGGGACCCCCTGTGCGTGTGCCCGGCGGCCGCGATGGCCACCGGGCACACACGATTGCCGAGTAACTGAGCTGGGACATGGAGCTCTGAGTGTAAACACAGAGCTGCACGTCCCTGTCAGGGAGAGAGGAGACTGAATGTGTTCCTTGTACATAGGGACACAATCGGTCACCTCCCCAGTCACCCCCCCTCCCCCCACAGTTAGAACACAAACTAGGAGAAACATTTAACCCCTTCCCCGCCCCCTAGTGGTTAACCCCTTCCCTGCCAGTTACATTTATACAGTTATCAATGCATATTTATAGCATTGTTCACTGTATAAATGTAAATGGTCCCAAAAATGTGTCAAAAGTGTCCGATGTGTCCACTATAATGTCCCACTCCCGGAAAAAAAAAAAAAAATCGCAGATCGCCGCCATTCCTAGTAAAAAAATAAATAAAAAAAAATCATAATTATGTCCCGTATTTTGTAGGCAATATAACTTTTGCGCAAACCAGTCACTATACGGTTATTGCGATTTTATTTTTTACATTTTATTACCAAAAATATGTAGAAGAATACGTATCGGCCTAAACTGAGATAAAAAATGTTTTTTTTTTTTAAATGGGATATTTATTATAGCAAAAAGCAAAAAATATTGTGTCTTTTTTCAAAATTGTCGCTCTTTTTTTGTTTATAGCGCAAAAAATAAAAACTGCACGGGCGATTAAATACCACCAAAAGAAAGCTCTATTTGTGGGGAAAAAAGGACGCCAATTTTGTTTGGGAGCCATGTCGCACGGCCGCGCAATTGTCAGTTAAAACGACGCAGTGCCGGAAGCTAAAATTTTGTCTGGGCAGGAAGGGGGTGTAGGTGCACAGTAGGCAAGTAGTTAAAGGGGTTGTGAAGGCAGGGCTGTTTATTTAATTTTTTAAACAAACATATCATACTTACCTCCACTGTGCAGTTTGTTTTGCACAGAGTGGCCCCGATCGTCCTCTTCTGGGGTCCCACGGCGGCTCTTGCAGCTCCTCACCGCAAGAGTTAACCCCCTCTGAGGATCTGTTTCCCGAGGGGGTTACCTTGCGGGGGCACTCCGTGCCATACAATCGGCATCTATAGACACCAATTGTATGACTCAGCCCCGTCCCTGGCGGCCGCGTCATTGGATTTGATTGACAGCAGCGGGAGCCAATGGCTGTGCTGCTATCAATCATCCAATGAAGAGCCAACAAGACCTGGTGGAAATCAATGCGGGATCGCGCCCATGGAGATTCTGGGCTCGGGTAAGTAAAATGAGGGCTTGGGAAGGCCAGTGACTGAAAGGTGTTTTTTCACCTTAATGCATAGGATACATTAAGTTAAAAAAACACGAAGGTTTACAACCCCTATAAGTTTTAAAAATGAAGGATTAAAAAAACGCATAGCCTTTGTTTAGGCTACACAATGTATTAGCAAACATCATCTAATGAGGGCTTACATTTCCTTTAAAGTTCCAATAAGGATAACTCATATATGAGGGTGACCATCATTTGGCTTTGTACACGTGGGCCAAACTTGGATAACAAGCAACCATTGAGTCCTTCATCTTGCAGGAATCTCAGTAACCTGATGGTCAGTTCTGAGCAGAGTTAGTACTTAAATAGGAACACTTCTTTACAGAAAGATACAAAGATTTAAATAATTCCATTACTGAATTCATTAGTGCAAAAATTAAAACAGCACATACCTCTTATACACCTCACACAAGCCTTATAAACTCTATTATGCAAATATAATTAACAAAATTACTTGCAGATAATTAAGAAGAGCAAGAAGCGGATGCACACTGTGTGCCAGTGCGTAAGCAAGCTACACATCGCTGCATCCAGCTAAGTGGCCTTTCTTGCCAATAATTCAATTAATAAAGCGCATGCCAAAGAAGTATTAGTCGCATATTAGTGTAAACTTTAGGTTGGTGCAGAGTGATTTACAGTATGGCCGCAGCTTACTTCAATATTAAAAACAGAATTACCAAACTAGAATGTCAAAAATTAGATTAGCAACCATTAATACTACATATAATAATAATAAAAATATTTATATTCCAATGACGGATATATTATATTTTAAAGCTGAACACCAGGAATGATATGTATTTTTAAACTTCACTTCTCCGACTTGGTTACATCTAATTCCTTCAAATCTCACATCCGCAGCAACGATGTATCCTGGCCTAGGCCAACAAGGCCCAGGCCTAGGGCAGCACTTTGCAGGGGGGTAGCACGTAAAGAGTCCTGCAGGCTTGCACTACACTGTATGGGGCGCACTGGGCAGAGAGGAAAATTAGTCTAGCGCCCCCATTAAGCAGCCGAACTGCTTCCGGTATGCAGGCGACCGGAATTGCGCAACTGCGGGGGGGGGGGGGAGGGGTGCTTTTAATTTTCATTGTCCTATCATCCGGGACCTCAAACCTTCCTCACCGTGCTATATGTTTTCTGCTGCACTATTGGCATGGTTATATCTTCTTAGTTCTCTCCATAAAATTATCAGAAATTTGTGCTTAACCACTTGCTTACTAGGCACATATACCCCCCTCCTGCCCAGGTGAAATTTCAGCTTCCGGCACTGCGTCGCTTTAACTGACAATTGCGCAGTCGTGCGACGTGGCTCCCAAACAAAATTGACGTCCTTTTTTCCCCACAAGTAGAGCTTTCTTTTGGTGGTATTTGATCGCCTGTGCGGTTTTTATTTTTTGCGCTATACACAAAAAAAAGCGTCAATTTTGAAAAAAATACAATTTTTTTACTTGTTGCTATAATAAATATCCCAATTTAAAAAAAAAAAAAAAACATTTTTTTTCTCAGTTTAGGGCGATACGTAGTCTTCTACATATTTTTGGTAAAAAAAAAGCGACTGGTTTGCACAAAAGTTATAGCGCTTACAAAATAGGGGACAGAATTATTTTTTGGTACTGCGACGTTATGGCGGACACATCGGACACTTTTGACACATTTTTGGTGCCATTCACATTTATACTGCGATCAGTGCTATAAATATGCACTAATTACTGTATACATGTGACTGGCATTGAAGGGGTTAACACTAGGGGGTGAGGAAGGGGTTAAATGTATCCTAGGTGTATTCTAACTGTGGGGGATGGGGGGGTGACTGGGGGGGTGACCGATCTGTGTCCCTATGTACAAGGGACACAGATCGGTCTCCTCCTCTCCAGAGACAGGACGCTGTCTCTGTGTAAAAACGGGAATGAGAGATGATCTGTGAGATCATCTCTCATTCGCCGCACAGATCGCATCGCAAACGGCCACTCTGATTGGCCGTTCGTCGCGATCTGTGATTGGCTGTGTCCTTATTTAAAGTCAGCAGCTACACTGTTAGTAGCTGCTGACTTTAAAAAAAAAAATTTTCGCGGCTGGAGCTCCTCTTTAGGGAAAGTAAACTACCCGAGCTGTTGATAAATGAACATTTCTTGAAATAAAGTAACCTGTTAGCCCATAAAAATACAGAGAACTACCATGTTTCCCTGAAAATAAGACTGGGTCTTATATTCATTTTGGCAACCATACGATGTATGAATGGAAGATCAGCGATTCCCCCTAGTGAGTCAACCCCCCCATACAGTTAGAACACACTAGGAACATACTTAACCCCTTCACTGCCAATGGCATTTTTATAGTAATCCAATGCATTTTTATAGCATTGATCGCTATAAAAATGCCAATGGTCCCAAAAATGTGTCAAAAGTGTCCGATGTGTCCGCCATAATATCGCAGTACCGAAAAAAAACGCTGATCGCCGCCATTACTAGTAAAAAAAATATATTAATAAAAATGCCATAAAACTACCCCCTTTTTTGTAAACGCTATAAATTTTGCGCTAACCAATCAATAAACGCTAATTGCGATTTTTTTTTTACGAAAAATATGTAGAAGAATATGTATCGGCCTAAACTGAGGAAAAAAAATGTTTTTTTATTTCTTTTTTGGGGATATTTATTATAGCAAAATGTAAAAAATATTGAATTTTTTTCAAAATAGTCGCTCTATTTTTGTTTATAGCGCAAAAAATAAAAACCGCAGAGATGATCAAATACCACCAAAAGAAAACTCTATTTGTGGGAAAAAAAGGACGCCAATTTTGTATGGGAACCACGTCGCACGACCGCGCAATTGTCAGTTAAAGCGACGCAGTGCCGAATCACAAAAAGTGCTCTGGTCTTTGGACAGCAATATGGTCCGGGGGGTAAAGTGGTTAAAGACTGTTGGAAGACCATTTCAGGTGACTACCTCTTGAAGCTCATCAAGAGAATGCCAAGAGTGTGCAAAGCAGTAATCAAAGCAAAAGGTGGCTACTTTGAAGAACCTAGAATATGACATATATTTTCAGTTGTTTCACACTTTTTTGTTATGTATATAATTCCACATGCGTTAATTCATAGTTTTGATGCCTTCAGTGTGACTCTACAATTTTCATAGTCATGAAAATAAAGAAAACTCTTGGAATGAGAAGGTGTGTCCAAACTTTTGGTCTGTACTGTATGTGTAGTAAGGTCCCAGTCCTCCTTCGATCTAATGAGAACCTCCAGGGTCAGAGATAGCGGACATCCTTCTGTATATGGTGGGTTGTGAGGCATAGTGGGGGCAAAGCAGTTTGATTCATGGGCACCAGACACTTCTTAAATGCAAAACAGATTTTATTTCTCTTAACAGAACTTTGGGAGAGAGGGATAGGGTCAGGACACCCTTAGGTAGTTGCAAAATTAATTGACAGACTCCAAGACTCCCTAAAGGTGGGTGCCCCACCCAAAGAAGAAGACCCAGAACCAATGGTGTCTGCCCCATAAATACCCTCCCTCAGCATGCACAGTGAGGCCCAACCCTCCTGATTGGCTGCTGGGGAACACTGCACATTGCCCCTGAATACATCATCCTGTTGTGGGGATGCTTTTCTTCAGCAGACCCAGGGATGCGTGTCAGAGTGGATGGGAAGATGGATGGAGCCAAATACAGGACGATTTTAGAAGAAAAACCTGTTAAGGCTCGTACACACGGTAGGACATCCAACAAAATTTCCCTTGGATTTTTGTCCTAATTGATTTGTCCGGTCACACCCATAGCATACACACAGTCAGACTTTTCTGCAAACTTTTCTAAAACGTTCCCCATCATCACGTGTTTTTTCTGCTCTTTTCTGCTCTTTACCGCCACCCTTTGGTTAACTTCTGCTATTGTTGGTTGATTTTAACATTGGTTCTGAGCATGCGCATTTGTACTGTGTACAAAAGTTGGTTGGATTGCTGTACACACGGTCACACAAAGCACCATCGGACTTTTGTTCCCAAAAAGTTGGTCCGTTCGCAGACCCAACTTTTTGTCGGATGAAACCAGAAAAAGTTGGTCCGATAGAGCGTACACACGATCGGACAAATTTGAAAAGTTGCAGATTTTGAAGTTGGTTGGCCAAAAGTCCGACCGTGTGTATGGGGCTTTAGAGTCTGCAAATGACTTGAGACTGTGCAGAGGTTCACCTTCCAGCAGGACAACGACCCTAAACATACAGCCAGAGCTGCAATAGAATGGTTTAGATAAAAGCATATTCATGTGTTAGAATGGCCCAGTCAATGTCCAGATCTAAATCCAATTGAGAATCTGTGGCAAGACTTAAAAATTGTTGTTCACAGACCAGTGGCGTCAGGAGGGAGGGCTAACGGGGGCTGGAGCCCTGAGTGTGCCCCCAAAGAGCCCCGGGTCTCGATAGTCCTAATATCATTATTAGCCCAGAGCTGTTTTCACAGACAACAGGGAACGATCTTCCAGTTATGCAGCGTGTCTGAGTGCCGTACATAAAGTCCTGTCTCCGGGACCCGGCTCCTATGATGGATGTCCCACTGGTCCAATGCTGGGACCGTGGGATGTGTGACATCCATCATAGGCGCCACCAGGTCCAGAAGGAGGCGGGAATGACACTGCCAGTGTAGGTGTCGGGTGGGCGTCAGTGTATGTGTCGGGGGGCGTCAGTGTATGTGTCGGGGGGCGTCAGTGTATGTGTCGGGGGGCGTCAGTGTATGTGTCGGGGGGCGTCAGTGTATGTGTCAGGGGGTGTCAGTATATGTGTCAGGGGCAGTCAGTGTAGGTGTCGGGGGGGGTCAGTGTATGTGTCAGGGGGGTCAGTGTAGGTGTCGGGGGGGGTCAGTGTATGTGTCAGGGGCAGTCAGTGTAGGTGTCGGGGGGGGGTCAGTGTATGTGTCAGGGGGGTCAGTGTAGGTGTCGGGGGGGGTCAGTGTAGGTGTCGGGGGGGGTCAGTGTATGTATCAGGGGAAGTCAGCATGGGTGTCAGAGGGAGTCAGTGTAGGGGTTTAGTAGGTCAGTAGTTTAGTGGTCAGCATGGGCACTGGTGAGTCAGGTACCAACCAGCAAGTGAACCTAACCAACCCCCCCCCCCCCCCGCAAAGCAGTCAATCCCCCTCCATCAAGCCCCCCGCCGCCATCGGGCATGGACTTCGGGCTGAAGCCCCTGGTCTTTTTCACACCTACAGCGCCCCTGTCACAGACGCTCTCCATCCAATCTGACAGAGCTATTTTTCAATGAAAAATGTGCAAAAATGTCACTCTCTAGATGTGCAAAGCTGGTAGTGACATCCCCAAAAAGACTTGCAGCTGTAATTGCAGAGACAGGTGGTTCTACAAAGTATTGACTCAGGGGGGCTGAATACAAATGCACACCACGCTTTTCATATATTTATTTGTAAACATTTTGAAAACCATTTATCATTTTCCTTCCACTTCACAATTTTGTGCCACTTTGTGTTGGTTTAGCACATAAAATACATTTACGTGGTTGTTGGTTGTAACATAATGTGGTATATACACACACACACACGCGCGCGCGCGCATATGTATCATATGAAAAAAGAGAACTGGACACAAGGTTATGATTACCTTCAATTTGATAGGCTGCTGTTGATGCTCCCCAAGCAAACGAATCAGGAAACTTTCCACTATCCATGTCTTGTTGTATACCCACAGGAATCGCAGTCACCGCTATCCAATGACGCTGTTTACTTTACCTTGTCCTGTTTATCCTTTGCTGATCCCTCCAGATGTATAACTGAAGTAAACAGCTGTAAAGAAAAAAAAAAGAAAAAAATCACAAGATTTATAGGATGGAACTTCAACATATCTTCACAACCAAATACAAAACTGCTGTGTATTATGGGTACACGCTGCATTTGGGAACAGTTAGTGGTGTGCCATATATGTAGAAGTTATTGCATCTGCACTCCTTGTGTATAAATTACCATTCGCACCTGACCCATTCGTGATTTTGTGCATTTCCAAAACGCACAACAACACAGCATCAATAATCTCAACCTTTTCCCAACACAACTCATAAAATCTCCGGCAATACTTGTGTCTTTGTCTAAGGACTCAAGCACACAGGGCTTAAAAAAATTAATAAAAATTTCAGGCATTCAACGTTTTTTTTTCAGTCTGTTAGGGCCCATGCATACAGAGGCGTTTATAGGCGTGTTGAAGAGAAGCTTTTAAAGGCTGAAAAAAAAAACGTGAAATGCGCATAAACACTAGACATGTTTAGTCTCGTTTTCACATTATAGAACTCTTAACAGCCGGAATAAATTCATATTCTGGCCAATAAAATGCACTTATGTGCATGCCGAATGCAGCTTTAGGTGCATTTTCTTGCTACTTTTTCCTGCAAGGAGTAAAAGGCATTGAGAGAAAAAATTCTCATGTTTACATTTCTACAAAATGTGTTACTAACAAGTGCACACTAGGTGGCAACATTGTAGTATTTTCTTTTGCACTTCTTGGGAAGATAGACAAGCAGTATTATTGTCATTTAGATTTCATCTGATGGATTTTTATCCCTTTACTGACTGTGCTACATTGTCCCTTATCTCTCCATATGGTCCTTTGGTAAAACTAACTCAAATCAGTGTATATTATTTAATCTGTGTGAAAGTTAGAGAGTCCACAAACTATGATATAATTGAAAATTGACCAATCCTGATGTATTGAAAGCACATGCACATGCATTATGCATTCATTTTCCTGACTACCTATCACATTGGAGGCCCAGGAGCCCCAGGACAGTGAAAACACCCACAATTTTGGAAATCTGGAAGATAAACACACATATGTACGGCTAGCTATATTCATGTAAATGTATATATATATATATATATATATATATATATACACACATACATTGAGATTATATATATATATATATATATATATATATATATATATATATATATATAATATATATATTATATATATATATATATATATATATATATATATATATATATATATATATATATAGGTTGTATGTACATTTTGAATATACATTTTTAAACAAATTATATGTTTACTATTGCACATACATTTTTTTAAATTTTTAAATTTTCATTCATCTTTTAAATGAGTATAATGATGTCCTAGGATTTCTCCTTCTGTTTCTGTCTCTCCCTATGCTGGTTTCCGTCGTGTGTATTTCTCCATTTCTTCCACAAGATGGCAGTCTTCTATTTACACTCCTATTTACTCCTGCTATGTTCCCATTACGTCGTACGTTACCACAGAGACATTTTTGCGCTTTCTCCATTATGCCCTTAGCATTCGCCCTTAGTTAAAATGGAGTCGCGTTGCTATATAAGAGCATTGTGAAGACGCGAGACCAGCAGCCTATCCCCGACGACGCCCTGTGCTGACGAAACGCGTAGGTGTGGCCTAGCTGAGTGGAACGTCATCACGCTTTGTTTACGGAGATACGCAACCACGGAGCCTAGCAGACAGGAGAGTATCAGAGGAGACGCCGCTTTTCCTTTACACTTATACATACCGCGCCAACTTAATTGTAAGTGCAACTTTACTTTTCTATTAAACCCGCTTTCAAACGGTATTATGCTATGGGGTATTCCTTTGTTTCTCATTCAATGAGAGTTTGAATCATCAACTTACCTATTGGAGCGAGTGCATTTTGGATTTGTCATCTCATCATATATGCCTGGAGTCAGTCTATTCGGGAAGACTATAAACATCCCTGTGCCTAATTTGACCGCTCTCACGACGGTCATTTATATGTGGTAAGGAGACTACATCTCACGATTTGGGTCTCCTTTTTGGTGGCAGAAGACTTTCTTTCTACTTAGGCCGCGTACACACGAGGAGATTTATCCGATGAAAGCGGTCTGACAGACCGATTTCATCGGATATGTCTCCTGGAGATTTTGGTCTGATGTGTGTACACACGATCAAACCAAAATCCCAGCGGACAGACAGCGCGGTGATGTGGCAGGGACATTGAAGCCGCCACGTCACTGAACCAGGAAGTAAAATACTTCCACGCATGCGTCTAATCCATTCGGCGCATGGGGGGGATTTATGTCTGCTGGTTAGGCGTACTAACCAGCGGACATGTCGGACAGAGGGGTTTCCAGCAGACAAGTTTTAAAGACTGCTTTAAAACTTTTGTCTGCTGGAAACCTGTCTGCTAGCCCGTACACACGATTGAATCTGTCCGCTGAAACTGGTCCGCAGATATATTTGATCGTGTGTACGCGGCCTTACTTAATTTTGATGCAAAATCACAATCTATGGACCTTTTTCTATTCACTTTATTTTGATGTGAATGATCGTCTATGGACATCCATATTCCTAATTTGAACTTCCATGTTACAGTTGTTTGTTGTTCACAACTTATTTCACGTATTTTTTGTTATATCATTGTTCACTTAGCGCTGTACCTTATTTTTATATTGTTTGTTTACTTTGGGTATCTTAGATAATTGGTACTGGCAGCTTATTCCCTATATTAATTTTGGGACATCTTCACATTTTTTATTTTATCTGTTAGGGCAGTGTTTTTTCCCCCCTTCTGGAAATGTATATTATATATATATATATATATATATACACATACATACACATACACATACACACACACACAATTTATTCCCTGGTGTACCCCTAGAATACCATCTATCAGGAGTGGGTCCATTTTCCATCCAGGTCTCACTTTAAGGTATTCTTAACCCCTTCCATACAGGGCATTTTCACCCCCTTCCTGCCCAGACCAATTTTTAGTTTTCAGCGCTGTTGCACTTTGAATGACAATTGCGCAGTCATGCAACACTGTACCCAAATTAAATCGTTATGTTTTTTCCCCACACAAATAGAGCTTTCTTTTGGTAGTATTTGATCATCTCTGCGGTTTTTATTTTTTGCGCTATAAACAAAAGAACAGCGACAATTTAAAAAAAAAAACACACAATATTTTTTACTTTTTTATTTAATAAATATCACAATTAAAAAAAAAAAAACATTTTTTTCCCTCAGTTTAGACCGATACGTATTCTTCTACGTATTTTTGGTAAAAAAAAAAAACCGCAATAATCGTATATTTATTTGGTTTGTGCAAAAGTTATAGCATCTACAAAATAGTTGATAGATTTATGTCATTTTTTTTTTTTTACTAGTAATGGCGGCGATCTGCATTTTTTTTTTTGTTGCCGTGACATTGCGGCAGACATATCGGACACTTTAACACTAGGGGCGCTGAAGGGGTTAAAATGTTCCCTAAAGTGTGTTCTAACTGTAGGGGGACTCACAAGGGGAGGAGACCGATGTGTGTTCCTCTGTACTGGGAACACACATCAGTCTCCTCACCGCTGATAGGAGGTGGATCTGTGTGTTTACACACACAGATCCACACTCCTGCCGTGATCGGCGGTAATCGCGGGTGCCTGGCGGCAATCGCGGCCGTCGGGTACGCGCACGCCTAGAACGCAGGGAACAAAGAACGTCATATGACGTCCACTCTGATCGGCGAGGGGTTGCTGCCGCCGTCAATAGCTTATGGCCCGGTATGGAAGGGGTTAAATGAGTCTATACATCAAAATGACATACTCAATACCTACATATAGATACAATATATTTCTTCTTGTCAGTACACATACTATTTACCATTCTGCTCTAATTACAGGATTCTATCGATAGGCCTCAATGTGTCTGGATCTCCCATTCCAGGCAAGCCTCTCTAGGCTCCCTTGACATATTTGCAAAACATTTTTCTACTCAAATCTACATTACACGCCTGACACTTGGTGGAGATGAAGGACGCAGCAGATCTTTGAGGCAGTTTTCTTTGCTTTTAATCTACATGGAATGTGTGCTTATAAACCGCCAGACTTGAGACTGGGAAAAAAACATGGGAATCCATTTCACCTTCGCTGAGATCCCTTCACTGGTTGCCAGTAAAAGACAGAATTGCTTTTAAAGCACTCTGGCTGACGCATAAGTGCATCCATGGAAAGGCCCCCCAATATCTATGCGAAAAAATAAAAGCCCATAATCCCAATCGTGTTCTGCGATCCACCAACCAAAATCTGCTCCAGATACCCAAAGCCAGATACAAGTCCAAAGGAGAAGGAAGATTTGCGGTCCAAGGTCCCAGACTATGGAACGCTTTACCAACCAGCATTCGGTTGGAGGAGAACCACTTGGCCTTCAGAAGAAAGATCAAAAATCATCTCTTTTGATATCAAAAGAGACAGGAACGAGCGTAGGATGCATTAAGGTAAAAAAAACTTTTACCTTTACAACCCCTTTAATATTTGGTTGCACACCCTTTGGAAAAAATAATTGAAATCAGTCGCTTCCTATAACCATCAATAAGCTTCTTACACCTCTCACCCGGAATGTTGGACCTTTGCAAACTGCTCCAGGTCTCTCTTATTGGAAGGGCGCCTTTTCCCAACAGCAAGTTTAAGATCTCTCCACAGGTGTTCAATGGGATTTAGATCTGGACTCATTGCTGGCCACTTTAGAACTCTCCAGCGCTTTGTTTCCATTCATTTGTGGGTGCTTTTTGACGTATGTTTGGGGTCATTGTCCTGCTGGAAGACCCAAGATCTCAGACGCAAACCCTGCTTTCTGACGCTGGGCTCTACAGTGCGACCCAAAATCCTCAGATTTCATGATGCCTTGCACACATTCAAGGCACCCAGTGCCAGAGGCAGCAAAACAACCCCAAAACATCATTGAACCTCGACCATATTTCACTGTAGGTACTGTGTTCTTTTCTTTGTAGGCCTCATTCCATTTTCGGTAAACAGTAGAATGACGTGCTTTACCAAAAAGCTCCATCTTGGTCTCATCTGTTCACAAGACGTATTCCCAGAAGGATTTTGGCTTACTCAAGTACATTTTGGCAAACTGTAGTCTTGCTTTTTTATGTCTCTGTGTCAGCAGTGGGGTCCTCCTGGGTCTCCTACCATAGGGTTTCATTTCATTTTAATGTCAACGGATAGTTGGCGCTGACACTGATGCTTCCTGAGCCTGCAGGACAGCTTGGATTTCTTTGGCACTTGTTTGGGGCGGCTTATCCACCATCCGGACTATCCTGCGTTGCAACTTTTTATCAATTTTTCTCTTCCGTCTACGCCCAGAGAGATTAGCTACAGTGCCATGGGTTGCAAACTTCTCGATAATGTTGCTCATTGTGGAACAGTGGCGGCTGGTGCTTAAAATTTTTTTGGGGGGGGGGGCGCAAATGAAAAAAAAATTGCAGCCTCACTGTGCCCATCACATGCAGCCACTGTGCCCATCAAACACAGCCACTGTGCCATGCCACCAAATGCAGCCACTGTGCCATCAATTGTCACCACTGTACCATGCCATCAAACACAGCAACTGTGCCATCAATTGGCACCACTGTGCCATGCAACACAGCAACTGTGCCATCAATTGTCACCACTGTGCCATGCAACACAGCAACTGTGCCATCAATTGTCACCACTGTGCCATGCAACACAGCAACTGTGCCATCAATTGTCACCACTGTGCCATGCCATCAAACGCAGCCACTGTGCCATCAATTGTCACCACTGTGCTATGCCATCAAACGCAGCCACTGTGCCATCAATTGTCACCACTGTGCCATGCCATCAAATGCAGTCACTGTGCCATCAATTGTCACCACTGTGCCATGCCATCAAACACAGCAACTGTGCCATCAATTGTCACCACTGTGCCATGCAACACATCAACTGTTCCATCAATTGTCACCACTGTGCCATGCCATCAAACGCAGCCACTGTGCCATCAAATGCAGTCACTGTGCCATCAATTGTCACCACTGTGCCATGCCATCAAACGCAGCTACTGTGCCACCAAACGCAGCCACTGTGCCATCAATTGTCACCACTGTGCCATGCCATCAAACGCAGTCACTGTGCCATCAATTTTCATCACTGTGCCATGCCATCAAACGCAGCCTCTGTGCCCCTCAATTGTTGCCACTGTGCCAATTGTCACCACTGTGCCCATTGATGCCACTGTGCATGTCACTGTGCCCTTTAATTGTCACCACTGTGCCCCATGATGCCACTGTGCCTATTGTCACCACTGTGTCCAATGATGCCACTGTGCCCATTGTCCCCACTGTGCCCCATGCCACTGTGCCCATTGTCGCCTCTGTGCCCATTGTCGCCCCTTTCCCTGTAAAAAGCACTTACCTGAAGCTTCCATGTCCTCCCTCGATGTCTTTAGCCAATCAGGTTCCTGATAACCAGAATCCGGGAACCTGATTGGCTGGAACGGTCGTCAGTCTTATGCAAGGAACACTGGGAGGCTGCGTTCCGAGGATAGACATCCGAGAGCCGGAGGGCTGTACTTGAAAAGCCTATCAGAGCCAGCAGCTCTGATAGGCACTTCCTCACAGCCAATCAGCTGCTGCTATTCAGGTAACCGGCGCCCTATGTCCGATTATATGAATAGACCAGAGGCAGCTGGCAACAATGATAACACACATTCAATGCAATGAATGTGTGTTATTTGCGATAGGGGGTTGTGCTGCAGCGCCCTCTATTGACGGCCACCAGAACTGCAGGTAAAAGTAAAAATGAAATATGAAATTTTAAGCAAAATAAAATGTCTTAAAAGGGCCCATTTTTTTTTTTTACTACAGGAGGGGACCGGCGCACAGGCGCCCCCTATGGACAGGCCGCCACTGCTGTGGACAAAGGCAAATCTAGATCTCTGGAGATGGACTTGTAACCTTGAGATTGTTGATATTTTTCCACAATTTTGGTTCTCAAGTCCTCAGACAGTTCTATTCTCCTATTTCTGTTGTCCATGCTTAGTGTGGCACACACAGACACACAATGCAAAGACTAAGTGAACTTCTCTCCTTTTTATCTGCTTTCAGGTGTGATTTTTATATTGCCCACACCTGTTACTTGCCCAGATGAGTTTAACCACTTAAGGACCCCCTTCGCGCCGATGTACGTTGCCCTTTAAGCCAAGCCGTGGGGTCGTGCAACCCGGTCCAAAGCTCCGTGACCGCGGGACCCGATCGCCACTGGAGTCGCGCGATCGGTCCCCAGTTCTTCACTGTGACGGCGTCATCGATCGTGCGATCTATTTTATAGGGATGCTCAATCGATGTCACACCGACAGCCACACCCCCATACAGTTGTGAACACACATTAGGTCACACATAACCCCTTCAGCGCCCCCTTGTGGTTAACTCCCAAACTTGCACTGTCATTTTCACAATAAACAATGCATTTTAAATGCATTTTTTGCTGTGAAAATGACAATGGTCCCAAAAATGTGTCAAAATTGTCCGAAGTGTCTGCCATAATGTCGCAGTCACGAAAAAAAACGCTGATTGTCGCCATTAGTAGTAAAAAAAAAAAAAAAATTAATAAAAATGCAACAAAACTATCCCCTATTTTGTAAACACTATAAATGTTGCGCAAACCAACCGATAAACGCTTATTGCGATTTTTTTTACCAAAAATAGGTAGAAGAATATGTATCGGCCTAAACTGAGAAAAAAAATTATATATTATATAATTATATATATAGCAAAAAGTAAAAAATATTGTTTTTTTTTCAAAATTGTCGCTGTATTTTTGTTTATAGCGCAAAAAATAAAAACCACAGAGGTGATCAAATAACACCAAATTAAAGCTCTTTTAGTGGGAAAAAAAGGACGCCAATTCTGTTTGGGAGCCATGTCGCACGACCGCGCAATTGTCTGTTAAAGCGACGCAGTGCCGAATCGCAAAACCTGGCTGGGTCCTTTAGCTGCCTAAAGGTCCGGGTCTTAAGTGGTTAAAGGAGCATCACATGCTTGAAACAATCTTATTTATCCATAATTTTGAAAGGGTGCCAAGAATTTTGACCAGCCCATTTTTTGAGTTTTGTGTGAAATTATGTTGTTTTTTCAGGAGCAGGACTCCTGAGAAAATTACAGTTTTTAAAACTTTTTTCCATTGATGCATGTTCCCTCGGGCAAGACCCGGGTTCTCAAAGACGTGTTCACAGACAAACTATAGACACCCAGCAGGTACAATATTTAAAGGAATTTTTCTTTTTCTTTTTTTAATTTAAGCATCATTAAAACCACTGCTCCAGGATACTTAAATAAAAAAAATGCCAAAGCCAAAGCTAGAAAAGCCTAGCACTGTACTATAAAGATATAAATAGTGATTTTGAACGAAGAGGCGTCACTTTTGAAGTTTGCGTTCCTTTAATAGAAGCTCTTGACTTTCATACCAGTGTGATCAGTCCCGCTAGTCTGAGTTCACAGGAAAACAGAAGAGCCATGCTTCTGGCTGTATTGGTATGAGCTTCTGTCCAATCACATCTCATATACAATGTACATCCCAGTCCCAACCAAAGTGTGCTTTCAGCAAGCTGCAGCCTGCACTGTGTGTCGAACAAAGGGGGTCCCAGGGGGGTAGAGGATAGAACACAGGGATCTGAGAGGTGAAGATTTGTGCAAGGGAAGGTTACAGTTCAATTTATTTAAATGCAGGAAAATGATATAAGCAAACTTTACATCTCCCGTGTTAATGTACCCGCATTTACATGCATTTTGACTACATATATTAATTACACAGGTTCTCTGGCTGATTAAGGTGCTAATTAAACTCGCTTGGTGCCTTATCGACATTAAATTAGCCCCAGAACCTGTGTAATTACTATGTGTTCGGGTTTAAAAGGATGAGATGGAAACCTTTAATTTTGACGCATTTAGAGTATCTAATCTGTCCCACAGAACTAAACTAAGAGCTTGTTTTCCCTTAAAGGGGAGTTCCACCCACAATTTCACTTTTTAAATATAAATACCCCTGTAATACACAAGCTTAATGTATTCTAGTAAAGTTAGTCTGTAAACTAAGGTCAGTTTTGTTAGGTTGTTACAGCATTTAGATAGTTTATAATCTAGAAAAAGAACGTGGCCATCTTAAGTGTGGGCATCATGAAGCCAGACTGTATGACTTCCTGGATTTCAGCTTTGCATATCTCGCACATGCTCAGTGCTGCACAAGCAATGTAATAGGTTTCAGTCAGGTTTGCAAGGACTACTGGAAAACATGATCCCTATCCCAGAAACTTGCAAATAGCCTTGTGACTTAATAGCCTAGGCTAATAAGGAGGAGGAAGTAATGAAGGACTACAAAATAAAGGTATTTACAAGCAACAAAATAAATAAAAATTGTCCATTCTGAACACTATGAGATTAGGCATGCAGCACAGACAAACATAAATAAATGGGTGGAACTCCACTTTAAGTGTTGCCCTCTGAAGAGTGATCCACGATAAATTGATTTTCAGAGGATGTTTGACAGGTGGCAAGGTGGCGATATGTCACCTCCTCATGACATGTTTTACCCTTAAAAGCCTGCATCACTATGTTTGTTGTGGGGCAGTTGCAGCACAGTCCCATTTACTTGAATGCAAAAAAATATATAAAAAGTTTATGCTTAAAAAAAAAAAACACAATTATAGATCTAAAATGGGCCCAAAGTCAGTCTTCATATGCATCTGAAAGAAATGGTTTTCCTTTTCTGTTGTTTAATATCAATGGAGTGTCACAGACAGCATAGTTTGCATTATTCCTGGTCGCGATTTGACCTATTGAAGTGAAATACACATTGGTGTTAACTGTTATCAATTTGCAAGGCATGTGAAATGTATGGCACACAGCCTGGGCAATTTAGATGCAATTTCAGTGTGTTCACGGCTCTTTTTTTAATGGAAATTAACCTTTTTAATGAAAACAAAGACGTATTCAATAAAGGAGTAACACTTGCAAATGCAAAATCTTTTAAATGCATCTTAAACACACTCTTAAGGCATGTTCACACTACATGGACTGGGACGTTGTTGGGCGGCTATTCCAGCACAATCCCACTGCATGGGCAAGCCAAGATGCCCCATCTCCTATGTGTTCAGTAAGTCTATACCACTGCGCTGCGATACAATGCCCTTTAGAGCTCTTTTACACAGGCAGCTTGGCTGCCTACCAGAATACTAACATTACAACCTGACAGGGCTGTATGCAAGCCATGACCATGCGCTTCACGGCTGTGGCATTTTTAACTCAGGCTGCAGAAATTGACAGGTGGCATTGCCTGTCAAACTCGCCCATTGGAATCAATTGGGCGCACTGCAACTGAAAGACAAACACTTATATAAAATTGCCATTCCTAATAAAAAAAAAAAACACAACACAGGAGGCCACTGCTATACCACCCTTTAAAACTGATCCACGCAAATCACTTTTCAGAGGGCAGTAAGCTTTCGATTTGTCTAGAAGAACCCTGAGGCCGACCGATCGATCAGCTGCAATGAAGGGGCCCCCTGGAGCATCGAAGATGGGGCTGGGGGCTGCTGAGGATTACATCCATCCATCGAAGTTGTTGAGCGGAGGGGGTGCCGCGATTGCCACGACCGGGGGATTGCAGTGAAATTGTGGGAGGGGGTTGCTGCGATTGAGCCCGGGGCCCCCTATTGGACGGGGCCCATGTGCTTGAGCCCTGTCAAGCCCAATGGTAAGTCCGGCCCTGGGTCCGACTATGGAAAAGGTTCCTGCACTACTTTGTCTGATTTCTGCCCATAGAATTGAATGGCAGTCACATCCAAGTCGGATCATCATCTTAATTGCCTGAAGTTGCTTCTAAGTGCGTCAAAGTCCTGTGACTTTAATGTCGGAGCAGCCTCAATGTATGTCTTTTCTGAGAAAATGCATGTGTTTAGGATCTCATAAAGGGGGCGTTATTGCCTGCATCAAATTGCAAAGTCTATGTACATAGCTATAGCCCCTGCACACCTGGCAATAGGCTGTGTTTATGTGTCCAATCAATTACTATGGGGGGCCACCTTAGAACTTATCTGTATTATGAGCACAGTGCGCAGTACACAGTACTATGCATTTAGTACAGTACTTACTGCAGACTAAGCCAGCAGCATAGTTCTAGATTTAAGCTTTCAGCTAGATATTCCATGTAGAGCTCTAGGCCAGGGGCCTCCAAACTACAACCCCTACAAGATTTTATCCGGACCACAGCTAGAGTCAGTGGCATATCCTCAATTTGCATGGATTAGTGCAGCAGAGGCTGATTGTGGATGTAATAAGGGACTCTGATAGAGACCCTGATGGAAGGGGGACACCCTAAAGTCAAATCTGGTGTAAGAAGGTTGGCTCTGATGGGGACCCTGATGGAAGGGAGGATTTTGATGGGGACCCTGATGGAAGGGAGGATTCTGATGGGGACCCTGATGTAAAAGGGAAATCTGATGTAAGGAGGGACTGTGATGGGAACCCTGATGTAAAAGGGTAATCTAATGTAAGGGAGGACTGTGATGGGGACTCAGATGGAAGGGTGGACTGTGATGTGTACCCTGATGTAAGGGGGGCTGTGATGTGGACCCTAATGTAAATGGACACTGTGATGTGGACCCTGATGTAAGGGGAAACTGTGATATGGACCCTGATATAAGGGGGAACTGTGATTTGGACCCTGATGTAAGGGGGAACTGTGATATGGACCCTGATGTAAGGGGGAACTGTGATATGGACCCTGATGTAAGGGGGGACTGTGATATGGACCCTGATGTAAGGGGGGACTGTGATGTGGGCCCTGATGTAAGGGGGGACTGTGATGTGGGCCCTGATGTAAGGGGGGACTGTGATGTGGGCCCTGATGTAAGGGGGACTGTGATGTGGGCCCTGATGTAAGGGGGGACTGTGATGTGGGCCCTGATGTAAGGGGGGACTGTGATGTGGGCCCAGATGTAAGGGGGGACTGTGATGTGGGCCCTGATGTAAGGGGGGACTGTGATGTGGACCCTGATGTAAGGGGGGACTGTGATGTGGACCCTGATGTAAGGGGGGACTGTGATGTGGACCCTGATGTAAGGGGGGACTGTGATGTGGACCCTGATGTAAGGGGGGACTGTGATGTGGACCCTGATGTAAGGGGGGACTGTGATGTGGGCCCTGATGTAAGGGGGAACTGTGATGTGGGCCCTGATGTAAGGGGGAACTGTGATGTGGGCCCTGATGTAAGGGGGAACTGTGATGTGGGCCCTGATTCCTGATGTAAGGGGGAACTGTTATATGGGCCCTGATGTAAGGGGCATTGTGATATGGACCCTGAATTAAGGGGGATTGTGGTAGGGATCCTGGTGGAAGGAGGATTGTGGTAGGGATCCTGGTGGAAGGAGGGACTGTGAGGGTGGGGGGGGCTGATGTAAGGAGGATTGTGATGGGAACCCGGATGTAATAGCAGCAGAAAAAATGTCCAGTGTGCATGATGGGGCCTTAAAAAAAGCTGGCAAACGCCACTCAACCTTCATGATGAAGAAAATATTTGCTGGTCTAAAGTCATCTGTAATGTTAAATGGCCAGGTCTTTCGTTTTCAGAGAAGACTGCATTGTTCATGGTGTCGGGAAAAGACAAGTGCTTCCCATTGGGTGTTCATACATATGAATAGGTGATGAGACTGTCAGGTGAATGGAAGGTTGTTTGTTGATTGTGAACAATCTTTACCCCCATGCTTCAAGAAGCAGAAGAATAAAGGACGTTGGTCAAAGCAAAATGTCCAGTGTGGTTTTGTCACTATAGCATATAAGAAAAAATATTCCCCCAGAGCGGGGTAACAAGTAGGCTATATAAGTCAAAAAGAGTGTGAACAGCCTAATTGTCAATGAGGTATAATTTTATTTATGGATATTCATAGATATATAATCACCTAAAAGTAGAATCTAGGGTATAAAAGCACTGCGTCACTTTAACTGATAATTGCGCGGTCATGCGACGTGGCTCGCAAACAAAATTGGCGTTCTTTCTTTCCCACAAATAGAGCTTTCTTTTGGTGGTATTTGATCATCTCTGGGGTTTTTATTTCTTGCGCTATAAACGAAAATAAAGCGACTATTTTGAAAAAATGCAATATTTTTTACATTTTGCTATAATAAATATCCCCCAAAAATACTTTAAAAAAATTATTTTCCCTCGGTTTAGGCCGATATGTATTCTTCTACATATTTTTCGTAAAAAAAATAAAAAAATCGCAATTAGCGTTCATTGATTGGTGTGCGCAAAAGTTATAGCGTTTACAAAATAGGGGGCAGTTTTATGGCATTTTTATTAATTTTTTTTTTACTAGTAATGGCGGCGATCAGCATTTTTTTTCAGTACTGCGATATTATGGCGGACACTTTTGACACATTTTTGGGACCATTGGCATTTTTATAGCGATCAGTGCTATAAAAATGCATTGGATTACTATAAAAATGCCATTAGCAGTGAAGGGGTTAACACTGGGGGGCAGGGAAGGGGTTAAGTGTGTTCCTGGGTGTGTTCTAACTGTATGGGGGGGTGGCCTCACTAGGGGAAATCACTGATCTTCCGTTCATACATTGTATGAACAGAAGATCAGCGTTTCCCCCGCTGACAGGACCGGGAGCTTTGTGTTTACACACACAGCTCCCGGTTCCTGCTCTGTAACGAGCAATAATGGTTTCCCGGTGGCGATCGTGCCCGCCGGGCACGCGCGCGGGACTCGGGGGCGAGCGGGGGGGCCCCTAGTGGCCGCAAAAAACAGCCGACGTAGAGCTAAGGGCTCTCGCACAGGAGAGCCGACCTGCCGCAGTAAAATGACGGCGGCTGGTCGGCAAGCAGTTAAAATTGTGTTTGCTTTTAATGTTCAATTTTGGAGTGAATGGACTTACTGAAGGAAAGCCATGTACGCTGTTGGAAATGTATTTGTTTGAGATTTTTTTTTCCATCTTACTCATTCGAGTTTTCTCAGCACTCTGGTCGAAAACAAACATTGACTTTGACCCCCACAAAAAAAAAAAAAAAAATAAAATCTAACAAGAGCTCCTGAAAGTAAAGGAAATAAGTTTAACTTTCCAGCAGCCCATTTGTACAGACCAACCTGCTTCCTGATTGGCCGAGAGGAGAAGCAGGAAGACAAGAGCGAATATTATTTCGCTATTGTCACACAACTGGGTGGGCTAAGTGCGACCTGAGCCCACCTATTTTTAAGCCTATTAGAGCCTCAGGCTCTAATCATGAGCTTCTAAAAAAAAAAAAAAAAAAAAAAAAAAAGTTTAAGTCAATGTATCCGGCTCTCTGCATGTAGATTAGGGCCCGGATGAATGGATTAGGGGGGGGGGGTGCCCCTAATGAGCAGCCGCCGCTAACCTACTTAATAGCAGGAGTAGGTCATAACTTTATGGCTGATCGAAACAGGAAATCTGATGATATCACAATGAACAATACAGATAAAAATTGAACAAACACCTATAGTCCTGTAAAGATTTAACAGTGAAAATACATAGTAAAATGTCTACTACATATACAAACACCAAAACCAACATGAAATAAGTGGAAAAAAGTGCAAAACTATCAAAAAACCACACATGTGATAAAGATCTGTCCATTCGGTTGGAGGTAAATCCCTGGCCTTCAGAAGAAAGATCAATACCCATCTCTTCTGAGGACCAGGGGAATGGATACCAAGCGCCCAGAGGCGATTAAATTTGCATGTGTTGCGCTATATAAGTTTCTCACTCACTCACTCACTCACTCAAATAAGCATCAGATCTAGCAAACCAGTAAATCCTCCACAGTGTCTAGATGAAACACCTCCACCCAAAATGCAACGTGCACAAATGAAATCTTCAGTGATGACACCTCTGAGTGTGCTGGCAGCTCACCTCACGGCTGTTTGTTCAAACAGCTAACAGAGATACTGATCGCAGCTGGATGAGTGGGCTGATAAAACACCTCCTCCTGACTCCAAAGACAGCTCTTAGCGGCCAATGTGTGTCATGGAAAAAAGAGAAGATATATGCAATGCATATAGCGTGACACTGTGAGGGTACCTCAAACAGGTAAAGATTTGAGAAAATGCACTCACATGAATGAAAGAACAGCGGGCAAAAATCCACGAGTGCCAAACTCGTATCCCCCTCAGAGTGTCAGCTGTACAGCCAGGCCTGGGGGGCAAGTCCAGTCAAGTGGCCAATAGAGCGTGGAAAAGTGATGGATCGAGAAAAACAGTCTAAGATTTTTTATGATCACAAGAATCCGCACAGAGCCTCCCCTTACATCAGAGTCTGCACAGAGCCTCCCCTTACATCAGAGTTAGCACAGAGGCCCCCCTTACATCAGAGTCTGCACAGAGGCCCCCTTACATCAGAGTCTGCACAGAGGCCCCCCTTACATCAGAGTCTGCACAGAGGCCCCCCTTACATCAGAGTCTGCACAGAGGCCCCCCTTACATCAGAGTATGCACAGACCCCCCCCCCCTTACATCAGAGTCCGCACAGAGCCCCACCTTACATCAGAGTCCGCACAGAGCCTCCCCTTACATCAGAGTCCGCACAGAGCCTCCCCTAACATCAGAGTCCGCACAGACCCCATATACACCAGAGTCCACACAGACCCCATATACATCAGATCTGATGTAAGGGGTGTTCAGGGAAACTTGATTTAAGGGTTCATGCTGTGGACTATTGTGTAAAGAGACTCTCTGCTCACCAAAACCTGCCCCCCATCCCCTTTAACAAAGTCCACAGAGCACCCCTTTTTATACACTGGGAGGCAGGAGAGACTAGAGAGGGGGAGCTTACCAGGATGGAGGCTGAGGTGCAGGCAGGCTGTCTGATGATTTTTTGGGTTCAAACTTCCTGACCAGTGCCCACACATGCCCGTGGAGTGTGAGCAGGGCAGACTCAGAAGGAGGAGGAGCAGATGAGCTCTATCTCTCTTCGTGTCTGTGCAAAGAGAGAAGGGGATGTCAGCGCTGGTGTGCTCTGAGGCTGAGCTATGTGTGAGACGAGACATAGCTCAGCTCTGCAGCCATCTACCACGGCTGCACAGTGGGAGGTGAGCAGCGGCCATGACCTGTGTTAACAGAGTTCCAGCAGGCATATTCCTGCTCTGCAAAAACAGCATTTGGTAGTGGCTGCCGGTGGCTGTGCATAGTGTCATCAGCCCGGGAGGAGATTTCCACCCTGTCCCCCCTGCCAGCCCTCCCCTGTGTACAGGTGAGAGTGTGATCTGATCCTCATATGTCCAAATGGCAAGGCTCAATGTATCATAGGAGCATTAGGAAGAGCGAAAAAGAGATCATAGCGTGACTCCATATAATGGATAAATATAATAAAAAAACAGATAAAAAACTCACATTTAGGTAGTGATAAAACATCCAAGAGCGCCAAACTCGTATTAAAAAGCACCGGGCATAGACAGAGTCTGAAGTTTTAATATGAGTTTGGCGCTCGTGGATGTTTTATTCAACTTCACTACCTAAATGTGAGCGATAGCTCCGGACTGAAGGCGAGTATGACAGCAAAGCTGCTCTTTATTTACATCTAGTGTATCTGAAGTTGACTTGGTTTCGGCCTCTTAGGCCGCGTACACACGATCAGACCGGTCCGATGAAACTGGTCTACAGACCAGTTTCATCGGACCAATTCAATGGTGTGTACGGCCTATCGGACCGTTGTCTGTCGGACCAAAAGCAAAAGCATCAGACCAAAAACCGCGCATGCTCAGAATCAAGTCGACGCATGCTTGGAAGCATTAAACTTTGTTTTTTCATCACGTCGTTGTGTTCTACGTCACCGCGTTCTAGTCTGATCGGATATTTGGTCCGATGGGGTGTACACACATCAGACCATCAGACCACTTCAGCCTGGTCCGATGAAAACGGTCCGTCGGACCAGTTTTATCAGACCGGTCTGATCGTGTGTATGCGGCCTCAGATTCCCCTTTACAGCAAGAAAGAACAACAGTCTATTGTAAAAAAAAAAAAAAAAGCACTACTCACACAGTCCACGCTTTACCAGTGCCCATTAGTTCTGCATATTAGTGCCACTGTCACATGACATTTTAAAAAAGTATCGGTAATCGGCATTGGCGAGTAGCTGAAAAAAATATCGGTACTTGTACTCGATCTTAAAAAAGTGGTATCAGTGCAACCCTAGTTATAACAGTAGCAGAGAAAATTCAGATCTTCAAGCTGGCTGTGCTGTCTGGTAGACGTGTAAACCTCTGAACTGGATAGACAGAAATGCAAATCTATTGGTAGGGAAAAAAGAGCGCTCATATATATATTATATATTTCATCTGTGCATTTCACCGTTTATCTGGAGTTGAGCTGTATAGGTCCATTTAGAATGGTGTTATGATAATACATTCCATGCCTTGTGCGCATTAAAAGAAAATAAAAAAAAATAAAAAAAGGGCCGTGTGCAATTTTCTGTGCTATAAGGTGCACATTCAGAAGAAATGGCCTGCTGTAACGCAGCGCATCTTAACACATGGAAATGCATTGCGTTAAAATATATTATACTCATTGTCAAGGGCAGTGGTCCTCCAGGAGCTGAGCGCAGCCCTTTGCATACCTTTATCTAGCCCTTGGGGCATTATTCCTCCCACTGACATCAACAATGGGGCAATAATTCCTGCATGGACACCAACAGTGGGGTACTATTACCCCATCTGACACTAATGATGAGGCAATATTCCTCCCACTGACATCAATAATGGGGCAATAATTCCTGTACTGATAACAACAGTGGGGTACTATTCCTCACTGTGACATGAATTATGGAGCACTATTTTTCACACTGACACCAATGATGTGGCACAATTTCTCTCACTGACATCAACAATAGGGCAATAATTCCTGCATGGACACCAACACTAGGGTACTATTCCCCCCACTGACACTAATGATGAGGCGTTATTCCTCGCACCGACACCAATGACCAGCGCTATTCCTCAAACTGACACCAATAATGGTGTACTATTCCTCCCACTGACACCAATAAGGGGGGCGCTATTCCTCCCACTGACACCAATAATGGTGTACTATTCCTCCCACTGACACCAATAAGGGGGGCGCTATTCCTCCCACTGACACCAATAATGGTGTACTATTCCTCCCACTGACACTGACAATGGGGCACAAATTCTTGCACCGACACCACTGGGGTACTATTTCTCTTATTGACACCAATGATGGGGTGCTATTCCAGGAGTTGAGTGCTGCCCTTTGCATTCCTTTATCTGGCCCTTGGGGCATTATTCCTCCCACTGATATCAACAATGGGACAATAATTCCTGTATGGACACCAACAGTGTGGTACTATTCCCCCCACTGACACCAACGACGAGGAGCTATTCCTCCCACTGATATGAGGCACTATTCCTATTACTGATATCAACAATGGGGCAATAATTCCTGTATGGACACCAACAGTGTGGTACTATTCCCCCCACTGACACCAACGACGAGGAGCTATTCCTCCCACTGATATGAGGCACTATTCCTCCCACTGACAATGATTGGACGCTGTTTCTCCCACGAACATCAATGATGGTGCACTATTCCTCTAACTGACACCAACAACAGGGCAATAATGTCTGCACTGACACCAACAGTGGGGCACTATTCCAGCCTACTGATATCAATGACGGGGTGCTATTCCTCCCACTGACACCAATGATGGTGCACTATTCCAGCCTACTGATATCAATGATGGGGTGCTATTCCTCCCACTGACACCAATGATGGGGCACTATTCCAGCCTACTGAGATCAACGATGGGGTGCTATTCCTTCCACTGACACCAAAAATGGGGTAATAATTCCTGCACTGACAACAGTGGGGTACTATTCCTCCTAATGACACCAATGATGGGACGCTTTTCCTCCCACTGACACCAATGATGGGGTGTTTTTTCTCCCACTGGCACCAATGATGGGTATACTATTCCTACCACTGGCACCAATGATGGGGCACACATATTCCTCCTACTACCAAAGATGTGGCATTGTTTACTCACACTGACGCCAGGACATTTTCTTCGCCCATTGGCCATAGTCCACCTCTCCTAAAGTTTGGAGCACAGTAAACTGGGGCTTTGATTAGAAAGTGTGGAGACCTCTGGTTTGGGGGTGATGAGTAGGGTAAATAAATGACCCCTCGCAGGCAGTAAACTTCTCTCTCTGACGCTCTGAGGATGGGATAGTACATTGGCATTCTCACATACAATGCGCGACTTCTAGTCCTACTTTGTATGAGATGAGGTTGGAGAACCAGAACCTATGAGAAGTGGAGGGGTGAAGAGGAAAGGCATAGGGGGGCAGCCGGTCACAGAGTGTGAAGGAAGTTTAGGGGACAGAGGAATCAGGTTGGTAGTACACATTCTTTATCATGCATTTTACAACAGGAGCATTTAACCCATGAAGTGCATTCTTCAATAATACTTCAGTTGCATTAACACAACACCTAGGGGGGGGGGGGGGTAAAGTGTATCTAAATCTAAGAATATAAATGTCACATGTTGTAGCTTATTAACCCTTAGATGTGGTGGTTGCATGCATTTTCTTTTTTTAAGCCAAATACAAAAAAACACCCGATGATCCTGCCAAAAATCCAATGTCCTTGTAGCTTCCTGTACACTGAACTGGAATCTCAAACAATGTTATCAGCTTTCCCATCTATCTTCTGTAATCTGCAAAACAACTCCCCTCTATGTAATGGAGATGAGGCGAGTTATAAAGAGTGATATTCATGACAGGTCCTCCAGCAGCACTTATCTATATATATTCATGCAGTGAGGATTACATCATGTAATTATATTGATGCTACAACAAGAAACATTGTAGCAGGAGAGGCTCTGCTACTTTTATGTCATGTTATGTGCTGCCAGTAGTGTGGATTATGCATAGCTACAGGTACAATATATATATATATATATATATATCTATACACACACCATGGAAGACAGACAGCTACAGCTATAACTTGCCTCCATCATATTTCCCTACAGGAGCTGTGTGTAGTAGGAGTCTGTAGGACACATGGATCATTCATAGCAAGTCCATTGTATCCCTATAGGATCTACAGTATGTGTAGTAGGGCACATGGATCTCATCGTGTCCCCATCCAGTAGGAGACATGAATTATACATAGCGGTCTCATTGTATAATACATATAGAATGTGTGTGTAGTAGGAAACCTAGATCACACTTAGCCTACCCATTGTATAGGATGTGTGTAGTAGGACACATGGATCACATTGTATAATACCTATAGGATGTGTGTAGTAGTAGGACACATGGATCTCATGTATAATGCCTATAGGATGTATGTAGTAGTGGGACACATGGATCTCATGTATAATACATATAGGATGTGTGTAGTAGTAGGACACATGGATCTCATGTATAATACCTATAGGATGTGTGTAGTAGTAGGACACATGGATCTCATGTATAATACCTATAGGATGTGTGTAGTAGTAGGACACATGGATCTCATGTATAATACCTATAGGATGTGTGTAGTAGGACACATGGATCTCATGTATATTACCTATAGGATGTGTGTAGTAGTAGTGGGACACATGGATCTCATGTATAATACCTATAGGATGTGTGTAGTAGTAGGACACATGGATCTCATGTATAATACCTATAGGATGTGTGTAGTAGTAGGACACATGGATCTCATGTATAATACATATAGGATGTGTGTAGTAGTAGTAGGACACATGGATCTCATGTATAATACCTATAGGATGTGTGTAGTAGTAAGACACATGGATCTCATGTATAATACCTATAGGATGTGTGTAGTAGGACACATGGATCTCATGTATAATACCTATAGGATGTGTGTAGTAGGACACATGGATCTCATGTATAATACATATAGGATTTGTGTAGTAGTAGGACACATGGATCTCATGTATAATACCTATAGGATGTGTGTAGTAGTGGGACACATGGATCTCATGTATAATGCCTATAGGATGTATGTAGTAGTGGGACACATGGATCTCATGTATAATACCTATAGGATGTGTGTAGTAGTAGGACACATGGATCTCATGTATAATACCTATAGGATGTGTGTAGTAGTAGGACACATGGATCTCATGCATAATGCCTATAGGATGTATGTAGTAGTGGGACACATGGATCTCATGTATAATACCTATAGGATGTGTGTAGTAGGACACATGGATCTCATGTATAATACCTATAGGATGTGTGTAGTAGTAAGACACATGGATCTCATGTATAATACCTATAGGATGTGTGTAGTAGGACACATGGATCTCATGTATAATACCTATAGGATGTGTGTAGTAGGACACATGGATCTCATGTATAATACCTATAGGATGTGTGTAGTAGGACACATGGATCTCATGTATAATACCTATAGGATGTGTGTAGTAGTAAGACACATGGATCTCATGTATAATACCTATAGGATGTGTGTAGTAGGACACATGGATCTCACATAGCAGTCTCATTGTGTGTCCTGTGTCTGGCCCCCTCCCCACCAGCATGTCTGTTCATGGAGAGGAGGAGACACAGGAGGAGGACTGTCTGTAGTAATGCTAACAGAGTCTGGTGTGAAAGAGGCAGGGAGGACTCTGTGCAGCTGCCCGTGGGCAACAATCTGACCTCCCAAACTGAGATCCAGAGAGCACAGACCACCCAGGGACCCCAACACTGGACTACCGGACCCAAAAGACCCCTTGGAGTGTTTGGGGACAATACCAACCAGCCTGTGATCACCTAATGCTGAGAGTTCAGGACAAGTAACAAGACCCATAGATCCCCTCCATCTCCAGACCAGCACAGACCCTCCAACCAGGAGACCCCTACACAGGAGGACACAAAGTACTAGGGGGGAGACCCTTATACTGGAAGACACAGAACCAGGGTCCCTCTTATTGGAGGAAACAAAGTAACAGGGGCCTCTGTGTTGGAGGACCCAGAGTAACAAGGGACCCCTATGATGGAGAAGACAGAGTGAAGGGGCCCTGTACTGGAGGACGGAGATACCATAATGGAGGAAGCAGAGCCCCCCACAAATAGGAACACCCAGTAATCAGAGACCCCATGATGGAGGAAATGAAGGAAACACTGGGAGTAACTTGTACTTACAAAGTTCTACAACTAATTCAGGTCTTGGAGTAATCAGGGGCCCCATGTTGAAGGAGTAATCAGGGGGCACCCCATCCATACGTGCAAGGACTAATCTGAGACCCCCAACTGGAGTACAGGGACCCCCTTCCTATACATTTCTGGAGTACAGAGGAGAACCCCCCCCCCCCCACCGCGGAGTACAAAGGGCGATCAGGGGGACCCCCCCACCCAGGATCCCCTCCCCCCCCATCCAGGAGGAGTACAGGGGGTGATCAGAGGGGATCCCCTCCCCCCTCCAGTGGAAGGAGACCCCCGACCAGTCGGAGTGCAGACAGCCGCCCCCTCCCCCTCCATAGAAGGTGAATGTAGGGATCGGACACATCCGGAGCGGACACGCATAGGATCACCCGGCACGATCGGTGGGGGAGGGGAGAGTCCCGGTACCGGAGGAGGATCCCCCGTACAATGCTGGTGATGGAGGCCCGGGGCCTGTGCCCGATCATCGTTCTGCTCTCTGTACTGACCACCGCCGCCGCCGATCTCCCCCCGGGCTGCAAGCAGGACGGCCGATCCCGGGCTCCGGGCAAGGCGGCGGCGGGAGGAACCGGAGGGGAGGCGGGGAAGGTGATGTGCAGCAGCCCGGAGAGCGGCCCGAGGTTACCGATGGGAGCCCTACCGAACCGGACCAACACCCTGTGAGTACAACGACACCGATCTACACCCCACTGTCCCCCATATCCCAGCACTGACCTTCCCAGGGCCACTGTGATAGGCCTGCTCAAATAGCGACTTTCTGAAAGTCAGGATTTGTATATAATATGTGACACCCCCATACAACAAGTCCGGGCATTTTGATTGGCTGCTGTGCAAGCATTGTACAGTGTGTGTGTGTGTGTGTGTGTGTTGTATTGTGGCCCCTCAATAAGATGGGACTTTTTTTTGGAGGGGGCTGCAGATTGGGGTGATGGAGGGCTGAGAGTTCTGGAGACCCCTAATATAGGGGGACCCCAGTGTCAGCAATGTCCTATATACAGACAGTCGTCCTATCACCCACACCAGATACAATGTATACAGAATATGATACAATGTATAAATATTACACATACAGTGATGCAACTTATAAATAGAACACATCCAGTATGATAATACAAATATATATAATACACATACTGTATGATGTATAAATAGATCACATACAGTATGATACAATAAATACAAATATGATTCAATATATAAATAATAATTACAAGTAAGGGGGACTCAGGCTTCCTCCAAACACTAAAGCCACACTTTTCTTTTGTTTTTTTTAGTCCAATCAGTTTTGTTATAGGTCATTCCCCGCCCACAGTTCATGTAAACAAAGGGGCGGAGTGCTGGTGAGGTCAGATCCAATGTGTAAATAATATATAATAAGCTCCAACGTATAAATAATATATAATACGGTCCGAAGTGTAAATAATATATAATACGGTCCGAAGTATAAATAATATATAATACGGTCCGAAGTATAAATAATATATAATACGGTCCGAAGTGTAAATAATATATAATACGGTCCGAAGTATAAATAATATATAATACGGTCCGAAGTGTGAATAATATATAATACGGTCCGAAGTGTAAATAATATATAATATGGTCCAGCGTGTAAATGATATATAATACGGTCCGAAGTATAAATAATATATAATACGATCCAATGTATAAATAATATATAATATGGTCCAATGTATAAATAATATATAATACGGTCCAGCGTGTAAATAATATATAATACGGTCCAATGTATAAATAATATATAATATGGTCCAATGTATAAATAATATATAATATGGTCCAATGTATAAATAATATATAATACGATCCAATGTATAAATAATATATAATACGATCCAACATATAAATAATATATAATACGGTCCAGCGTGTAAATAATATATAATACGGTCCAATGTATAAATAATATATAATACGGTCCGAAGTATAAATAATATATAATACGATCCAATGTATAAATAATATATAATACGATCCAATGTATAAATAATATATAATACGGTCCAGCGTGTAAATAATATATAATACGGTCCAGCGTGTAAATAATATATAATACGATCCAATGTATAAATAATATATAATACGATCCAGCGTGTAAATAATATATAATACGGTCCAGCGTGTAAATAATATATAATACGGTCCAATGTATAAATAATATATAATACGATCCAACGTGTAAATAATATATAGTGTGATCCAATATATAAATTATAATACAATATATAAATAATACATACAAGTAGGGATGACTCGGGCTTCCTTCAAACACCAGTCACACTCTTTCCTTTCATCCAATCGGCTGCATTACAGGTCATTCCCGCCCACGGCTCATGTAAACAAAGGGGCGGGGTGCAGGTGAGGTTAGATCCAATGTATAAATAATGTACACATCGCACACCTTGAGCACATGTCATAGACTAGATACAGGCATGAGTTCATATAAAGGCGCTGACATCACCATCATCCCGCCTCTTTTGTTTACAAGTGCTATTGACCTGCAGCTGATTGGACTATAAGCCCCCTGTTCACATTAAATGCGGCTTTGAAATCGCGCAACATTACTTGAAATCGCACGATTTTAAAGCCACACGTCACTGCGACTTGACTGGCATTGGTGCGATTTCATGAACAGATGTCTATGCAAGTTGCAACCTGAAATCGCATAAAATAGCGACAGAACTTTTTTTTTCAAATTGGTGCGGCACGGCAAAGTCAGTGTTGCACCAATTTGTAGAGTTTCCTTGCCGACAATAAGGTGCGACTTGTCATTTAGACATGTCAAATCATGCCAAGTCGCACTGGTATGAACGGCGGGGATAAATGAGCGCGACTAGCAGAATACAGATCAATATTTTGAAGTATCAGCTTCTTCTGTTGCAAGTGCAAGAAACATATATCAGGTTTTCTCCCACTAACACTAAGGTTGTGGCAATATTCCTCCCACTGACACCAAGGTTGGGGCACTACTGCTCCCGCTGAGGCCAAGGCTGTGGGCACTACTGCTCCCGCTGAGGCCAAGGCTGTGGGCACTACTGCTCCCGCTGAGGCCAAGGCTGTGGGCATTACTGCTCCCGCTGAGGCCAAGGCTGTGGGCACTAGTGCTCCCGCTGAGGCCAAGGCTGTGGGCACTAGTGCTCCCGCTGAGGCCAAGGCTGTGGGCACTAGTGCTCCCGCTGAGGCCAAGGCTGTGGGCACTAGTGCTCCCGCTGAGGCCAAGGCTGTGGGCACTAGTGCTCCCGCTGAGGCCAAGGTTGTGGGCACTAGTGCTCCCGCTGAGGACAAGGTTGGGGCCAAGGTTGTGGGCACTAGTGCTCCCGCTGAGGACAAGGTTGGGGCCACTAGTGCTCCCACTGAGGACAAGGTTGTGGGCACTAGTGCTCCTGCTGAGGCCAAGGTTGTGGGCACTAGTGCTCCCGCTGAGGCCAAGGCTGTGGGCACTAGTGCTCCCGCTGAGGCCAAGGCTGTGGGCACTAGTGCTCCCGCTGAGGCCAAGGCTGTGGGCACTAGTGCTCCCGCTGAGGCCAAGGCTGTGGGCACTAGTGCTCCCGCTGAGGCCAAGGCTGTGGGCACTAGTGCTCCCGCTGAGGCCAAGGCTGTGGGCACTAGTGCTCCCGCTGAGGCCAAGGCTGTGGGCACTAGTGCTCCCGCTGAGGCCAAGGCTGTGGGCACTAGTGCTCCCGCTGAGGACAAGGTTGGGGCCAAGGTTGTGGGCACTAGTGCTCCCGCTGAGGACAAGGTTGGGGCCACTAGTGCTCCCACTGAGGACAAGGTTGTGGGCACTAGTGCTCCTGCTAAGGACAAGGTTGGGGGCACTAGTGCTCCCGCTGAGGACAAGGTTGGGGGCACTAGTGCTCCCGCTGAGGACAAGGTTGTGGGCACTAGTGCTCCCGCTGAGGACAAGGTTGGGGCCAAGGTTGTGGGCACTAGTGCTCCCGCTGAGGACAAGGTTGTGGGCACTAGTGCTCCCGCTGAGGACAAGGTTGTGGGCACTAGTGCTCCCGCTGAGGACAAGGTTGTGGGCACTAGTGCTCCCGCTGAGGACAAGGTTGTGGGCACTAGTGCTCCCGCTGAGGCCAAGGCTGTGGGCACTAGTGCTCCCGCTGAGGACAAGGTCGTGGGCACTAGTGCTCCCGCTGAGGCCAAGGTTGTGGGCACTAGTGCTCCCGCTGAGGACAAGGTTGGGGGCACTATTCCTCCCTCTGACGTCAACGTTGGGGCACTACTCCTCCCGCTAATACCAAAGATGCGTTATTTTCTCCCTCTGACGTCAACGTTGGGGCACTACTCCTCCCACTGACGCCAGCACAATTTCTACTCCCAATGGTCCCAGTCCGGCCCCCTTAAAGTCTAAAGGACTGTAAACTGGCCCTGTGTTTAGAAAGTTCGGAGACCCCTGGTTTAACACGCTTAACACAAATAAAACATTTCCCAGTAAATTGTTGGTTCCATTTTTTTACCACAGCACTTCAGGTTTACAGCTCTCAATGCTGCTGGCTTCTGCTCTCTCAGTGCTGCTTCCCTGAATGTCTATGGTTTGTTGATTGGCATGCAGAGTATCCATACATATCCAGAACTTTTAGGTGACTGCCTGATCTGCTGATTATTAAAACAGTACTAATGGTATTGTTGCTTGTGCTTGATACAATTTCCCACCTTTTTATGTAGCAGTGTAGTTTAGGAAATCCCCCTGGAGATTGGAAAACTTTGAGTGTCAATACAATTATTATTATAGAGGGTTTATATAGTCATGATGCCTAAATAATAATAATAAAAAATAAATAAAATGAAAAATTCCTTTAAATATTGTACCTGCTGTGTGTCTATAGTATGCCTGTGAAAACGTCTTTGAGAAATGGTCAAAGATGGTTGTTTTTTTTTTGGAGCAGTGAGTTTAATGATGCTGCATCATTAAAATCACTGCTCCAGAAAAAACAACCGTTTTTAAGACTTTTTTCCATTCATACACGTTCCCTGGGGCAAGACCCGGGTTCTCGAAGACGTTTTCCATCAATAACTTGCATATGGGGCTTTAAAATGAGCACTTTTGAATTCGAACGTTCGAGTCCCATAGACGTCAATGGGGTTCTAAATGTTCGCGCGAACGTTCTGTCTGTTCGACGGTTCTGGTGCGAACCGAACGCGGGGGTGTTCGCCTCATCTCTACTGACTAGTATTTAGGGCCCATTCACACCTGAGCGGCAAAACGCCTGTCGCGCGACGCTCGTGCCGCTGGAGGGGAAATTTCCCATTCATGTCTATAGAGATGGTTCACATCTCTGAGACGCCGAACGCCTGTCGCCTGAAAAAAAGTCCCGGACCCTTTTTTTCAAGCGACATTGGCGTTCGCCCATAGACATGAATGGGAAGATTTGTAAAAAAAAAAAAAAAAAAAAAATCGAAGCGCGGCAAGTAACGCCGCGTATGCGGCGTTACTTGCCGCTCAGGTGTGAATGCAGCCTTAGTGTTTCTCTTCTCTCTGTTTTTCTACCTCACTTGGCTGAGTTGACCCCAGAAGGGAGCAGAAAGCAGAGGAGGGGGAAACTATGGTTCCCTCAGGCACTTGGCATCCACCTTATCAACCTATGATGTCATTGGTTCTTAAACGCTGGCATCTGGCCCACACTGTGGCCAAAGTTCTAGTGCTGCACAATAAAAAATGTGGCTTTGTTTAACAAAAAGTTATAGTATAAACAAACTACGGTGTGTGTGTGTGTGTGTGTATATATATATATATATATATATATATATATATATATATATATATATATATATATATATATTGGAATTTCTATTTCTATTTTTTTTACACTACTAATGGCTGCAATCAATGACTTTAAATGTGAATGCGCGGTGAGCAATCTGACACTAACTGGGATGAAGGTTAACATCTAGGGCGATCAAGGGGTTAAATGTGTGTGTCTGTGTGTAAAGTGTGCTGCTTTTACTAGTTTATCTCTACGTTTCTCACCCCAGCTTTGCAGGGATGAGAAACACAGAGATCCGTCTCTGTGTACAGGGCTCTGTGTTAAGGCCAGGTTCACACTGATGCAGGCGCGAGTTTCGTGCCTGGGCTCTGTGTACGGTTCCAGGAATTTTTGCCTGTATTCAGACCTGAAATAGAGCCAAAGATGCACAGGACCCTTTTCCAGCACGCTCCGGAGATGTGTGAAGCGGCTCCATTGAGAGATGGTCACAGTCTCCTGTCATGCAAATTTTTTGTGGGGGAAACCTGCATCCAATTCGCATCAGTGTGAAACCGGCCTAAATGTCAACATAGCCGATCCGCATGTCCCTGGGCGTAAATCGCGTGTGCAGTCACAGTGGGAGCCGTCCAGGGGGCACACATGCGTATGCCCTAAACTTTGACGTACAGGTAGGTCACTTTGCCTACAGCGGCTGCTCTTCTGCAGTACAATACAGGGGGGCCGTCTCTATGTGGTTATTATAAGCTTACCTGTAGGTAAAAATAAAAATAGAGCGTATACTACCATTTAACTAGAACAAATTAAAAGTGCCTCTTTTTATGAAAAATGGAAAACTTAAACCAACTCCAAATTTCCTGCCCGCCTCTCCAGACCCTGTTGCACATAGCGGCTTTGATGCCCTACTCTGCCAGTGTAGAGGCCTATACACTGTAATACACAGCCCCAGACTAAGTATCCATCATATTGCTTGTAATGACAAGTACTCCTTGCTCACTGTTATAGTTTGGTGTCTCTTTTGCTTATTGAATAGTAGAGAAAGTTGCATTTGACTTTTGCCCCGTACACACGATCGTTTTTTCCGACAGCAAAAGTCCAATGTGAGCTGTTGAACGGAAATTCTGACCATGTGTATGCTCTATTGGACTTTTGCTGTTGGAATTTCCGCCAACAAAAGACTGAGCGCAGGTTCTCAATTTTTCAGACGGAAAAAAATTCCGATGGTCTGTTGCAATCCTGACATTCAAAATTCCGACGCATTCTCGGAAGCATTGAACTTAATTTTCTCGGCTCGTCGTAGTGTTGTCCGTCACCGCGTTCTTGACGGTCGAAAGTTCCGAGAACTTTTGTGTGACTGTGTGTATGCAAGCCAAGCTTGAGCAAGGTTTTTCCGACAGAAAATCTGATTGTGTGTACGTGGCATTATTCTGCAGGTGTGTTTGTGTATGTGTGTGTGTATAGACAATAAAAAAAAAATGAACAAGCACCGTAATAGGTTTGCTTCAATTGTTAGACAATTTCTGATGACTTTGAGCGGCCCTGCAAGAACCACCTGGTTCCACAAAAGTTGATTTAAAAAATTGACTGTGTCGGGAAAAGGGGATTATCATCTATACATTGACTACATCCTATCAGATGCCGGCAGTGCCGATTCTGGCCTCCCTGGGGCCCTAAGCAAAATTTCATGTCACATTAAAGTTGAGAAGGGTGGGGGGGGGGGGTCGGGGGACAGTGACATGTCACATTATAGATTAAAGTTGAGAAGTGGGGGGAGGGGGTGTTCTGCTGTCGGAAATGACATCTTACATTAAAGTGAGAAGCGGGGGTGCTGACTTCTTACCTCTTCTCCCATGCAGCCAGTGAATTGAGGGGCCGAACATGACTTCTTACCAGGCGGGGCCTCCAGTAATTTGGGGGGCCCTCCGCAGGTTTGAGGGGCCCTAAGCGGCTTGCATAGTGAGAGCCTATAGGGCAGATCGGCCCTGGATACATTCAACCTGCCTATGCTGGATCTCGGTCATTTTCTGCTGAATCGGCTGAGATTCGAATCATCAATGGCTGGCCTAGGTCTGTCTGAATACAATAGCCGAAGTTTGATTCATCTCTGGCCAGCTTGATCTGAATGATTATTGTATGCAATGCTGATTGTCCTGGTTGTGAATTTATAAAAAGCAAGCAGTAATGTCCCTGGATGTTTGGATGCCCCAGCTATATGATAGAACTACCCTATGTGTCCTACCTGTGCCTCCTCCTTCACAGAAGCTGATGGCTCTTAGGTTGTTGTCCTCTGTGTCTCTATAGGTGGTATGGTCCTATGTGGGTACATGTGTAGTGGAGGGATTGCGATTATTTAAGGTGTGGTTATATTGTATGCTGAATTGTCCTATTACTTTAACACTTGTGTGCATTTGTTCTTGCCAAGTGAACTTCACCCTGCTTACTGCGCTGAATGTCAAGCTTATCACAGAAGGCCTTTGCTCTGAACTGCCAGTGTTACCTGCAGTGCCAAGGTAGTGTAAAATGTTGAAATTTCAGTTTTTAGCCTACTGTACACATTAGTAGATTTGGGTTATACTAGGGTAGGGTGACCAGACATCCCCGATTTCCTGGGGACAGTACCCGGATTAACCACTTAAGACCCGGACCAAAATGCTGCCAAATGACCTTGCCCCTTTTTGCGATTCGGTACTGCGTCGCTTTAACTGACAATTGCGCCGTCGTGCGACGTGGCTCCCAAACAAAATTTGCGTCCTTTCTTTCCACAAATAAAGCTTTCTTTTGGTGGTATTTGATCGCCTCTGCGATTTTATTTTTTATTTTTTGCGCTATATACAAAAATAGAGCGACATTTTTGAAAAAAAAAATCAATATTTTTTACTTTTTGTTATAAGAAAAATCAAATAAACTAAATGTTAGTCAATCATTTAGGCCAAAATTTATGTAGCCACATGTCTTTAGTAAAAAAAAAATCGCAATAAAAAAAAAAATTAGCTACCTAGCGGGAACAACGACACTAATACAGCGATCAGAAAAATGTTCGCTTAGTGATGCTGGCAATAGGGAGTGAAAGGGTTAACTAGGGTGGTGATCAAGGGGTTAAAACTTTATTAGGGGGGGGGGGGGTACGGGGGCTACCCAGGACCTAACACTAACTGACTGTCACACTGACACTAAATACAGTAATCATACATGTATGATTACTGCATTCAGTGACACTGTGACGGGGGGGGGTTAATGTGACTATGTGTAGTGTGTGTCAGTGTAGTGTTGTGTACACTTACTGTGCGATGTGATCTCTCCTCAGCGGTGGTTGAAAAAAACGCTGAAGGAGAGATCACATCGCTTCCTTTTTATTTTGATGTGCTTCCTGTTTTTTTTTTCTTCACGTTGCTATCCGCAGCTGACACAGTGCACTGCAGTTATGTGCAGATAGCTGCGCGAAATAGTTCCTGGACGCAGTCAAACCTATTTTTTCTTTCTGCACCAAACCGCATGTAATGAAACCGCAGCTAAACGCAGTGTGTGAATGGGGCCATCGGAAAGCATTCTGTGCTTTAAGCTGCGGTAGAAAAAGAGAATATCTGCAGCAAAAAGCACCATTCTATCCGTCCGTGTGAAAGAGGCCTAAAGTGTTACTAAACCCACAACAGTAAAATCAGTCTGTATATGCAGTAAAGCATGCTTGTTATACTCACTGTGGAACCTAAGGGGTTAATCCTCTGTATTGTGTAAAAAGGCAGTTTGATCTTGTCTTCTCTGATCCTCCCCTTCTTCCATAGTGCCCTATCCATCTACTGATAGAACAGAGCCTTTGGAGTCACGCTGCACGTGCTCAGTTTGGTGTGTATTGCTAGAGAGGTTTTTTTTTTGGGAGGGTGTATGTGATCAGCACAGGGCCAATCGGCACTGTCCAGACCAAGGGTCAGGGGTACTGCAGACTAAGAGTAGAATAAAAACACCTCCTACAAGCTTTAACCAGACACTGATAGAAGTCACAAGACTGCTATATACTGCTGATGAGAAAAGTTATTTTAGCAGTTTATATTTACTGAAATAATTACATTTCTATGTTCTGTATACTGGGGGAGACCAGATATAGTGAATGCAGGGTCCTGGGTTTAGTAACGCTTCAACACTTGCCATGTTTGAAGTGTGCTTTTCATTTTCAGCCTATGGTTGCCTGCAATTGGATGTCTGCAAAACCCTTCTTCCCTGGTTCCTGTTTTCAGGTGGCGCCATCCCTTTACAGGCTACCTTTTCATGCCACTGTACATGATTCTCCTTACATCCATAGAAGCAAATCGCCATAGTGGCAAGCCGCTCCCCCCCTCCCTTTTTTCTTGTGAGTGATTCGCATCAGCTGCAGCCTGCGCTGTGCCTTGTGCAATGTACATGCCTGGCACTCGGAGCATGCGATCCATTAGCAGGAAGTTCAGGGAAGCGGCTCTGTGGACCTGGAGTCGGTGGCGGTGTGTTGCATGTACCGTGTTTCCCCGAAAATAAGACCTACCCCAAAAATAAGACCTAGTGTTATTTTCCAGGAGGGCTGCAATATAAGGTAGACAAAAAGAAACAAGGATGCGCCCAATCTAAGTGCAATAACGCATTTAATCGATATAATGAAATACAATAGGAGAACGGCCAAATGGCTACTCACACATTAAAAGTGGATATTGGGCATGTATAAGACCATGGATGTAGTCATCATCCGGTGTATGAGGGGTGTCCGCTCCTGGTGGTGAGGTGCTGTAGATGGGAACCAGCGAGTGGGACAGCCTGGAGGAACTTGTTGGGAGCGCCGTGTACGACGGCGTGCGTCTCACGATGGAGCGCAAACCCAAGCCAGTCTCACCGGAAGTGACGTGACGTGACGTGGCGGGCTCAAAACGAGGGAACCAATAGGATAACGCGTTTCACAGTCCAGCTGCTTCTTCAGATCCATAGACGTCCAATCGGGGAGGACGTCTTATATATCGGTGCCTATCTAGTTCAGAGGTTAACCATTGCATACACAGCATATGAAAAGAATCCAAACAATACAAAACTAAGAGGGATTTTAGCCTAATGTCATGTCATCATGTAAAAATATAAACAATATAAAGAATATGTATAAAAAATAATACAAATACCTATACAAATAATTATGCTTTTTTCTGTTGAATATATGATTGTACACTGATATTTATTTATATCTATTTATATCTATTTTTATACTAATTAATTTTTTATATTAATTAATTTTCATATGCATATCTATTTTTTTTATTTTTTATTTTTATATTAATTTAATTTTCTTATTCATTTTTATCCTATCATCAACCTTATATATATATATGTGTGTGTGGGTATACATATGTATATATATATATATACATTTATTGTCATCATTTACTCATCACATATATATATATAATTTTTTATATGTATGTATATGTTTTTTAATATATATATATATATTTCTCATATTCTTTATCATTTTCTCATTATTACTATATATTTTTTTTTTTTTTTTTTATACATATTCTTTATATTGTTTATATTTTTACATGATGACATGACATTAGGCTAAAATCCCTCTTAGTTTTGTATTGTTTGGATTCTTTTCATATGCTGTGTATGCAATGGTTAACCTCTGAACTAGATAGGCACCGATATATAAGACGTCCTCCTCGATTGGACGTCTATGGATCTGAAGAAGCAGCTGGACTGTGAAACGCGTTATCCTATTGGTTCCCTCGTTTTGAGCCCGCCACGTCACGTCACGTCACTTCCGGTGAGACTGGCTTGGGTTTGCGCTCCATCGTGAGACGCACGCCGTCGTACACGGCGCTCCCAACAAGTTCCTCCAGGCTGTCCCACTCGCTGGTTCCCATCTACAGCACCTCACCACCAGGAGCGGACACCCCTCATACACCGGATGATGACTACATCCATGGTCTTATACATGCCCAATATCCACTTTTAATGTGTGAGTAGCCATTTGGCCGTTCTCCTATTGTATTTCATTATATCGATTAAATGCGTTATTGCACTTAGATTGGGCGCATCCTTGTTTCTTTTTGTCTACCTTTGTACAGAGTATGCTTCTGCTCTTCTGGGATTGCTGCCGCTAAAGTGCCAACTTGGATTTCTTATGGACTCATGAACTCATTATATATTTTCTTTTTCACGAACATTTATTCTGATATTTAGATCACTTGCCAAGGTAGTTCTATTATCCATCTCCCCTTGCGCCATCAGACAATATATTTTTGGGCTGCAATATAAGCCCTACCCCCAAATTAAGCCCTAGTTTAAAAAGCTTGTAAAATCCTATAATGCACTCTATTATATAATGTACAATGTGTGTGTTTCTGTAATATGATTGTGGGGAACAGAGCTCCGGTGGGTCACAAAAGCACAGAGTGGTGCTATAATGAAAGTATTTGGCACAATTATATTACAGAAACACACACATTGTACATTATATTATACTGTAATAGAGTGGATTATAGGATTTTACAAGCATTTTAACTCAGTTCACACCGGGGATTCCTAACAGGCAGGGAGGGAGAGGTGGAGAGAAGCTATCACATTACATGGTAAGACCTACCCCGAAAATAAGCCCTACGGTGTCTTTTTTTGACAAAATTAATATAAGACCCGGGCTTATTTTCGGGGAAACACGGTATGTGTATTGTGGCCACATTTCAACAAAATTGTGGTTTGGGAGATGAATTATTGAATTGAGAATGCATTTATTTGAAAAAGCTGGAGGGTTTAATGTTACTTTAGGCATTTCTGGACTACATTAACTAGCCAGATTCTCCTCTTTAACGTGTTTTTAAACCTAAGAATAAATTAAATGCATTACAGCTTGGCATGCCAGTCGTTTGCTGCGATGACTGCTTTATTTTCTTCTTTTTTTTTTTTTTTAACGTTATTATCTTTTTTTTGACCGATTAATCCTTCCAGTAAGGCTGATGTCACATTGGTGACTCTGCCACTAGCTACAAAATTGGCGACATCAAACAAAATGACTAAGACGCTGCCTGTCGCTCCCTATGGAATTGCTGCTTCACCACCTGAGGCAGCTGAATCACTCGCCGAATGCAGCTGAATTTCATTCGTTGGCGATTAGAGCGACATCTTTCTGACTCGGACAGTGAAGGAGTGATTCCATAAGGACAGACATTGCTGGAAATTGCAGCAGGATCACTAGCAACATAGTCGCCTGGCTGACATCAACCCAACACGCTTCCTGTCCTAGGGTGACCGTGCTCACTCTCTATATATAGAGTTGTCACCTTAGGGCAGGACTACAGAACACCTTCTCCTCTTCTCTGGGCATTTCTAATAACTGAACTGCACAGGATGGCACTGGATTTCTGTCAGGATTAACAACTGTTGGCATATTTATTAGACCAAAAAGGAGCAAAAGTTCATTTTTTACCATTCATATGCAATATATCACCTTGTTTCACGGAACTTAAAGGGGGTTGTAAAGGTTCGTTTTTTATTTTCTAAATAGGTTACTTTAAGCTAGTGCATTGTTGATGTGCTAACCTGTGCTATCCTTCAATTTCCCTTCTAAATGTTTTTTTTTTCCTTTGTTTTCTTTGTCTGAATTTCTCACTTCCTGTTGCTCCTCAGTAAGGTGTTCGGTAAGCTGTTCTAAATGACTTTTCTACCACTCGGATGATGGTGGAAAGCTTACAGAAGGGAAACAGGAAGTGAGAAAAAAAAAAAAAAACATTTAGAAGGGAAATTGAAGGAAAAGGTAAGTGAACCAACAATGCACTAGCTTAAAGGAACCTATTTAGAAAATAAAAGACGAACCTTTACAACCCCTTTAACCGCTTCAGCCCCACCCGCCGTCATATTACTGCGGGATTGTGGCTCTCCTGGGCGAGAGCCCGTAGCTAAACGTCCGCATAAAAGCGGCCACTAGGGGGCGTGTGCGCGCCGCCGGCGGCGGTGCGCGCGCGTCCCCGCTCACCCCCAAATCCCGCACGCGTGCCCGGCGGGTACGAACGCCGCCAGGTACCCGCGATTGCTCGTTACAGAGCGGGGACCGGGAGCTTTGTGTGTAAACACAAAGCTCCCGGTCCTGTCAGCGGGGGAAACGCTGATCTTCTGTTCATACAATGTATGAACAGAAGATCAGTGATTTCCCCTAGTGAGGCCACCCCCCCATACAGTTAGAACACACCCAGGAACACACTTAACCCCTTCCCCGCCCCCTAGTGTTAACCCCTTCACTGCCAATGGCATTTTTATAGTAATCCAATGCATTTTTTCAGCACTGATCACTAAAAAAATGCAAATGGTCCCAAAAATGTGTCAAAAGTGTCCGAAGTGCCCGGCATAATGTCGCAGTACTGAAAAAAATGCCGCCATTACTAGTAAAAAAAAAAATTAATTAAAATGCCATAACACTACCCCCTATTTTGTAAATGCTATAACTTTTGTGCAAACCAATCAATAAACGCTTATTATGATTTTTTTTTTTTTTCGAAAAATATGTAGAAGAATACGTATCGGCCTAAACTGAGGAAAAAAAATTTTTTTTATATATTTTTGGGGGATATTTATTATAGCAAAAAGTAAAAAATATTGCATTTTTTTTTTTCAAAATTGTCGCTCTATTTTTGTTTATATCGCAAAAAATAAAACCCGCAGAGGTGATCAAATAACACCAAAAGAAAGCTCTATTTGTGGAAAAAAATACACCAATTTTATTTGGGAGCCACGTCGCACGCCCGCGCAATTGTCAGTTAAAGCAACGCAGTGCCGAATCACAAAAAGTGCTCTGGTCATTGGGCAGCAATATGGTCCGGGGGTTAAGTGGTTGAAGCAGAACTCGGGCAGACCGCTAAATACACATTACAAAAAAAAAAAAAATATATGAATAATAATCTCCTCCCCACCTGTGTCTTTGGCTTTAAATGAGTGCAAAGGTGACATTAGGGGTACAAAGCCGGCCATACATAGATTGAAATTTGGCCAGCCAATGATCATGTGAACATTTTCCAACAGGCTGATTGTACAGTAGTCGATTGGCAGATACAACCAGCCTGCCCATACATAGATTGAAATTTGGTCCCTGCTGAACCAGCCTAATTACGATTCATGTATGGCCGGCTTAAAGTGGACGAAACAGTAGTGGCTGAGAAAAAGGAAGGTCCCTTGAAACGCGTCCTGTGACCCAGGAATTCAGGTGGACATCACCATCCATCGGCCATTGGCATTGGGAACGAGGAAGCCACGGCATTGCACATGATTTCTGGGCAGTCAGAGCCATTTCTCTACTAACAATATGCAGCACAGAGATCTGGAGATCTGCCTGCAGCAGCTTATCATCCATCCAGCTGCACCCTTTTAGGACTGTGCTTCCACCCAAGGCTCACCCTCTCCTGTGGACTCCCATGTATATATACAGTATCTCACAAAAGTGAGTACACCCCTCACATTTTTGTAAATATTTTATTCTATCTTTTCATGTGACAACACTGAAGAAATGACACTTTGCTACAATGTAAAGTAGTGAGTGTACAGCTTGTATAACAGTGTAAATTTGCTGTCCCCTCAAAATAACTCAACACCCAGCCATTAATGTCTAAACCGCTGGCAACAACTCTACATCAGTTCAAAGTGCTGTATTTTAGAGCTTGCCTGACTGTTCAGAAAAAAGGGGGCGGAGAGCTATAGTTACTCTGCAGAGCACAGAGAAGTGAGCGCTGACAGCTGATTGGAAGGAAGGGACACAACCCCCCTCCACACAGTACGCAGGAACAGAGCTGAGGCTGTGAAATTAGCTGGAGCTCCCTCCCCAGTCACCATTTTTCTATTGGTGTCAGGAAAACTTGTCAGAAGTGATTCATACTGATAGTAGAGAAACAAAGCAACAGACAAAATTGACACTTAAGCCGGATACACATGGGCTGAATGTTGGGAGACCTGGCCAAAAAAAACAGGCGACATTCGGTCCGTGTGTATGTCGGACAAGCATGCCGGAAAACCAGCAGCCGACCGACTCCCGATCAGTGCTTTCCGCCAATGGCAGAGAGTTCTGATCGACGTGTTCTGGCAGGAGGGCCGTCCCCCTATCAGAGCACAACCGCTCAGTGGGGGAAATTGTACTAATGTTGGATGGTTAGTACATTAGCTTTAGTGCTTTGAACTGAGACTAGTGCACACTATAGAGGGATATTTTTACAATCACTTTAAGTCACTTATATTATGTATTCGTTGCACTATAGGTCCTTAGCAGTTGCCATCAGCTACTGTTGCATAATGTTTCTGTAAGCTATACACATATAGCCGGATTCACGTACCTCGGCACATCTTTATGCGGGCGTAGCGTATCTTCTTTACGCTACGCCGGCGCAACGTTGAGAGGCAAGCATGGTATTCACAAAGCAAATGCTCTCAACGTTGCGCCGGCGTAGCGTATAGTCGTCGGCAGAAGCCGACGTAAGTCAAAGTAGGTGAAAGTGGGTGTGTAACATTTAAATGAAGAGTGACCCCATGCAAATGATGGGCTGAGCTTCAAACAAGTACTAAAAACAAACGGCGCATGCGTCGTGCCCAGCCCTATTCACGTACTACGTAAACGGCGTAAACGATGTAAAAAAACAGCATTAGTTCCCTGGTCCATACCTTTTGCATGGGTTGTGCCTCCTATATGAGTAGTAACTTTACGCCGGACGTAACCCTTACGGAAATCGCTTAAAAAACATGCGCCGGGCGCAAGTACGTTCGTGAATCGGCGTATCTTACTCATTTGCATAATTAAAATGGCAATGCCGAATGCGTCCAGCGTAACTATGCGCCCACGATGCGTAGGCAAGTTACGTCGGGCGGCTGAAGCCTATTTTTTTAGACATATCTAGCTTTGGGAATCAGCGCATAGATACGACGGCGCACATTTGTACTTACAACGGTGTATCTTGAGAAGTCCTACCTGAATCCGGGCCATAGACTATACCTGGCTCTGGCCATATTTCACCGGCTATGTCCACATGTACATAGTGTATTGACGCATGTCACCCAGCTGATGATACTAGACACAAGGCAGACAGCAGTTTGTAGGGTTGTGTCATCCCATACCTCATATATTTTCCTTTATTGGACCAAAGCAGCTGAGGTCTACGTCCTCATTGCAACAACAACCCTCAGGTTTTTATGTGTCTTTCACGCTCAAAGCTCACAGGAATTTGAAAAGTTTAAACATTTTAGAAACCACATCAAAGCCTTTTTTGCGGCTTTGTGGCGATTTCATTAGGTTTAGCTGTAGTCGTCGTGTAAATGTTTGCCACAGACTATTACCTGGCTGCTTTAATGCCCCCCAGCCTAAACAAGGCATGTACACACTCGTTCTTGTATTTTCATTTCTAATGTATGACATGTCAGATGAATGACTTCTATAATTCATTATGATGATGATGAGGAACAAGGGAGCTCTTTGTGTGGTGGTCCTGTTGCAGTGCCATTGGCGGGGGGCTGTGTATATGGACCCCATCTTGTTGAAGCACAGGTCCTGTTCAGCCATGCCTAGCCATTGTATCATTATATTTTTACTTCTATCCTTGTTTACTATGTTGTGAGTAAATGACTTCTATAATTCATTATGATGATGAGGAACAAGGGAGCTCTTTGTGTGTCTGTCCAGTCGCAGTGATGTTGGGGGGGCTGTGTATAGGGACGCCATCTTGTTGGAGCACAGGCCTCGTTTAGCCATGCCTACACATTGTATCATTATATCTTTACTTCTATCCTTGTTTACTATGTTGTGAGTAAATGACTTCTATAATTCATTATGATGATGAGGAACAAGGGAGCTCTTTGTGTGTCTGTCCAGTCGCAGTGATGTTGGGGGGGCTGTGTATAGGGACGCCATCTTGTTGGAGCACAGGCCTCGTTTAGCCATGCCTAGCCATTGTATCATTAACATTTTTACTTCTATCCTTGTTTAGTATGTTGTGAGTAAATGACTTCTATAATTTATTATGATAATGAGGAACAAGGGAGCTCTTTGTGTGGTGGTCCAGTCACGGTGACGTTGGGCGGCCGTATATAGGGACGCTATTATCATTGTAATATCATTATATTTTTACGTTTACTTCATTATAAGTGACTGGTTGGAACACTTTGTTTAAGATCTCATAATTGAACATAAGTGTTTTGTGTCTCTCCCCTCCTACATTTATGTCAGAGATGAAAGGCACACATGGTTTATAGGAATAAATTATTACATTATTAGGCTCAATTTAAGCAAACACAGTAATGAAGTTTAGAGTTTAAACTGCTTTAGAAACATAAGTCATGTTATATGAAAGTGCTGCGTAAAACTGTTGGCGCTATATAAATCCTGTATAATAATAAGAAAACCTGATAACCAATATTAAAGTGTTAGTTCACCTTTACTTAAAAATGGTATGTTCAGATAAGGGACATCTGTAGATCAAAACAAACTGTGCAGCTTTGACCAAAGTTGAATAATGACTTTGCTATAGGCCTTTTATGTACTTCAGGAAGCCTGACTGGAATACTACTAGAATGTTGCTGAGAGGCCTAGCCATTTTTGCTCACCTTCACTATCACAAGACTGAGCTCAGAGCTACTGCATAAGGAGAAAGAAAGCTCTGAGCTTAGTCCTGTGATAGTGAAGGTGAGCACGTAGACCCCTTTTACCCTGGAGGCGTTTTTCAAGCACTTTAGCGCTAAAAATCGTGACTGAAAAAAGCCTACGCTGCCATCCCAGTGTGAAAGCCTAAGGGCTTTCACACTGAGGCGCTGCACTGGCAGGGTGTCAAAAAAAGTCCTGCTAGCATCTTCTTTGCAGTGCATTAGGAGCGGTGAATACACCTACTAATGAACAGCACCGGCAAAGCGTCGCTGCAGCGGTGCTTTAATGGCTAGGCCTCGCTTAGCAACATCATTGGAGTTTTCCAGTCAGGCTTCATGAGGTATATAAATGCCCTTGAAGGGCATTATTCATCTTTAGTCAAAGCTGCCCAATTTGTATTTATCTGCAGACGCCCCTTATCTGCATAGGCAGGTTTTTAGTGAAGCTTCGTTCACAATAGTGTGTTTTCAGATGTGACTCGAGTTGCACAGATTTGCATGACAATGGAAATCACATTGTTTTCAATAGTGTCCATTCTCATCGATGCAACTCAACTGTTCCCATCAATGCAACCTTGGAAAAGGTTTAGGGCTGCAACTAAAAATAATTTTCATAATCGATTAGTTGGCCGACTTATTGTTTCGATTAATCGGATAATAGCCTTAAAAAAAAAAATTACAAAATACAAATTGCCGCAAAAACACATTACATGTTTTTCTGCAGCCTCTCCATTGAAGAATATTGAACCAAAAAACAAAATGGCATCGTTTTGCATTAAAAATTCCTTGCCCTTTCCAAATATGCAGCAGCTGAAAAAAAAATCATGGATGTGAACGTGTCCCATAGGAAAACATGTAAATGAACTGTAATGTGTTTCTGCAGACAGCACCAAAAAACAAAGGTGTGAACCCAGGTCAGAGATGTTTAGTAACATAATGGGGTTAAAGAAAAACAAATAATAGATTCGACATTACAGAGAATAGATTTCGATTTATGAGAAAATAGATTCGACATTATAGAGAATAGATTCGACATTATTACTAGTCATACAACATTAGAATTCTTGTAGGCGGAATGTTCGAACGGAAATGTACGATTCGACGTAAAGATTCGACGTTCCGTCGAATATTCTTTTGACCATTCGACAGAAACCAAGCATTATTCCAAGCATTATTCCGACGGACCGTTTCAGCAGACATCTCCGATCGTGTGTACGACCTAGCGGACAGGTTTGTCCAGCGGACAAATTTCAAAGCGTGCTTTGAAATTTGTCCGCTGCAAACCTGTCCGTCCGACATGCGTCCGAATGGATTCGACGCATGCGTGGAAGTATTTTACTTCCTGGATTGGTGACGTGGCGGCGTCAAGTCACCGCATCCTTAGCCCGAGGGGATTTTCGTCCGATGCTGTGTACACGCCATCGGACCAAAATCCGATGAGACATGTCCACTGGAAACGGTCCGTCGGACATGTTTGAGCGGACATGTCTCATCGTATGTACGCGGCCTAAGGGGTTCATTTTTTTTACTGTGGGACAGTGAAAGTAATATTTACAGTAGCAATTTGCTTTTTTGTACTAAAGGGCTAATTTTAGTTGTTTTAACCCCATTAAGTTACAGGCAGATTAATCGATTTATGAAAATTATAATCGATTACTTTTATAATCGATTAGTTGTCGATTAATCGATTAGTTGTTTCGACCTAAACAGGTTCCTGTACTATTTTGATGCAATTCCAGTAGGATTTTGGCCCCATAGAATATGCAATTCACATTCAAGTTGTACTACATAATCGCAATGAAAATTGGATCTTAATCGTTTTGCAGCAGTGTGAACTGAACCTAAAGTTGAACTAACCCTTTAATGTGATCTCTGCATTAAAGTGGATGTAAACCAACAAAAAAAAAAGTTTTTTTTTTTTTATGTCACAATGTAGAGTATAAGATTTCCTATCATCTGTGTCCAGTCTTGCCACACAGAGTTAATCCAGATCTCAGTAATCCTCTTTTAATGTTCAGTGAAAATGAACAGCCTTCCAGATAAAACCCTGCCTAAATAAAAAGTCAGTTTTCTCTCTTCTTGCTTTAAGTGAGAGGTTATTTACATACCTAGCTAGGACATGTTTATCATATCTTATGTTTTTTGTTTATCATAACATGAGGTGATATAACATCATAACACATCCTAGTAATATACAATGAACTTTGGATCACCTCTTGTTCTGATAAACATGTCCAAGCTAGATATGTAAATAACCTGTTACTGAAAGCAATAACAGAGAAACTGACTTTATAATTTGGCAAGTTTTTATCTGGAATTCTGTTAATTTGCACTGAAAATTCAAAGAGGATTACTCAGCGCTGGATTAACGTTGTGTGGCAAGACTGGGCACAGATGATAGGAAATCTTAGGCCTCGTACACACGAGGCAATCGATTTGTTCAAAATGGTCTGTCCGACCGATTTGAACAAATCTGTCTGCTGGCATTTTGGTTTGCTCGCGTGTACACACGAGCAAACCAAAATCCCCGCCAGCAGACAGCTCGCTGACGGGTCGGTGACGTGGCGGTGACGTTGACGCCGCCACGTCACCGCACCAGGAAGTAAAACACTTCCGCGCATGCGTCGAAACCATTCGGCGCGTGTGCGAGAAGACATGTCTGCTGGTTAGCGTACTAACCAGCAGACATGTCGGGCGGACGGGTTCCCAGCCGACAGATTGGTAAGCATGCTTTCCAATCTGTCGGGTGGCCAAATCTGTCGGCTCGCCCGTACACACGTTCGAATCTGTCTGCTGAAACGGTCTAGCAGACCGTTTCCAGCAGACAGATTTGATCGTGTGTACGAGGCCTTATACTCTACATTGTGACATTAAAAAAAAATTTTTTGGGGGTTTACATCCACTTGTAAGGTAAAAAAATGCCCCACCTCTTGTCCTATCCAGCTATTGTCTTACAGGGTTTAAAAAAAAAAAAGCGGTTTACTATGGCTTTAAGGTAAAGGGAAAAAAAAACTTCTGCCTTTACAATCATTCCCAGACCTGAGCCAAACTGCTCAAAGCTTTCCAACTGCATTGTAAATGCTTGCTGTTCATTATGTGATTAAGTGTATATAGCTAATAGTGACAGTTGATGTGGCTTATGTCATGGTGAAACACTTTTTGAAAGATAAAAAGTGCAATTTTTATACAACTGTATAGATCAGACCAAAATGAGGAACAAATGAGGGACAAAGGGACATTGCTCCAAATCAGGGACAGCACCTCGAAATCGGGGACAGTTGGGAGCTATGTGATTGTACTGAAATTGATGGATAGATCTTTGCTGAACTGGCCAAATTTCGATCCGTCTATGGCCGGGCTTAGATCCTCTGTCAGGATCGTTGCCTGTCTCCTACCTAGATAGATTTCTCATGACCTGTGTGGTCACTAGACATGTGCAGACTGGAATATTTTGTTTTTGTTTTTTCGTTTTCGTTTGGAAAATAAATGTATTTAGTTACTCCCGAAAATTGTTTTGGATGGAAATTAGCAAGAAACATCTCCAACATCCAGCCAGACAACACTTAACATCCAGAGTATCCAACCTATATGCATTCTATCCTAAAAAGAAAAAAATGTGGTTGGAATTCAACTTGAACACAATCCAAATAGCCCGGCATAATGGCATGAGCCTGTCTCTCGGCTACCTTTGTTCCTTGTATATTTACATTTGTAAACTATAATCCAGCTCTGCTCATGCGTGGCTATTAGTCATTGGCTCTTTAGTACCCCACTCCTGCCTTTGTATCAGGTTTCCTTTACCTTTAAAGAGACAATGGCTAGCAGTCGGGTTAGTTGCTCTCTTTGCATAAGTAGGACAAAAGCAGTTCCGTTTCAGAGAATTATTTTGCCTATATGGTGTTTTATCTGGCTGTGTAACCTTCCACTGTGTATGGAAATTGAATCTACGGGGTGTTCAATGAGAATGTATGGAAATGGTCTATTCACTTTTAGTTGATAAAGGGATACATGAAATTAGAGATGTGTATCTACTCTGTTAGGCCTCGTACACACGATACGGAAATCAGAAGGGAAAAGTCGTAAGACGAGCTGTCTGCGGATTTTCGGATCGCTAGTACGGTGCTTTCGACAAACAATTTGACTTTTAACTCGGACAAAAGCTGGATGTGCAGGCTATAAAAGTTTTGTCGGATGTGATCTCAACGTCTGATTTTTGGATCGACATTACAGAAATCGTCACACGAAAGTACAAACGCGTATCATCGGAGGAATAAACCCTGAAAGGGCATAAGTATAAACCCTGAAAGGGCCCCCCCCCCCCCCCCCCTGGTACAACGGGATTTTAAGGGCGAACAGTAAGGCCACGTACACACGATCAGACCGGTCCGATGAGACTGGTCCGACGGACCGTTTTCATCGGACCACGCTGAAGTGGTTTGATGTGCGTACACACCATCAGTCCAAAATCCCATCAGGCCAGAACGCGGTGACGTAGAACACGACGACGCGCTGAAAAAACGAAGTTCAATGCTTCCAAGCATGCGCCGACTTGATTCTGAGCATGCGCGGGTTTTTGGTCCGATGCTTTTTTGTACTAACCATCGTTTTGGTCCGATGGACAGGTGTCCGTCGGACAGATTTTAAAGCAAGTTTTAAAACTTTGGTCCGACGGACAACGGTCCGATGGGCCGTACAGACGATCAATTCGGTCCGATGAAACTGGTCTGCAGACCAGTTTCATCGGACCGGTCTGATCGTGTGTACGTGGCCTAAGAACGAAAAATTTATAAAAGTATAATTTATTAGAAAATCTTGATTCTCTTAAAAAATAACTATGTTTTTATAAATTTTTCGTTCTTACTGTTTGCCCTTAAAATCCCGTTGTACCGGGGGGTACTTATGCCCTTTCAAGGGTTTTTCCTATGATTTTGGGATGGTAGCAACACTTGAAGGAAAACTATTTTTGGTTCCTTTTGTGGTTCATTACTTTATGTTTAAACACGTATGATCGGAATCAAGGAACGACTGCGCGTATCAACGCTCACCAAACTTCTACTAACATGAAATTGGCAGAAGGGGTCCAAAGGGTGGCACTTGAGAAATTAACTTCCTCTTTATACTCTCGTAGTACATCACTGCGTTTGTGTTTGTCAAACTAAAATTTGTGGATAGTTGGTATGCTAGACAAAATCTTGCTCACGCGCTTTTGACATAAATCAGACGCTCAGTTGTACAACAATCCAATATAAAGACAAGCCAATATAAAGACAAGCCAATATAAAGAAATAGTAGTGGTAAAAAAAATGCCCTTGTGGATTTATTTTAAGGGGTTGTAAAGGTAAATATTTTTTTCCCTAAATAGCTTCCTTTACCTTAGTGCAGTCCTCCTTCACTTACCTCATCCTTCCATGTTGCTTTTAAATGTCCTTATTTCTTCTGAAAAATTCTCACTTCCTGTTCCTCTGTCTGTAAGGCTCTATTCACACCTTGGCGACAAAACGCCCGACACGCTGGAGGGGTGAATTTCCATTGCTGTCTATGAGATGGTTCACATCTCACGCCGAACGCTGAAACGCCTGCCGCCTGAAAAAAAGTCCCGGACCCTTTTTTTCAGGCAGCATTGGCGTTCGGCCATAGACAGCAATGGAAAGGATTTGTTAAAAAAAAAAACGCGGCAAAATAAGCCGCGTACGCGGCGTTACTTGTCGCCTAGGTGTGAATGCAGCCTAACTCCACACAGTAATGTAAGACTTTCTTCATGGTGTGTAGAAAGCCTCTTGAGGGGGGAGGGGCGAGCAGGCAAGTCAGGACACTCTCTTCTTTGCAAATAGAGAAAGTCTGAGGCCTCGTACACACGATCGGACATATCCGATGAAAACGGTCCGCGGACCATTTCCATCGGATATGTCCGATCGAGAGTTTGATCCGATGGCGTGTACACACCATCGGATCAAATTCCCCGCCGCCGGACGGCGCGGTGATGCGGCGGTGACGTTGACGCCGCCACGTCACCGCCACGTCACCGCACCAGGAAGTTAAACACTTCCGTGCATGCGCCGAATCCATTCGGCGGCGGCGCGGCGGCGGTGCGGGACGACATGTCTGCTGGTAAGTGTACTAACCAGCAGACATGTCGGGCGGACAGATTTCACCGGATGGATTTCAAAGCATGCTTTGAAATCTGTCGGGTGGAGAAATCTGTCCGCTAGCCCATACACACGAGCGGAGATGTCTGCTGAAACGGTCCATCGGACCGTTTTCAGCGGACATATCCCCTCGTGTGTACGAGGCCTAAAATGTGTTAGTCTGCATCCTGACTCTCCTGCTCACCCCTCCCCCCTCAAGAGGCTTTCTCCACACCAGGGAGAAAGCCTAGCATTACAGTGTGTAGTTACAGACAGAAGAACAGGAAGTGAGGATTTCTCAGAAGAAATAAGGACATTTAAAAGCAAAATCGAAGGATGAGGTAAGTGAAGGAGGACCGCACAAAGGTAAAGGAAGCTATTTAGGGGATTTTTTTTTTTTTTTACCTTTACAACCCCTTTATCCTTTTTTTGGGGGTTAATTCTCCTTTAAAGGGGTGTGGCGGGGGGTGTCCTATGCCTAGTAGGTGTCTCTCATTCCCATCTCAAAATGTTGGGAGGTATGGTAACAAATTATAGAGCAATAGATGTGTAGTGCAATAATCCAGGCAGTCCAGTCTCGGAGATAATAGATGGATTAAAGGGGTGTTCCACCCAAATTTAATGTTTATTAAAAGTCAGCAGCTACAAAAAGTGTAGCTGCTGGCTTTTAATAAACAGACACTTACCTTCTCCACGTTCCAGCGACGCGCCGACCGGGGCTCCGCTCCTCTTCCCCCCTCCCCGGCCGGCATCCTCATTGCGACTGTGGGCACCCAGCCGTGACAGTCTTCGGCTTCACGGCCGGGCACCCACTGCGCATGTGCGAGCCGCACTGCGCATGCGTGCGTGGCATGGCTCGCCGCTGATTGGACGGGCGATCGCCTAGGACCTGTCAGTGTCCTAGACGATCGCCAAAGGGAGGGGCTGCAGTAAGGCGATTAGGCTTAATCGCCTTACCAGCCCCTCGGCGGAAGCAGGAAGTTGGACAGGAAGTCCCACTCCTACTGAAGCCCCCACTCCCCCCCAAAACAATTACATGCCAAATGTGGCATGTAAGGTGGTGTGGAGTGGAACAAGTGGAAGTTCCATTTTTGGGTGGAACTCCGCTTTAAAAAGAGCTCTAAGAAGAATTTGAAGGCAACCACACCTCACACTTGCCTCCCTCAGATTTACACGGCTAAACTACATGGCCTTAGTGTTTATTAGAGAACCTGTGCCAGACCGTTCATTACAGCAAAAATCCTCCTCTAAGATTACCTAACAGCATCCTTTATGTAGACATCCAATGCTCTGAAACTTCTGCTGGGTGCTGCAACCTTGGATGTGAAGTCACCAGCCCCAGCAGACTTAGGCCCCTTTCACACCTGCGGACCGTATGTCCGCTTTTTCATCCATCCGTTTGCGGATAAAAAAGGGACATACATTGGTCCTATCAGATGAACATCCGCTGACACCCGATCTTGTCCGTCTCCGCAATGATGCGATTCTGCAGACGGAAGAAAACCCTATTTTTCCTTCCGTCTGCGGATCGGATCGGATGAACACGGACATACAGTCTGTGCTCATCAGATCCCCCCATAGGGCAGAGCAAAGAAAAGACGGGGCGGTTCCTGCACAGTGCGCAACGGAGCGATTCCCACTGAGCATATGGAGGCGGATCATTACTGATCCGTCCCGTGTGAAAGGGGCCTTAAAGTGATACTAAATTATTTTTATTTAAAAATAACAAACATGTTATATTTACCTGCTCTTACCTGCTCTGTGCAGTTGGTTTTGCAAAAGCAGCCCAGATCCTTCTCTTTTTGGGTCCCTCGCCGGCGCTCTCGGCCCCTCACTTCTGTTGAGTGCCGCCACACACACAGCTGGAGCTCCATGTGTCCATTCAGACACGGCGTCACTCTTTCTCCTCATTGGATCGCCGACTTTGACAGCAGTCGGAATCAATGGCACCCCACTGCTGTTTCACCCAATCAGGAGGGAGAGTTCCAGACAGCGGACACTCTCTTGCAACATTGCTGGATCGAGATGAGGTTAAGGTAAGTATTTGTGGGGCTGCTGCACACTGAAGGTTTTTTATCTTAATGTAAAAAACTTCTGACTTTAGAACCACTTTAAAGTGGTTGTAAACCCCTCCTTACAACTTGCACCTACAGGTAAGTCTAGATTAAAGCGGATGTCCGCTCTAAAAAAAAAATATTAAAAGCCAGCAGCTACAAATACTGCAGCTGCTGACTTTTAATATTAGGACACTTACCTGTCCTGGAGTCCAGCGCCGTCCGCAGCAGAGTGACGAGCGATCGCTCCCCCCTCCATCCACGGTGAGGGAACCAGGAAGTAAAGCGTTGTAAATAAAAAATTTTTTTTTGCTGAAATGACTGTTTACAGGGTATAGAGACATAATAGTTAACTGATTCCTTTTAAAAATGATTAAAAATAGATAAAATCATCAATCATCTATATCAATCATATAATATACCTGTAGTTTCTAGTTTCGTTTTTGCATGTTGTTTCCTGCCTCTCTGCCATACAGAGCCATAGAGCAGTGATGGTTTGGAAAACGAACCTAGAAACTAGACACACAGTAATCACACCTCCTTGAAGTTAGTGACCACAGAGAGAAAACTCCCAGCACTGTGGTCATCAGGAAACAGACAACTAGGAAGTGTGGAGATCAGAGAAGAATTACAACAACTTGAGAGCAAAAACGAACAATGAGGACATGAAAACAGCACTGCATTAAGGTAAAGGAAGCTATTAAGATTAAAAAAAAAAATTCCTTTACAAACCCTTTAAATTACACAAAGGTGGACTCTATTTACTAACTGGCTTCTGAAGGTAATTATTAGTTCCACTAGATTTTAGTTGGAGGTATCGGAATAAAGAGGACTGAATACAAATGCACGCCACATTTTTTAGATATTTATTTGTAAAAAAAAAACACATTCATAATTTTCCTTCCACTTCACAATTATGCGTCACTTTGTGTTAGCACATAAAATCTCAATAAAATACAAATTAAGTTTTTGGTTGTAACACGACAAAATGTGGAAAATTTCAAGGGGTATGAATATTTTTTCAAGGCGCTATGCCATGGTGCTGTGAGTGCTGTGGTAGTTCATTGATTCTCCCTGTCGGAGTGTATCATCTTGCCCAGGGCTTTTTTTCAGCGGGAATGCGGGGGGTACGCAGTTCCGGCACCTCCTGAACTGACTGTATGTAATGGCAAGGGGTGCTGGGGTGTGCTGCAGGGTATTGATGCTCACTGCTGGGGATCTATTTTTGCAGGGGGGTCTGTTGTTGCTGAGGAGGTCTATTGTTTCTGGTGGAGGCCTATTGATGCTGGGGGACCAGTTGTTGCTGAAAGAGATCTACTGTTGGGGGAGGGGTCTATTGTTAATGCTGGCTGTGTGGAGATCTGTTGAGGCTGCCGGCAGTCTATTGTTGCTGGGGGGGATTTTGGTGTGGGATGGTCCATTGTTGTTAGGTGGATCTATCGTTGCTAGTTGCAGGGGATCTATTTTACATATTTTCTTGATCTCAATACCAAATTCCATACAAATTACTTAGCATTACAAAATTATACTTGGTTCTATATTGTCTAAAAGGGGCGATACTGGGAGGTGGGTAGGGGGCGGAGAAAAGGGGGTGACTCGGAAAGGGGGAGTTCCTGCACCCATTGTCTGAGAGAAAAAAAGCACTGATCTTGCCCATTCACAGCACAGCCTGGTGATGCCATGCAGTCCCCCTTACTTTCATCCCTAGTTCGGACTTCTATCCCTTTGTTGCTCCCTAGTGATGAGCGGAATACGGCATATTCGATTTTGCGATATTTCACGAATATATAGAAGAATATTCGCGAAATATTCGTTAATATCGAATATTCGTGATATTTTATAAAAAAAAAAAATTTGCGAAATTTCGCTAATGTGAATGCGAAATTGATTGCGAAATTCTCGTCAACACGCGAAAACGGAGATCATTTCCTGGATTACTAAACTAATATGCACTAACTCTACTTACACAAACTTATATGACTAAACTAAAGCTAATTTTTTTTTTTTTATACACAAAACACAGAAGGGCAGAGAAAGTATTCGCGAATATTCGCATTGCGAATATTCTGCAACATAAAAGGATCGCCTCAGCTACTCGGCCCAGGGTCTCTAATCATACCAGCAATGCTTTTAGACGTCGATGGAGATCACTAGGATGTGATCTGTTTTAAAAAAAAAATTGAAAAAATACGAATATTCGCAATAGCGAATATTCACCGCGATATTCGATTTATTCGCGAATACTCGAATATGCAATATTCGTAACAAATATTCGCAATGCGAATATTCGTGAGCAACACTATTGCTCCCCTCCCGGCTGGTGATCATCTTCTGGTGGGATATCCTTCCATCCAGCGCCTTCTACTTGCTCAGGCCAGACGCGGACTAAGCATGGGGCGGAGGGGGCGGGCCGCACCGGGTGCCACACATTGGGGGGGTGTCAGGCCAACGCCCCCCCCTCCGCGACTGAGGCATGGCGTGGCCGCGGTGACAGCACAGCACGATTGATGGCACCACTAGGTAAAACAGTCTGGGCTATTCAGGAGGGGGGGATTGCGAGTCGTACCGAGTTATACCCGTCACCCGGGACCCACCGCAATGATCCTCTTCTCCGTGGCAGCGCAGCGCCGCGCCGCGCCCGCCGGGCTCTGATACTGTCGGCTGTGACTGTCTCTGTCTGACAGTCACACAGCCCAGTGTGAAGCTGCGGCCGCCTCCCCCCTCCTCCTCCGTACACGTGCTCTGCTCTGTGCGGCGTGCTGAGTCTGAAGGCAAGAGGGTGTCATGTCACAGTCACTCTGCACTATTGTAAGGGGGGGTTCAGTATATGAGGGGTGTACTGTATATGAGGGGGGGTTCTGTATTGTGGGGGTGGTTCTGTATTGGGGGGTTTTGTATTGTGGGGGGGTGTTAGTATAGGGGGGTTCTGTACTGTGGGGGGGGGGTGTTAGTATAGGGGGGTTCTGTATTGTGGGGGGGTGTTCTGTATGGGGGGTTCTGTATTGTGGGGGGGTGTTCTGTATAGGGGGTTACTGTATATGTGGGGGGTCTGTATTGTGGGGGGGTGTTCTGTATATGAGGGGGGTTCTGTATTGTGGGGGGGTGTTCTGTATATGAGGGGGGGTGTTCTGTATAGGGGGGGTTCTGTATTGTGAGAGGGGGGTACTGTAAATGAAGGGGGTTGTTCTGTATAGGGGGGTACTGTATATGGGGGTTCTGTATTGTAGGGTAGGGGGGTGGAACCTGTATAGGGGGGGTTCTGTATTGTGGGGGGTTCTGTATTGTAGGGGGGTCTGAACTGTAGGGGGGTGGTATCTGTATAGGGGGTTCTGTATCGTAGGGGGGTGGTATCTGTATGGGGGGTTCTGTATTGTAGGGGGGGGGGGTTTGCACTGTCCAGAGGTGCAGTCTAATGTAAAGGGGTCCAGTGGTGCAGGGTGTTGTGTAATGTAAAGGGGTTCAGAGGTGCAGGGTGCTGTGTAATGTAAAGGGGTCCAGAGGTGCTGTGTAATGTAAAGGGGTCCAGATGTGCAGGGTGCTGTGTAATGTGTAATGTAAAGGGGTCCAGTGGTGCAGGGTGCTGTGTAATGTAAAGGGGTTCCAGAGGTGCAGGGTGCTGTGTAATGTAAAAGGGGTCCAGAGGTGTAGGTTGCTGTGTAATGTAAATGGGTCCAGAGGTGCAGGGTGCTGTGTAATGTAAAGGGGTCCAGAGGTGCATGGTGCTGTGTAATGTAAAAGGGCCCAAAAGGTGCAGGGGGCTGTGTAATGTAAAGGGGTCCAGAGGTGCAGGGTGCTGTGTAATGTAAAAGGGTCCAGAGGTGCAGGGTGCTGTGTAATATAAAGGGGTCCAGATGTGCAGGGCGCTGTGTAATATGTAATGTAAAGGGGTCCAGTGGTGCAGGGTGCTGTGTAATGTAAAGGGGTCCAGAGGTGCATGGTGCTGTGTAATGTAAAAGGGCCCAAAGGTGCAGGGGGCTGTGTAATGTAAAGGGGCCCAGAGATGCAGGGTGCTGTGTAATGTAAAGGGGTCCAGAGGTGCAGGTTGCTGTGTAATGTAAAAGGGTCCAGAGGTGCAGGGTGCTGTGTAATGTAAAGGGGCCCAGAGGTCAGGGTGCTGTGTAATGTAAAGGGGTACAGAGGTGCAGGGTGCTGTGTAATGTAAAGGGGTCCAGAGGTGCAAGGTGCTGTGTAATGTAAAAGGGGCCAAAGGTGCAGGGTGCTGTGTAATGTAAAGGGGTCCAGAGGTGCAGGGTGCTGTGTAATGTAAAGGGGTACAGAGGTGCAGGGTGCTGTGTAATGTAAAGGGGTCCAGAGGTGCTGTGTAATGTAAAGGGGTCCAGAGGTGCAGGGTGCTGTGTAATGTAAAAGGGGCCAGAGGTGCAGGATGCTGTGTAATGTAAAGGGGTCCAGAGGTGCAGGGTGCTGTGTAATGTAAAGAGGTCCAGAGGTGCTGTGTAATGTAAAGGGGTCCAGAGGTGCAAGGTGCTGTGTAATGTAAAAGGGTCCAGAGGTGCAGGGTGCTGTGTAATGTAAAGGGGTCCAGAGGTGCAGGGTGCTGTGTAATGTAAAGGGGTCCAGAGGTGCAGGGTGCTGTGTAATGTAAAGGGGTCCAGAGGTGCAGGGTGCTGTGTAATGTAAAGGGGTCCAGAGGTGCAGGGTGCTGTGTAATGTAAAGGGGTGCAGAGGTGCAGGGTGCTGTGTAATGTAAAGGAGTCCAGAGGTGCAGGGTGCTGTGTAATGTAAAGGGGTCCAGAGGTGCAGGGTGCTGTGTAATGTAAAGGGGTCCAGAGGTGCAGTGTGCTGTGTAATGTAAAGGAGTCCAGAGGTGCAGTGTGCTGTGTAATGTAAAGGGGTCCAGAGGTGCAGTGTGCTGTGTAATGTAAAGGGGTCCAGAGGTGCAGTAGTGGAGAGGGGTACACAGTAGTGACATAGAGATATTGAAGGATGCAGGGGACGCAGTGGGGTGTTTTTACATTTTACCGTGGGGGGGGGGGGGGGGGGTGCCAGATATAGGATCCGCCCCGGGTGCCAAATGCTCTAGGTACGCCTCTGGCTCAGGCAGCTCCATTGGTGGGTGGTGGGAATTGTTTTTGCAGCACATCAGTGAGAACAGTTCATTAGTGCGCTCACATTACTGAAGCAGGTTTGGAAAGAAAATAAATAAAAGAAAGTGTAAAAAAAGCCAGAGGGAGGCAGACACTCGCTTCCGCTTCACAGCCTTCTGACAGCCATCCCCTGCCAGGTCTGGGCTATGCTCTGCATTTTACAGCACATGTGTGTATTCACAAGGTGTGAAATGGCAGGAGCTCCATTAGTGGAGAGGTGAGGTTAGCCACATATACAATGTGAGGGATGCTTGTTAAAGAAAGGAAATTGTGGACTTTGTGGCTTTTTAAGGTCTGTGAAACCAACTTCAGCTTTATTGAGCAGGCGAGAACAATCTTCTTCCAGGTTATACACAGTGCAGAGTTTAGCCAACTTTATTCCCGTTTTTTATAAATTTTATTAATCCTAAAACAAAAAAATGTAATCTATTACAGCTTACTAATTATTAGATGTGGTGGCTGCATTAGTGTTCTTTTTTTTTTTTTAAGCTTTTTTCTCCTGTGTTTTCTTTCACCTGGTGATCTGGACAGTAACCCACCCCCTGTATTAGACTGCCGGTAGAGGCGGCTCTAGGCTTTGTGAGGCCTTAGGCAAAACTTGACATGGGGCCCCACTCACACCCATGATGGGAAAAATAATTTAAGGACAAGAGCCTCTTCCCCACAACCCTGGCCGGTGGTTTTGGGGGTCTGCAGGCAGGGAGCTTATAGGAATCTGGAAACCCCCTTTAACAAGGTGGCTCCCAGATCCTGCGCTTTAATAACTAAGGGGCAGGGGCCAGACCAGGTTGTCTGGTCGTATTATTGTTGTTATTTTTGTTTGTTTCTTTCTGTTTGTCTTAAATCTAATAAAAATATCTTAAAAAAAAAAAAGGGGCAGGGGCCACCCGGTGATGTCACCGGGTGAACCCGCCCCCTTTGTGACATCACTGACTGAGGGCATGTTGAGTCATTGACGTCACAAGGGGTTTTGTCACCGATATTAACTGGTTGTTAGGGATCCTGGCAGCCCCGCTCCTGAGTCAGGGCTCTTAACATTGCCTGAGCTCCTCAGCACATAACTGAGGTAATACATAGGGTAAGTTAGGTGGCCACGAGGCTCCTGTTAGTGTGAGGCCTTAGGCGACCGCCTAAGTTGCCTAATTAAAGAGCCGCCTCTGACTGCCGGAGCACAGGGGGCACCATTGGCAGCAGCATTGTCAGTTTAGGGGGGGGGGGGACATAAGTGTTAGATGCACTAGCAGATTTAAATACATTAACAAACTGAAGCCATGTACACGGGACGCTGCTAAACGTACGTTTAGAGGCAGTTGGACGCTTTTTTCAACTGCCCCTGAATTCATTCAATGTTATCCTATGTGACCATGAATCTTGTTTATTGCTGTTTTTAGGCATTTGTGTTTAACAGCATTTCTTTGAAAGCAAAGAAAATGGGTTCAGACGCCAAACGCGACTAAAATCGGTAACCAGCGTTTAGCAGCGTTTTGTTTATAGGCATTTTTCATTTTAGGCCATTTAAATAATAAAAAATATATATATATATATATATATATAATTTTAATATTATTATTATTATTATTGAAACGCTTCTAAACGCAAACGCCGCTAAACGCGGCATGTAAACGCGGCAAAGCGGAAGTTTTAAATGTGGGTTACTATCTGTCAAGTTTAATCATTTAGGAGCAGTTGTAAAAATGTCTCGTGTACATGGAGCCAGTTCATTTCCTTCTGAGATAAAGGTTTTACATCAATAAAAGCTGACCACTGTAAGCACCCCATGTGCAGCCTGGTACACGCTATTAGTTTTCTTTCACTCGGTTAAGTGTAAAAAACTGTCGATCGGAGCCGCTATACTAACTATGCAAAGTTAGTATAGCGATTTCCCTCCCCACTGAGCTATTGTGTTCTGACAGCCCCCACCACCAGAACACTTTGATGGGCGCTCTCTGTCATTGGCTGAGAGCACTGATTGGGAGTCAGTCGGCTGCTGGCTTTCCAGCATACACACCTGACAGACCGACATACACACGGGACGAATGTCGGCCGTTTATCTTTAACTGGCACATGTTTCCCGACATTCGGCCCATGTAACTTATTCACACGGGCAATGACATAGATGTGACTAAATGCATTTACTGTATATACACTTCTAGGGCATTTCTAAAGGCATGTAATGGGTTTAAAGCAGAACTCGCACAAAAACGTTTATTTAAATATATTTCTTAACAGCATTTTGTGTACGGAATGCCTTTTGAAAACCGAGATATTACCTTGTAACTCAGCAGTACAGAGAGCAGAATTGTGGGAAGGATCCAGCAGTCTACCCGCTACAAGCTGCCTGCAGGTAACTTTATTAGAGGGCGGAGACCAGACCTGTCACCCTGCACAAAGAGAGGGAGCAGTCTGGTCTTTATTACAGGAAGGTAAAGTATCGCACTGAATTACTGCACTGGTCTGCAGGAAATACACCAAGCACACCAAAATTTAGAGCCGGTTAACACAGGGGCGGCACGACTTTGGGGGGTGTCTAGGCAAGGCAATCTCAAGACGACTTGAGAGGCGACTTGCAAAAATGACTTCTGTATTGAAGTCAATGCAAGTCGCCCCTAAAGTCGTACAGGAACCCTTTTTCTAAGTCGGAGCGGTTCTATTGAATAGAGTGGAGCGCGACTTGTAAGGCGGCTGAGTCCCCCCTGTGTGAACCGGCTCTTAAGTAAGAATTCACAGGACACAAAATCTGCTTATCCATGGGTGCAGCTTTAAATTCGGGGGGAGAGTCCTACCTTTCGGGGGGGGGGGAGTGGGGGAGAGTCCTGCCTTTCGCCTTTCGGGGGGGGGGAGTGGGGGAGAGTCCTGGCTTTCGGGGGGGAGTGTCCTGGCTTTCAGGGGGGGTCAGTGGAGGAGAGTCCTGGCTTTCGGGGGAGGGGGGAGAGTGGAGGAGAGTCCTGGCTTTCGGGGAGGGGGGAGAGTGGAGGAGAGTCCTGGCTTTCGGGGAGGGGGGAGAGTGGAGGAGAGTCCTGGCTTTCGGGGGAGGGGGGAGAGTGGAGGAGAGTCCTGGCTTTCGGGGGGGGGGGGGTGGAGGAGAGTCCTGGCTTTCGGGGGGGAGAGTGGAGGAGAGTCCTGGCTTTCGGGGGGGAGAGTGGAGGAGAGTCCTGGCTTTCGGGGGGGAGAGTGGAGGAGAGTCCTGGCTTTCGGGGGGGAGAGAGTGGAGGAGAGTCCTGGCTTTTGGGGGGGGGAGAGTGGAGGAGAGTCCTGGCTTTCGGGGGGGGGGAGAGTGGAGGAGAGTCCTGGCTTTCGGGGGGGGGGGGGTGGAGGAGAGTCCTGGCTTTCGGGGGGGAGAGTGGAGGAGAGTCCTGGCTTTCGGGGGGGGGGAGAGAGTGGAGGAGAGTCCTGGCTTTCGGGGGGGGAGAGAGTGGAGGAGAGTCCTGGCTTTCGGGGGGGGGGGGAGAGTGGAGGAGAGTCCTGGCTTTCGGGAGGGGGGGGAGTGGAGGAGAGTCCTGGCTTTCGGGGGGGGGGGGGGGAGTGGAGGAGAGTCCTGGCTTTCGGGGGGGGGGGGAGTGGAGGAGAGTCCTGGCTTTCGGGGGAGGGGGGGGGAGTGGAGGAGAGTCCTGGCTTTCGGGGGGGGGAGTGGAGGAGAGTCCTGGCTTTCGGGGGGGGGGGGGGGGAGTGGAGGAGAGTCCTGGCTTTCGGGGGGGGGAGTGGAGGAGAGTCCTGGCTGTCGGGGGAGGGGGGGGAGTGGAGGAGAGTCCTGGCTTTCGGGGGGGGGGAGTGGAGGAGAGTCCTGGCTTTCGGGGGGGGGGAGTGGAGGAGTGCCCTGGCTTTCGGGGGGAGTGGATGAGAGCCCTGGCTTTCGGGGGGGGGGGGGAGTGGAGGAGAGCCCTGGCTTTCGGGGGGGAGTGGAGGATCTGCTAAGAAAAAGTGCTTTTTGCAGCCCCCTGGACGTAACCCAGAATTTGTCCATTCCCCAGAGAAAGGCTTTGAAAAACAAATACATTTGAGCCCATGTGAATGAGGCCTGCGTCCTCTATATAAGCTGGGGTGGATTCCAGGAGATTGGATAAAGGTTTGGATTTTTCTCAATGAATTGGAGTGCAGTTTATGTTACTTTTGAAGTTTGACTCCACCAGCATCAACGTCTCAGATATGACTTTGAGGGGGATGTGAATAGACACCAGCTATCTCCTATCATATGTGGGAAAGAATGCGGTGGGGATTCCATCTTAAAGGCGACCAGCTGTCATCACCAGGATAGTTTGGGCTCTTCCTGTGGGATTGTTCGAGGGGCGAACAAGAATGCCAGATACTAAGCAGATGGTTACAAGGATAGTCCAGAACTAGGACTGGAATATATCTTCTCATAGAACTATTGGAGGAGACCCCTAGAGTGGACCATGTGGAGAGGCCAATTTTGGTGCCTACAATAAGGAATATGATTTAATTATGGCCATTTTATTAAGAATTGCGCTTGCAGTCTATTGTGTATATAGATGAACAACCCAAAAATATTCTGGTTTTCAAGTAGAAGAGCATCCATAACATGGTTGTGTTTCCCACCAGTTATATTGAAGAATGCTCTTCCTAGCATCAGGAATCCTATTGCCAGACTCGGTAACCACTTGCCTACCGGGCACTTTCATTCCCTTCCTACCCAAGCCAATTTTCAGCTTTCAGTGCTATAACACTTTGAGTGACAATTGCGCTGTCATGCAACACTGTACCCAAATAGAATTTTTATCTTTTTTTTTTTTTTGGGTGATATTTAATCACCACTGTGTTTTTTTTATTTTTTTGCTAAACAAACGAAAAAAGACCAACATTCTTTAAAACAAAAAAGTTTTTTTTCAGTTTCTGTTATATAAAATTTTGCAACTAAGTAGCTTTTCTCCTTCACTGATGTGCGCTGATGAGGCTGCATCAAGAAGGCACTGATGGGTACTGATGAAAATGTATTGATAGGCAGGGCAGCCATCACAAATTTTGGGACCCCTCACACAGCTTAAGACATGGGGCCCCCTGGAGCAGAGAATCGGGGGGGGGGGGGGGGGTGCTGCCGGGGGCTGCCGGGGCTGCTGCATATTATATTGAGAGCCGGGGGGTGGCCGCGAATAGACAAATGGGGCGGGGGTGGGTTGCCAAAAATGACACTGGCATCTCACTCGCCTCCTCCTCCTCCAGCTGCAAACTGAAAGTGAAAGTTATTTCTCTCCTCGCCGCGACATGAGAGGGGGAGGGGGGGTCTACAGAAATTAACGTTTTTTCTCCTCTCAGCCGCGTGCTGAGAAGGGGGGTGGCCGCCCCCTTGGAACATTCGGACACCATACAGGTGTAATGCCTGTACCCCCGTGATGGTGGCCCTGTTGATGGGCACCACTGATGGACCCTGATTGGCACTGATTATCTGTGTACATGTTCTCTGTCTGGATCTCCTCTCCTTACACTATGACACTGCCAGAGGAAAGCAATGCCGATAACCGGCAAGTGTGTTTACATGTGACCAGCTGTAATTGGCTACAGCTGATCACATCATAAGGGGTACTTGTGATTGGCCATTTACCATGATCAGTAGTGTCAGGGCCACGGGGTGCGTGGTTCTGGGAGGACGTCCATGGGCGCCATCCTGGAACAAGAGAGCCACACCATAGCCATTTTTCGGCTATAGCACGGGTTCGAAGTGGTTAATTGCAATACAAAATGTAATTGTTGCATCCACCAGATGCAATATCCACAGCTTTACAGTGGCAGGAAGAAGTCAAATTTACAAATGAAACAATTTAAAAATTGGATGAAAGGTTTGGAACTGGGAAACACCTTTTGAAAGATAAGTAGTGCATTTTATGTACAACTATATAGATCAGACCAAAATGAGGGACAAATGAGGAGGAAAGAGGGACAGGGGGACATTGCTCCAAATCAGGGACAGTCCCTCGAAATTGGAGGCAGTTGGGAGCTATGCTTCTAGATTCATCAACAACCTGGCCATGTGAATAAAGGTCCTTAACAGGAAATGAGTAGACAGCTTTTGATTACTGATCTGTAATCTTTAGTGCAGGGATTTCTGCACCTCCAGCTCCCACCTGTAATAGTAAAGCTCCGAAATGGATCACCTGTTGTCTTCATTTATAAGCCAAATGGCTTTTTTTGTTTTTGTTTTTTGTGTAACTCCTGTAGTTTTTCTGTATTTATTGTATAGAATCTGTATGAAAATCAGTGTATTGTCTTGTGTTGTAATTGTATCCCACTAATCCTGGCTTTTATTCTTTTCAGAATCTTGAACAGTAATAAGATCACAGAACTGAACAATGGCTCCTTCGATGGACTTTATTTTCTAGAACGACTGTAAGTAATTTGATGTAATTTATTTAGTATGGTGTCACATGAACTGGTCACAAAATAGAAATTAGGAAGGAGAAAATTAGTTAGAAACATTAAAGTAGAACTAAAGACACAACCTATTTTTGCTTTTGAGGGTTATTATAACCCCTTTCAGATTAGATTTTTTTTCTTTGCCGTCTGTGTCCCATTGGGGAGGTTTCCCTTTACTTCCTGTCCCATAGTCAAACAGGAAGTGAGAGGAAATCCTTGCAAAATAAAGGAATCCCTTGCCCCCCTCCCCCCCAGGTCACCAGAACTAGTGTCCTTATTGGAAGATTTTCCCTCTTTTGCTATACAGAGGAACCTTGGATTACCAGCATAATCCGTTCCAGGAGAATGTTCGTAATCTAAAGCACTCGCATATCAAAGCAAGTTTCCCCATAGAAGTCAATGGAAATTGAAATAATTAGTTCCGCATTGACTTCTATGTCATGTATACTATTAACATTGAGTGCTGATTTTATGTACAGTATCTGGAGGGAATCCCGGTCATAGGGTTGTAAATGAAAAGCTGTTCTTCTGTTGACCAGATTTCATGTTTTTTAGCACTTTAGTGGAGGGTGATATTGCTGTAGAATAGTTGAATTCCCCCCTCAGACATTTTCATACATGTGGCCCCATGTGACATGCCTGCTGAACTGTGGAGCCAAGACATAAATGAACAGCAAGCAACCATGAACTCATGTAAGGACAGACCACCGCTTTCATAGTTTGGCATAGCGTGTAAGCAGTTTTTTGTTTTTTAGCAACTGTTTAATTGCTTGTAAAACAGGTGCAGAAGTTTCTGTGGACTTTTGTTCGTGATCCTTTTTCCATCCTATAATCTCCATGAGAGGGACTGTCCCTAGACAAACATTCAGTTTACAGTTGGCCAAGTACTCAACAATTTGCAACCTAAAAGTGAACCTGTTGCCAGGCTATGGACATTCAAGTACTTGCATTATTTATCCTGTAGATAAGTTTTTTTTTTGTTTTGTTTTTAAATAAACCTTCAGCAACCTTTGTAGATGCAGGTACGGTGGAACAATTCATCCTCAAAGATCAAAGCAGAAGCACTGCAGTTCTTTAAAGAGGACCTCCTTCCTGCAAGAAAATGGCATACTGCCTTTCTTTGTTGTTGTCCCCTTTTCAGGCTGCCTCCTTGCAGCCGGTGTCCCTGCTCCCACGCCTACATTTTTAAACTGTATGTCCTCCCACACATGTTCAGGATGGAGCGCATGCGCCTTACAATATTACACTCATTGGTTTAATTTTTTTTTATCTCAAATGAGTTTAGTGTCATATGGCGCATGGCCGCATGCACAAGATCGGTGGTTTTCAAACTACAGTCCACGGGCCAGATGCAGCTCTTTGCTTGCCTTTATCCGACCCCTGGGACACTATTCTTCCCACTGATATGAGACCCCCATTCTGTCATCATCAATGGGGCACGATTTCTTCCACTGACACCAAAGATGGGGTACCATTTCTACCATTGACACCAAAGGTAGGGCACCATTTCTACCATTGACACCAAAGGTAGGGCACCATTTCTACCATTGACACCAAAGGTAGGGCACCATTTCTACCATTGACACCAAAGGTAGGGCACCATTTCTACCATTGACACCAAAGATGGGGCACCATTACTTCATATGATGCCAACGACAGGACACTATCCCCCCCCCCCCAATACCAAATGTGGCAATGTTTATTCCCTCTGATGCCAGGAAAATTTTTACTCGCACTTGCCACCGTCTGGCCCTCATAAAAGTCTGAAAGACAATAAACCAGCCTTTTGTTTGGAAAGTTTGGAGACCCCTCTACAAGATGACGCACATGACATCATGCACTTCATCTTGCACATGTGCAGTAGTAAATGTTCCTGAAGGCTCTAGTCCCCTTGCCTTCCCAGGGGGCCAGGGCTATGTCAATTTTGCCTACTAGGGGAACAGGGAAGTGGGTGTAATAAAGTAATAAAAAAAATAGGGCTGTTACTGATTAAAATTTTCTTGTTCGTTTTTTTTTTTTCCCGACTAATTTCGAATAATTATAACGCACATACAGATCCAACTACTTTTAGCTGATCTCCTTGCAGGCCGATTCCCAGTGCAGCTACCAACCACTGGAAAACTGGGTAGCAGGATACAAAAACACACAAAGGCAGCACTCGATGGGAATAGCATTTAAAACTAGGGATGTCCCAATACTAGTATCAGTACCGATACTGAGCATTTCCCGAGTACTTGTACTCGGCGGAAATGCTCCGATGCTTCACCCGATACCTGGGCAGTCAGGTATCGGGTGGTGGGGGGAGTTACAAGTCTTCTCTTTGCCGCTCTCCCCCGTGCTGCCTTGTCTCTCCTCCATGCTGTATTGTCCACCCCCGTGTCACTCACTCCCCGTGCTGCCTTGTCTCATTTCGTGCCGCTCTGCTCTGTGCTGTATTGTCCACCCCCGTGCCACTCTCCCCCATGTTGTCTTGTCCCCCTCAGTGCCGCTCCCCCCTCATAATGTCAGTGATCCCTGACTCTGTCCATTCACATAACTGAGCATTGTAACCTGTGTTTACGATGCTTCAGTTTATGAATGGAGAGAATGAATGGAGAGGAGCTTCTCTCCATTCATTTCAGCTGAGGCTGCTGAGAAAGGGACTGGGGAATCTGTGTCCCTAGTTCCTTTCTCTGTCTTAAAGGGGAGATGTCAGAGGTCTGTTAAGACCCCTGTAATCTCACCAAAGCCCCCCCCCCAACAGGGCTGATTAAAAAAAAAATTGCAATAAATAATGTCAAAAATAAAATGTAAAAAAAATAAAAACACACTGACAATCCACTCCCCCCCCCCTAAAAAAAAAATAGTAAAAAAAAAATAAAAAAAATACCGCCACTGTCACATGACATTAAAAAAAAAAGTACTGTTATTCGGTATCGGCGAGTACTTGGAAAAAAAGTATCGGTACTTGTACTCAGTCTCAAAAAAGTGGTATGGGGACAACCCTTATTAAAACTTTTATAGTCTTCAAGTTGGTAACAAAATAAATATTGCACTGGAGATAAAATCGATGTAGCTACTTAAACTGTAAAAATGGTGCGAGTAATACTAAGCGGTCGCAAAAGCAGTCATAAAAACATGTAACTAAGTAGGATACTGGTATAAAAATGTGTACAACGATGCCACTGCTGAATCCAGATGAGGAGAGGTTAACATCAGTCCGTCGGCATGTAGATGTCCCGTGAAGGGAACTATCACAACTCCCAGTGGATGGCTGTAGAATCCCAGGTTGATGGAGGGAAGTGATAGTGGCAGATAGTAAGGTCCAGCCGGCATGCAGATATAAAGGCACAGCAAAGGAGCCCTTCAGATGGACACGGCAAGCCCTGCTGGTGTCTGTAACATCAACGGATCACCGATGGAATTCCCTGAAGACCCGGAAGCCGGCGGAGAGGTGAGTACCGATCAGAAGAATTTTGATCGATTAAAAAAATTAACGATTAATCTAAGGTGACCAGATTTTTAAAATGAAATCCGGGGACATATTTTTTCTTTACTAATAATGGCAACAATTAGCGATTCTCTTCCCGTCGCTGTCCGCCTCACAGCCTCTCAAGTCTTACTCTTCAGGCCCCGGCTACTACTGGAAGGGGAGAGGAGGAGGCAAGGAGATAGGCAGGTGGCTGGCCAGGATTTGAGCCAAGGCAGAAGAACATGAGAGCGAAGCTGAATGGGAATGCGCCCGAAACTGAAGAAATATTTCCTCCACTCCAACCAGCACATGATCATCAGAAAGGGGCACAGATAATGGGAAAAATACAACCCCCCTATGCTAGTAGGCACAGCGGAGCGGGGGGGGGGGGTGTAATTCTAACTTTTTTTATTTTAATTCTGCACTGACTGTTTTTGAAATTGCCCCTGCCCCCTATTAAGTCCAATCTGGGGACAAAACCAGGGACAGACTTGGTCCGGGGACAGTGTCCTCAATCAAGGGACTGTCCCCTGAAATTAGGGATGTCTGGTCACCCTAGATTAATCGAGGAATTAATAGTTAATTTCCACGGCCCTATAAATGTTTTATTTATTTTTTCCTAATCGGGGCAAAGCTGGCTGGCTTTACGTGGGTCGAAATTCGGCTGCTTTAGCATGGACCGGCCAAATTTTCGATCCCTGTGTGGCCGCTGCGGTTGAACAGAAGTCAATCTAATGACCCACTTCAGCTCAACTGCCCTGTTGGATAAAATCTGCTTGATTAGCACCACGGGCAGTAGACTGCAGCACTGATCTGTGTATTGTCACAACTCAATAGTTCATGTGTGGATGAGGGGAATTAGGCCCGTTTTTTCATTTTTTTTTTTCATTCAATCTGCGGGTTGAATAAAATAATCTGTCCCGTGTATGGCCAGCTTTAGATGATTTCACATCATGCAGAGATGCATGCTGATGTGACTTTTAGTAAAATGAGGGAACAGTCTTTATGTTATTCCCTCAGCAGCTCACCTAGGGTTGCCATCTGTCCGGGATTTACCCGGAGAGTCTGGGGTTGGAGCCATGCATCTGGGTTTCGGACTGCCTGAAACCCGGACACATTATTCAGACTGTCTGTTACACTCTCTTTCACACTGCCCAAAGCAGCACTAACAACCCCCCCCCCCCCAAACACACACAGACGGGAGAGGAGAGAGGGCTCGATCTGCACCTCTTCCTAGCAGCCTCAGATCCATCTGGATGAGAGGTGCTGACTGAGAAGAGGTGAGTGAGCTCACCATCCATCCCTATCTGTGACTGAAGTCTCCCCCCTTCTTTCTCTTGCCTCTGACACTAAGGTAAATTGGGGTTCTCATAGCACCCCTTACATCAGAGTTTCCCTTTACACCAGAGGCCACAGTTTTCCCCCTTACATAGGAGTTCTCAGTGTTCCCCCTTAAATCAGGATTCCCAGAGTTCTCCCTTACATCTGAGTCCCTTACAGTGAAAGTGAACTCTGCGAGTTCAGATGTAAAAGGGGACCTCTGTGTACTCTGATGTAAAAGAGGAACTCATGTTATTAACTTCATATGATTAGAAATGTTATTTATTAGCAAAATATATGTATAGTTTATACTATAAAAAAAAATGTTCGCCACTAAAGTGTTCGGTTTTGACTTAAAGAAAAGGTGGCAACCCTAAGCTCCCCCCTCTCAGCAGTGATCTGATGGCTCCTTTCTTCCCTCTACAGACTGTACAGCACACCTCTCCCTGCTCCCCCCTCCCAGCAGTGTTGATCATCTCAGCTCTACCCTCTCAGATAAATGGTACACCATGCTATTTGGAAAGGCAAATAATAAGAAAAACAACCTAATTTGCAGTCCATCTCACAAAACAGCCTTTTCCTAGTCCAAACTCATTCTCTTTTGGAAGAGAATTTACAATGAATACATGTAATGGTCATCGTATTAGGTAATCCTTGGAACTAAATAGAATAAAGTGTAAATTACATAGAAGGGGTAAAAATAAAATGTATGAATTTTAGTTTCATGTGTTTTTCATTAGTACTTTATATTTAAATAAGAAAAGCAAAGCCTGTATATGTAGTATATAGGAATATAAAACGTGCTTTAGATTAGCCTGTGGTGGGAGGATGGATTGTGTTGGTGGTATGGCAGCTCCGGTGAAGGAAGAATTCTGGAGGAATTTGTGGGTTTGATGTGCTGTAGACAGGAAATTGCCTCTCTGAGGGACAGGCCCCCAAAAAAACTTGTTTTACAAGACTTCCTGCTATTACTCAGCGCTCTGGTGAAATGAATACCGCTGCACACCATTGCCTTTTAAATTTATTAGCGTTTTCTGTGCCAGTGACCTTTCTAGATTTTATTTTTAGTTTAAAGAGAATGTACAGCCAATACTTTTCTAGGAAACAATTAAAAACCCTGGCAGGTTATTTTTTGTTGTCAGTGTACCATTAGGGAAATTTCCCTTTACTATCCCAGAGATGCAACAGGAAATAAAGAGGAACTTCACCCCTACTTAGCATTTTGTTTTTTATTTAACAATTTTTTTTATTTAGCTGCACGATTCTGGCTAAAATAAGAATCAAAATGTTTTTGCTTAGAAGATAGATCACGATTTTCTCACGATTCTCACGGCGTAACATCATCTTTCACATTAAACCTAAAAAAATTGGGCTAACTTTACCGTTTAGTGTTTTCTTATTTTTATTCATTGACCTGTATTTTTTTCCAAAAAATTGCATTTGAAAGACCGCTGGACAAATACCGTGTGATATAAAATATTGTAGCAATTGCCATTTTATTCCCTAGGGTCTCTGCTAAATTATATATAATGTTTGGGGGTTCCAAGTCATTTTCTAGCAAAAATATATTGATTTTAAAAAATGTCAGAAAAAGATCTAGGCCCAGATTCACAGAGCAATTACGCCTGTCTAACTGGTGTTAGACAGGAGTAATTTCAAATTTTGCGCGCCGTATCACTAGTTTGAATCCTCAAACCATGATACGGCGGCTTCGGGCTTCGATCCGAGAGGCTTACGTCTTTGTAAGCCTTCGGATCTACGCTGTGATATTTTTGCGGCCGCTGGGAGGAGTTCGCGTCGTTTTCATGCGTCGGGATATGCAAATTAGTTTTTACGGCGATCCACGAAGATACGAGTGTCCCTCGCAATCGCCTACGTCATTTTTTGGCTACGTAATGTTAGAGGAGCTTTTTGATGGTCTAACAGTGCGTAACCCATGTAAAGTATGGCCGTCGTTCCCGCGTCGATTTGAAATTATTATTATTTTTTTAACATAACTCGTTCGGGAATAGGAATGTACGTAAACGACGCTACTACGACGTAACTACGTGATTTTGCGCAATGCACGGCGGGAAATTTGCGAACGGAGCATGCGCAGTTCAATCGCCGCGGGAACGCACCTATTTTAAATGCTTCACGCCCCCTACTCGCGCAGATGGATTGCGACGGGAGAAATACACTACGCCGCCGTCGTTTACTGGACAAAATCTACCTGGATTCCACGTAGAGCCAGGTAAAAAACGGCGGCGTAGTGTATTTCTGATACGCTACGAGAATCTAATTCTCTCTGAATCTGGGCCTTAGACTTTAACCACTTCATTACTGGGCACTTAAACCCCCTTCGTGGCCAGACCAATTTTCAGCTTTCAGCGCTGACGCATTTTGAATGACAATTGCGCGGTCATACAACACCGTACCCAAATTATATTTTTATAATTTTTTCCCCCACAAATAGAGCTATCTTTTGGTGGTATTTGATAATCTCTGCGATTTTTATTTTTTGCGCTATAAACAAAAAAAGACAGAAAATTTGGGAAAAAAAACACAATATTTTTAACTTTTTGTTATAATATCCCATTTTTTTTTTTAGATTTTTTTCCTCGGTTTAGGCCGATTACATATTCTACATATTTTTGTTAAAAAAAAATCGCAATAAGCATATAAATTGGTTTGCGCAAAAGTTATAGCGCCTAAAAAATAGGGGATAGATTTATGATTTATTTTTTATTTTTTACTAGTAATGGCGACGATCTGCGATTTTTTTTTTATTTTTTTTTGTCAGGCCTGCGATATTGCGGCAGACGTATCGGACACTTTTGACACAAATTTGGGACCATTCACATTTATACAGCGATCAGTGCTATAAAAATGCACTAATTACTGTATAAATGTGACTGGCAGGGAAGGGGTTAACACTAGGGTGTGGGTTAAGGGGTTAAATGTATTCCCTGGGTGTGTTCTAACTGTGTGGGGGGAGGGGACTGACTGGGGGAGGTGACCGATACTGTGTCCTTATGTACGAGGGACACAGATCAGTCTCCTCTCCCTGACAGGACATGGAGCTCTGTGTTTACACACAGAGCTCCACATCCCTGCTGTCACCGCCGATCGCGTGTACCCGGTGGACATCGTGGCCGCCAGGCACACGCATCGGCTTCCCAGCGATACGCTGGGCACAGTGTTTCCCCGCTGCGCGCCCCCCAGCGGCACGCACGGGGAATGTAAACAACAGGACATCCAAAGAAGTCCACTTGGCACTTGAGAGCCGCGCTGTGGACGTCTTTTGTCTGTAGCACGGATCTCAAGTGGTTAAAGAGGTTGTAAAGCTAAATGTTTTTTCACCTTAATGCATCCTATGCATTAAGGTAAAAAAACATCTGACAATCCGACAAAGCCATTGTTGAAAAAAAGCGATAAGAACTTCTGTTTGCAGTTTGTGAGAAGCCATGTGGGGGACACAGCAAACATGTGGAAAAAGGTGCTCTGGTCAGATGAGACCAAAATGTTACTTTTTGGCCTAAAAGCAAAACTCTATGTGTGGCAGAAAACTAACACTGCACATCCCCCTGAACACACCATTCCCACCGTGAAACATGGTGGCGGCAGCATTATATTGTGGGGATGCTTTTCTTCAGCAGGGACAGGGAAGCTGGTCAGAGTTGATGGGAAGATGGATGGAGTCAAATACAGGGCAATCTTAGAAGAAAACCTGTTATTGTCCTGTGGACAGATTCTCCCACCTGAGCTGTGGATCTCTGCAGCTCCTCCAGAGTTACCAGAGTTGGCTGCTTCTCTGATTTAATGCTCTTCTTGCCCACCTGTCAGTTTAGGTGGACGATCATATCTTTGTAGGTTTGCAGTTGTGCCATACTCTTTCCATTTTTGGATGATGGTTTGAACAGTGCTCAGTGAGATGTTCAAAGCTTGGGATATTTTTTTATAATCTAACCCTGCTTTAATCTTCTCCACAACTTTATCCCTGACCTGTCTGGTGTGTTCCTTGGCCTTCATGATGCGGTTTGTTCACGGAGGTTCTCTAACAAACCTCAGAGGGCTTCACAGAACAGCTGTATTTATCCTGAGATTAAATTACACACAGGTGTACTTTATTTACTATTTAGTTAGGGGTATCCGAGTAAAGAGGGCTGAATACAAATGCACACCACACTTTTCAGATATTTATTTGTAAAAAAAGAATTGAAAGCATTCATTTTCCTTTCACTTCTCAATTATACGCCACTTTGTGTTGGTCTATGATGTAAAATCCCCCAAAAATACATTTATGTTTTGGTTGTAACATGACAAAATGTGGAAAATTTTAAGGGGTATGATTACTTTTTCAAGGCACTGTACCTGTCACTTCCCACAATGCCAGCTGCTATGTCTCTAGTCTGCCCCAGGAACATGCAGCCATCTAACACATCTGGAATGTTTTAATGCAGATTCTGTAGCTCTTCAGGAGCACAATGACTGGCTGCAATGGAGGCCCTACTGGTAAGTATTAGAATTGTCACTGCACTGCCACAATGAAAGTGCCATCCCTGGCACTCCTCTTCTAGAAAGGTCATATATCAAGGCATTCACCAAATCCTGCAGACAAGTGTTATCACCAACCACTCTGCAAACTATTCACTTACAAACCTTCTGTCTCAATAGCATCCCAGCAATGCCATTGCTATGTTTAGCCTACAGTACATCCATATTTAGCTCCTCAGGACTAGTACACAACTACAGAGATACAATATGCTTTTTGGACCATCTTATTGCCGCATGTTGTTTTACTGTAATGATTGCTTTTAGCAATACAGTCACCCCCTTCCCCATTCACTGTTTAATCCAGTCTAGCATAACATAACACTAATGCCTAGTACACGCGATCAGAAAATCGGACGAGAAATACCATTTCAAAGTGATCGTATGATAATCTGATCGTACGTACACAACTTTCAAGAGCCAATCATGATAGAAGGCACAAACGTGAAAAAAAAATTCTCGTACGATAACAGAACAAACAATTTTCGTTTAATCAGTACAGTATTTGTCTGGAAAAAAAAATCAGAGAGCATGCATGCATGGAAACAGAAAACAATACAGTGCAATACGTGACATCACCCCACTGCCACATTTTGGCACCTTTTGGGGGGAAGTGGTGCCCAACGCAGCCCAATTTATGTTTTTAATGGGCCCGTAGGCTGGACATATAGAAGATGGCTTGAAATTTTCCAATTGCTGCTGAATTGGCTACAGTTAGGGCAGTGGGTGACCCTGCAAAACACTTCTGGCTTGATAAAAATCTATTTAAAGCGGAGTTCCATCCAAAAGTGGAACTTTCGTTTTAAGCCCTCCTCTACCCCTTACATGCCACATTTGGCATGTAATTTTTTTTGAGGGGGGGGTAGGTGCTTGGTGCTTGGTTTTAAAAGGGAATTCCTGTCCCACTTCCTGCTTCCGCCTACGGGCCACCCAGGCACCTCCTCTCCCCCTAAGCAGCCCCTCCCTCTCTGCAATCTTTGGGGACACACGACGGGTACCAAAAGTCCACTAGGAGAGTGCAGCGTGACTCGTGCATGCGCAGTGCGTGCCCGTCCGTGAAGCCACAAGCTGTCATTGCCTGGTGCCCACAGTTTCATTTGAGACGCCGAAGAGAGGAGTGGGAGAGGAGCGCCGCTCCAGCCGGCCACACTGCTATACCGTGGGACTGGTGAGGGTCTGTTTATTACAAGTCAGCAGCTAAACTTTTTGTAGCCGCTGACTTTTAATAAACAAAAAACGCCTGGAACTCTGCTTTAATTTTAACTGTGACAGGTGGAAAATGATTGACCGAACAGTGACAGCATCAGATGCAGTCTCTGTTCATCCACTCGGTTCTTCCATCCACATTATGGGTGGTGTAGTCAAGTGATTTTTTTTAGTTATTTATTTTTTACCTGGTCTCTTGCAGGATTGTAGGCAGGTGCAGTTTTTTTTCTCCACTGCAGGTGGCGCTTGACCAGAGTGGCAATGCAGATGGGAGAGGAAGTTAAGAAAAGCAGGGTTTCTCTATTATTTCCTTCAGACACCTGGGGTGGTGAACTGGTTTAATACACATGCCCCATGTCACCCTGGTGGCCATCTTAGATCACGCAGAGTCTATTTAAGTATCTGACCCTTTAGGTTTGGCACTCTTTATGTGAGTGAACAGGTTATGGACAGGTTCCCCTGTCTGACAGGGACAGGGCCAATGATGAGGCAAGGCTCCGGTGCAGTTGAGAGAGCAGGGACCCTGTCTACCTTTTTCAGTAAGCTTCCTGTTTTAGGTCGGACCACCCAGGCCACACTTCACTCATTGTGGCAGATTCTGTCAGTATACCTGAGTCTTCTGAAGGCTGTCAATCTGCTGTACAGTGAGGACTTGGTGGGTGAGCCTCCCAGGCGGGCCTATCCAACAGGCTGTACACCCTGAAATATGAGCCATTCATGTCCAGCCTAAGGGAGGGGGGGGTGCTGTAGTCCAGGGCCTGTAGGAAAAGAGATTGCAGCCGTCACAGCCTCTCTTCATATATTGCTCATAGTAACCAGAATAATGTCCTTTTCATCCATGTGTACTGTGGGAGATAGGAAAGGAAAATCATTTCTCTTTGGTAATTCAGGTTATAGGGCACTTATTTATGAATCTGCCCATCAACTAACATTCTGGACTGCTTGTAGTAACCAATGAGATTATTTTGCACATTTTGGCACAATGAATTAAAGAATCTGGTTCTCTGTGTGACACGGAGCTTTCCTCAGTGATAAACAAAGAACGCATTTCCTAATAAGGAAGACAAAATGAATAGTTGTAACTCTGATCCTTTGTTTTGCAGGGACCTTCGAAATAACTTGATCAGTTTAATCGAACCTGGTGCCTTTTTAGGACTTTCATCTCTTAAGCGACTGTAAGTATTCAGATTTTTTTTTATTAAAAGATTGCTATGTACATAAGAACAAGAACTGCGCTTTTCATTACCATGTCCTAACCACTGAACACTTTTAAACAATTTGTTTTGCAAGCGTGCCAAGCTCTGACTTTGTTCCTTTGTACTTTGTGTCATAGAGCTGATTGAATCCAGATACGGTTTAGCTCTCTTGTTCCTTAGACAGGATGAAGGTCACTTCACATTCAGGCTTTTAAAAAATGTACGGCCTTGTTCAGCTATCCCAGATAGTACAAAAATTCTTTCTTTGAGCTTTCTTATTAAGGGACTCTCTTTTTTAAAAAGAAAAAAAAAAAAAAACTTGTAAAAATATAAAACATAAAGAAATGGTATTACTTAAACTCCAAACTTTCTGTATACCGTAATTAACAGCTAGCACACTATAGCACTCAGCTGCTGGCTTGTGTGTGTGTGTAGAGATATAACTACCGCTATATATATATATATATACATACATACACGGCAGGACTGGTTAGCAGGAGAACAAATTGCCCTGGTGTTGGGTGTTTCTGAGAGTAATAAATGCCCCTGTGTTGGAGGTCAGTGGAAGTAATAAATGCTCCAGCACCAGAGGTTGGTGGAAGTAATAAATGCTCCAGCACCAGCAGTTGGTGAAAGTAGTAAATGCTTCAACGTCAGAGGTTGGTGGAAGTCATAAATGCTTCAGCATCAGCAGTTGGTGGAAGTAATAAATTCTTCAGCATCATCGGTTGGTGGAAGTCATAAATGCTTCATCACCAGTGGTTGGTGGATGTAATAAATGCTCCAACATCAGCAGCTTGTGGAAGTAAAAATGCTCCAGCATCAGCAGTTGGTAGTAGTAATAAATGCTCCAGCACCAGAGGTTGGTGGAATTAACCACTGCTCCAGCACCAGAGGTTGGTGGAAGTAATAATGCTCCAACACCAGTGGTTGGTGGAAGTAATAATGCTCCAGTATCAGAGGTTGGTGGAAGTAACCAATGCTCCAGCTTTAGAGGTTGGTGGAAATAATCAATGCTCCGACACCAGTGGTTGGTGGAAGTAATAATGCTCCAGCATCAGAGGTTGGTGGAAGTAACCAATGCTCCAGCATCAGAGATTGGTGGAAGTAATAATGCTCCAGCATCAGAGGTTGGTGGAAATAATCAATGCTCCAACACCACAGGTTAGTGGAAGTAACCAATGCTCCAGCATCAGAGGTTGGTGGAAATAATCAATGCTCCAACACCACAGGTTAGTGGAAGTAACCAATGCTCCAGCATCAGAGGTTGGTGGAAGTAACCAATGCTCCAGCATCAGAGGTTGGTGGAAGTAACCAATGCTCCAGCATCAGAGGTTGGTGGAAGTAACCAATGCTCCAGCATCAGAGGTTGGTGGAAGTAATCAATGCTCCAGCACCAGTGGTTGGTGGAAGTAATAATGCTCCAGCATCAGAGGTTGGTGGAAGTAATCAATGCTCCAGAATCAGAGGTTGGTGGAAGTAACCAATGCTCCAGCACCAGTGGTTGGTGGAAGTAATAATGCTCCAGCATCAGAGGTTGGTGGAAGTAACCAATGCTCCAGCACCAGTGGTTGGTGGAAGTAATAATGCTCCAGCATCAGAGGTTGGTGGAAGTAACCAATGCTCCAGCATCAGAGGTTGGTGGAAGTAACCAATGCTCCAGCATCAGAGGTTGGTGGAAGTAACCAATGCTCCAGCACCAGTGGTTGGTGGAAGTAATAATGCTCCAGCATCAGAGGTTGGTGGAAGTAATCAATGCTCCAGCACCAGTGGTTGGTGGAAGTAACCAATGCTCCAGCATCAGAGGTTGGTGGAAGTAACCAATGCTCCAGCATCAGAGGTTGGTGGAAGTAATCAATGCTCCAGAATCAGAGGTTGGTGGAGGTAATAAATGTTCCAGCAGCTGGTTACTGCCTAGTGCCTGGCATGGGCTATATGTTGGAGACCGCTAGTTTAGTGCAATTCCATACCGGTTCCCCCCTCCCCTCCTCCAGTCTGTAGCTGTTAATTACAGTGATGTGAATGTTTGCCTAACCCAAACACTGCTGGAAAGAAAGAGTCAGTCACACGTTGATGTGAAATTACATTCTGCAATGTTCTTCTGTAAATGTATTATACAAATCCATGTTTTTCATGTGACTGGCTTGATGGTAGGCTGATTTTTGTTTGGTGGGGTAGAAGTTAAGTACTAAACATCTGGCTTAGTGGTGCAGAGAATAAAAATTCAGCCCCGACTACTACTACTAATTTTTAGTTTGTCATAATGTTAGCGGCAAAAAAATCTTATTGTCTCATTAGTGCAATAACCTGCACTTTTAATTGCATTCTATAGACGCTTTAATAAGTTAGGTTAGCCTATAAAGGTTTCAATTAAACTCCAAAATGTTTGTATTCTAATAATAGAGTGTTCTGTTTTTTTTTTTAGAGACCTTGCCAATAACCGGATTGGATGCCTCAATGCTGATATGTTTCAGGGACTCCCCAACCTGGTTAGACTGTAAGTATGATCATCCTACCATTTGTTTGTTTGAGGTTCTGTGTTTTCTACCAGCAAAGACTTGTCATCTTCTCTAAGACCTTGCCAAATACTTGTGTATGAAACAATACAACTTACATTTAATGGGAAGATGCTGATAGAATAATGTGAACATACTTGCTCCACCCAATCAGATTTGTGCAAGTCGGTATATTCCTGATTTAAAGAATAATTACACTATTGAAAAATAAATTAAGTGCATTACCTATAATAGCGTACCTTTTCTAAAGACAAAGTTGAATGACGTGCCTGAACAGGTCCCTCAGTATTGTTTATATGATGCGGCTCATTGTCTCTTCACTGGCTTATGTACAGATTGTCTAGTTGGAATTTGGGTTGATTTACCAAAGGGAAAAAGACTGCACTATGCAAGAGCAGTTGCTCCAAAGCTTAGTAAATGAGCAAAAACTATGCAGACTTCCATCATCCAATCATGTGCTAATTTTTTATTTATTTTTATCTTCCTTGCACGTGATTGGGTAGTCTTTGCAAAGTGAAGCATTATGTCATTTACTAAGCTCTGAAACAACTGCACTTGTAAAGGGCAACTGCACCTTGTAGAGTGCAGTCTATTTGCCTTTAGTAAATCAACCCCTTTGTGTCAAGCCTCGGCAGGGCTGTTGTTAGAAATCACGGGGCCCCGTACAGCCCACCTGGCAGGGCCCCCCTCAAATAAATTAAAACAAAATCTTCACAATAAATATACTAAAATCATTCTTAGCGGACACACAGATAACAGAGAAGCTGTGTGAATTAAATAGTTTTTAACATTTTTTAACAAAAACATTTTATAATTTTTTTTAAAAATTGAAATGTTTTAAAATTATTTTATTTTACCATGTTTACTAATTATTTTTTTTAACAATTTTTTATTTATTTTTTTACAAGGGATTAAAACAATACAGGGTTACAATTTTGTATTTAATTTTTTAACAGGACAGGGAATCTGGCAGCTGTGTCTGTGTCTCTCTGCAACAGCTGAAAGTCGGCAGGAGGGTTTTCAGGCATCCTGTAATTGCCCCTCCTTCCCTCTGGTGTTTGGGCCCCACTGTGTTCCCGGGCCCCCTACAGGAGGACTGGTGGTCCCCCCCTATCAGCGGCCCTGAGCCTCGTACACACGACCGGTTTTCTCGACAAGAAACGGCCAATAAAACTGCTGGCAGAGCTTTTTGCAGAGAAAACCATGCGTGTGTGGTTTTTCGTGGAGAAAACTGCTGGGAATCTCGACGAGAAAAATAGAGAACCTGCGCTCTATTTTCTCGTCGAGATTCTCGGCAGTGGTTTCCTGCCGAGAAACCCAAGCGTGTGTATACGTACCTGCCTCCATGGAAACCTGTGCATGCTTGATGAGACTTTGACGCATGCGCGGTAGCTTCCAAGGCATAGGTAGGGTGAAGCAAGATGGCGGCGACAGCATTGAATGTGATGAGCGCATGCTCGTTGTAGTCGATGACTTCACCGCGTTCTTGCCAGTCAAAAGAACGGTGGTTCTTTTGAAGGTGCATCTGTACACAGGGCTTGGCAAGAAAATCTTGCCAGGAATCCCGTTGAGAAAACCAACGGCTTTTATTAGACGGGATCCTCGCTATTCCTCCTGGTATCCCAACTGCATGTTGCAGGTGAGTACCAGTGAGGAGATACATAAATGTAGGACGCAACCCACCCTCCTGGAGCCATAAAATATATTATTTTCTTTATCGTACATCACGGGACACAGAGCGCATAGCCATTACACTTGGGTTATATGGGTACCTTCAGGTGTGGACACTGGTGTAATCAATTTCACAGGAAGTTTCCTCCCTATATAACCCCCTCCCACTGGGAGTGCTTCAGTTTTTTCGCCAGTGTCTTAGGTGTTGGTCACGTCTAGCTGTCCCTTGGAGGTCTCGGGACCCAGGATAGCTAGCCGGATCCTTCCGAAGTGCTTCAAAGCCAAGGTGTACGGTACACGGGCCCTGCTGGAGTGGGGGTTTGCCTATAATGCCTCTCCTTGGAGGGCTGGATTCTGGGCTCCAGTGCCTTAGTCTCTTCCAAGAACTAAACGCTACTGATGCCAGGATGCTATATAGGTCCAGGGGTGTGGGTTCCTTAACACAGGACCCCGGTCCCTGAAGGTCCAAGACAATACCCACGGAGATGGGGGAAGGCTGGGCCTCTTGCATTTTGCAATACCCTGCGGCGTGGAGCAGGTAAGAGGGAACCTGCGGGACTTGGTTCGACAGTAGGTATCCCCCTGGGGGTTATGGGTTGGCTAATGGTATGCTTGTGCATCAGCCACTATCTCCACTATGTCTTTTGAGGCAGGATGGGATGTACTAATGTTTACCCAGATAACATGTAGATATATATATGCTTTTAAAGATATGTATTTTGCTACTCCCCCCAGACTTGCCTGTTCGCATGATACTGCAGCCCCACGTGTTATAAGGAGGAAATGCTGACAAAACTCCTGTTTCCTAGGAAGCCTATGGGGACAGCTTCCTCTATGTGTGCACTACAAAGATTAGTGTCTTACCTGGTGTCTGTTGGGTTGCTAGCGCTGGTCCAGGCTTCTCCTCTGCTCTCTGCTTCCTCCATGTTGGTTTCAGCGTGGGGGGGGCGGGGGCGCACGTGCGCGCCGCCCTTTACAGCGTCAGCGTGCGTGGGGGGGGCGGGCCAGCAGCGTCAGGTCTCAGATAAAGCAAAAAAGCATTTCCTGGCTGGTCATTCCCTCCTGAGAGCAGTGGAGAGTGAGGACATAGAGCGCGCAGCTGAGCCAGTTCTGGCTAACAGTGACACCCAGTGGTGGTTTGTGGATCTTCAGGTCTGGACTTAGTCCACACTGACCAGAAAAAAAAAAAAAAAAAGATTTTTTTCTTAAAGGGACTCAGCCTTAGATCTGGCAGTATCTGAGTCGGTGCAACCTTGGACTCCAGCTAACGGGCATTGGTGTGGCAATACTCACAGGACTTTCCTCGGTATTGCCGCCTTCTCAGGCATATGAAAATTTAGATTTTTTTTTACCATAGCCTGTCCTTATTAATGTTTCACTTCTAGCTACAACAGTTGGGTGTTGGCTGTAGGGGTGTCTCAAGGTTGTGCAATGGCTCCCAAGGGATCAGGACCAGCTAAGGCTGCAAAAGGTGCCAAAAAAGTAAAGGGGTCTCCATCGGGGTCAGAGGATTTGGGCCAGGCTCCAGTGGTCCCACCCTCACCAGATAGACCACCGAACAGCATCGCGCAGGAGCCATTGAGGGTGCTAGGGGCAGAGGCGGCCCCCAATCAACCCATTCCCGTTTATGTTACGGAAGAAATGCTAGAATCCACCCTGGGTGGGCTAGAGAAAAGGTTAACTGCTTTAATTGCCCGCTCTTTGCCGGGTGGCAAACGGGCTAGATCCCCGTCACCTAGAAGGGTGTGTTCGGATGCAGAGGTCTTCTCTTCGGAGGAATTGGACCCACAGGGGGATCAAGCGGACCTGAGTCCTGACGGGTCAGACATTGAAGATTCCACTATAGATGACATGTTTTCGGCTTCTCAAGCAGAGAGTCTGTGGATCCAGTCTCTGACGGATATGGTTCGCACTGCTTTTAAACTTCCAGTGTCAGAACAATTAGCCCCCACGGTATCCTCTTTAGGTTCCTTGAAGGCACCATTGAGTGGTGCGTCTTTCCCGGTTCACCCCCTTCTGGAGAGCGTGATTTTTCAGGATTGGGCTCGACCTGATAGGATTTTTATCCCTCCTAAAAGGTTCACCATTCTCTATCCTATGGAAGAAGAATTTGCAAGGAAATAGGCACTCCCTACCGTGGACGCAGCCATTTCCTGCGTAAATAAATCCCTGACCTGTCCGGTGGAAAATGTCCAGGTGTTTAAAGATCCAGTCGACAAAAAATTGGAGACCCTACTGAAGGCTTCTTTTACCACAGTAGGTGCCGTGGTTCAGCCAGCAGTGGCAGCCATTGGCGTTTGTCAGGCTTTAAAGGATCAGACTAAACAGATATTAAGGGACATACCGGCTCAGCAAGCTTGTGAATTGGCTGACCTCCCAAGAGCTCTCTGCTTTGCAGTAGATGCTATTAAGGACTCCGTTCAACAGGCGTCCCGTTTATCTCTGCTGTTGGTTCATATGCGTCGCCTTTTGTGGCTAAAAAACTGGTCAGCAGAGGCACCCTGCAAAAAGCTTTTAGCAGGATTTCCCTTTCATGGTGGGAGACTATTCGGTGAAGACCTAGATAAATATATCCAGACCATATCAAGTGGTAAAAGTTCTTTCTTGCCTATCAAGAAAAGATCGCGTGGGCCCGCATTTAAGCGACAGGCCTTCGCAGGCTCGGCCCCTTCAACTTCCCGTCAGTATCGACGGCCTCCCGGGCGTTCAGCATTTAATAGAGGCCATGGTCTCGCAAGCCGGTTAAACCAGTCCTCAAGTCAGATTCATGAAGGGGCGCCCCCACTCTCTTGGGTGGGGGGAAGGCTTCGGTTTTTCTCCGAAGTGTGGAAGGCCAGAATTCCCGACTCTTGGGTAAGATCCGTGGTAACCACGGGCTACAAGCTAGAGTTTCGGGAAGTCCCCCCTCCTCATTTTCAGGGGTCAAGTCTTCCAAGCGACCCATTAACCACTTGACCACTGGGCACTTAAACCCCCTTCCTAACCAGACCAATTTTCAGCTTTCGGTGCTCTCACAATTTGAATGACAATTACTCAGTCATACAACATTCTACCCATTTGAAATTTTTGTCCTTTTTTTCACACAAATAGAGCTTTCTTTTGGTGGTATTTGATCACTTCTGGGTTTTTTATTTTTTGCGCTATAAAAGAAAAACGACTGAAAATTCTGTAAAAAAAATAAAAAAAAACTTGTTTCTGTCATATTAGTGGGTTATTTCTCACACACAGCATATGCATACCACAAATTACACCCCAAAACACATTCTGCTATTCCTCCCGAGTATGGCGATACCCCATGTGTGAGACTTTTACACAGCGTGGCCACATACAGAGGCCCAACATGCAGGGAGCGCCATCAGGCGTTCTGGAACACCCAGACCAATTCTGACATTTCTCTCCTACATGGAAAAATCATCATTTATTTGCTAGAAAATTACATAGAACCCCAAAACATTATATATGCTTTTTTAGCAAAGACCCTAGAGAATACAATGGCGGCCGTTACAACGTTTTATCTCGCACAGTATTTTCGCAAAAATTTATTGAACGCGTGTTTTAAAAAAAACTGTTTTGTGCTTAAAACAAAACAGTAAAGTTAGCCCAATTTTTTTTCATAATGTGAAAGATGAAGTTACGCCGAGTAAATAGATACCCAACATGTCACCCTTCAAAATTGCGCACACTCGTGGAATGGCGCCAAACCTCGCTACTTAAAAATCCCCATAGGCGGTATTGCAGAGTATCGCGCAGGGTATTGCAGAGTATTGGGGTATTGCAAAGTATCATGCAGGGTATTGGGGTATTGCCGAGTATTGGGGTATTGCCGAGTATTGGGGTATTGCAAAGTATCATGCAGAGTATTGGGGTATTGCCGAGTATTGGGGTATTGCCGAGTATTGGGGTATTGCCGAGTATTGGGGTATTGCAAAGTATCATGCAGAGTATTGGGGTATTGCCGAGTATTGGGGTATTGTTGAGTACTGGGGTATTGTTGAGTACTGGGGTATTGTTGAGTACTGGGGTATTGTTGAGTACTGGGGTATTGTTGAGTACTGGGGTATTGTTGAGTACTGGGGTATTGTTGAGTACTGGGGTATTGCCGAGTATTGGGGTATTGCCGAGTATTGGGGTATTGCCGAGTACTGGGGTATTGTTGAGTACTGGGGTATTGTTGAGTACTGGGGTATTGTTGAGTATTGGGGTATTGTTGAGTATTGGGGATTGTTGAGTATTGGGGTATTGCCGAGTATTGGGGTATTGCCGAGTATTGGGGTATTGCCGAGTATTGGGGTATTGCCGAGTATTGGGGTATTGCCGAGTATTGGGGTATTGCCGAGTATTGGGGTATTGCCGAGTACTGGGGTATTGTTGAGTATTGGGGTATTGTTGAGTATTGGGGCATTGCTGAGTATTGGGGTATTGCTGAGTATTGGGGTATTGTGGTGTATTGTTGGGTACTGGGGTATTGCCGGGTACTGGGGTATTGTGGGGTACTGGGGTATTGTGGGGTACTGGGGTATTGTGGGGTACTGGGGTATTGTTGGGTACTGGGGTATTGTGGGGTATTGTTGGGTACTGGGGTATTGTGGGGTACTGGGGTATTGTGGGGTACTGGGGTATTGTGGGGTACTGGGGTATTGTGGGGTATTGTTGGGTACTGGGGTATTGTGGGGTATTGTTGGGTACTGGGGTATTGTGGGGTATTGTTGGGTACTGGGGGATTGTTGGGTATTGTTGGGTACTGGGGGATTGTTGGGTACTGTGGGATTGCTGGGTACTGGGGGATTGCAGGGTACTGGGGGATTGCAGAGCTGGGATGTTTTGAGGGATGGCTGGATCTGTGACTGCATTTGTCACAGATCCAGCCACAGCTCAGCTGCTGACACCCCGCTCCCCCCCCTCTCCTCGCACACTGTACAGAGAGGAGAGCGAGGAGAGGGAGGAACCGGCGTCATCAAATGACGCCGGTTTGTTTACAAGTGATCGCGCCGTCATTCGACGGCGCGATCACGTGGTAAACGGCCGCTATCAGCGGCAATTTACCGTGATCCGTGATGCGCCGGGTCTTCTAGACCCGGCGAGCACGGACACTTTCGCGAGCGCGTCCCACCGGACGCGCAATCGCGGAAGTGCACGAGGACGTCCCAGGGACGTCGTGTCAAAGCAACTCCACCGCGCCGTAGCAGTAAAATGCTTATGGCGCGGTGGGGAAGTGGTTAAAGAGGGCCTCTCTTGTAAAAGCATTGGATCGTCTCTTGCTCCAAGGAGTAATTGTAGAAGTACCAACCCAGGAATGGGGTCTGGGATTCTACTCCAACCTTTTCATAATACCAAAGCCCAATGGCGACGTCAGGCCTATCTTGGACCTCAAACGCCTAAATCGCTTTCTAAACATTCAGACCTTTCGTATGGAGTCCATACGTTCGGTGGCAGCCAGCCTACATCAAGGCAACTTTCTAGCATCTATAGACATAAAGGATGCGTATCTGCACGTGCCGATCTACCCGGCACATCACAGGTTTCTTCGTTTTATGATAGATCACCGCCATTACCAGTTCGTAGCCCTCCCTTTCGGGTTGGCAACAGCTCCGCGGGTATTCACAAAGGTGTTAGCCCCGGTGCTAGCCGTCCTAAGGACAGAAGGCATTTTAGTCTTGGCATACTTGGACGATCTTCTGGTTATCGAAAGCTCAGCTTCCAACCTCAATCAGGCAGTAGGTCGCACAGTTCAGCATCTAGAGGAATTCGGGTGGATTGTAAACCTAGAAAAATCGGTATTGAAACCCACAAAGCAGTTGGAATATCTAGGCCTTCGGCTAGATACAGACTGCCAGAGGATAATTTTACCTCAAGCAAAGATCAGATCAATAGCTCAAGCAGTTCAAGTGATCTTAGGCAAGAAGAGGCCGACTATTCGCCTATGTATGCGACTGCTGGGGAAGATGGTGGCCACCTTCGAGGCTGTACCCTACGCCCAGATCCATACCAGATATCTTCAGGCAGCCATTCTCTCTGCTTGGAACAAGTCCATTCAGGCGTTAGATCGTCCGTTAGTGCTCTCCCCGAAGGTCCGGCGCAGCCTGTCTTGGTGGCTGGTTTTTCAAAATTTGTCAAAAGGGAAATCCTTTTGCCCCATCACATGGAAGATAGTATCCACGGATGCCAGCCTGTCAGGTTGGGGGGCAGTTCTAGAAGAACAGACCCAGCAAGGGCAGTGGTCGGAGGCAGAAAAACTGCTTCCCATCAATATCTTGGAGATCAGAGCTGCTCGGCTGGCCCTGATCGCCTGGACTCTCCCCCTTCAGGGTCTGCCAGTAAGGATACAGTCCGACAACGCCACTGCGGTGGCATACATAAACCACCAGGGGGGCACGAAGAGCCCAGCAGCCCAAAGAGAAGTAAACCTGATTTTCTCATGGGCCGAAGCCCATGTACCCTGCATCTCGGCGGTGTTCATCCCAGGGATAGACAATTCTCAAGCAGATTTTTTGAGTCGTCAACAGTTGCTCCCGGGGGAGTGGTCTCTTCACCCCCAGGTATTCCAAGAGATTTGCCAAAGATTCGGAGTCCCAGATATGGACATTATGGCAACGAGATCCAACAAAAAGTTGGACAAATTCATATCCCGAGCCAGGGATCCCTCGGCCTACGGGACCGATGCCTTGTTTTGCCCTTGGCACCAGTTTTCTCTTCTGTATGCGTTCCCTCCACTGCAGATGATTCCCCGCCTTCTACGGAGGATCCGGGTGGAGCGCAGGCCTGTGATCCTGGTGGCCCCAGCCTGGCCCAGGAGGGCTTGGTACGCACTCATCGTGAAGATGTCAGTCGGGGCGCCGTGGCCGCTCCCCCTGCGCCCAGATCTGCTGTCTCAGGGCCCAATCTGCCATCCTGCTTCACAGCAGCTAAATTTGACGGCTTGGCGGCTGAATCCCTAATTCTTAAGGGCAGTGGCCTCTCAGATCAGGTCATATCTACGTTGATTCAGGCTAGGAAACCGGTCTCCAGAAATATTTATTACAGAGTCTGGAGAACCTATGTGGAGTGGTGCGAGTCTCAAAAATGGCATCCTCGAAAGTTTTTTATTGACAGGATCTTGCGATTCCTCCAGGTTGGCGTTGACAAGGGGTTGGCTCTTGGTACTCTAAAGGGGCAGGTGTCGGCTTTATCAATATGGTTTCAAAGACCCTTGGCCACCCATTCGCTTATGAAAACCTTCTTGCAGGGGGTCTTGCATGTGAATCCCCCTATTAGAGCTCCCCTCTGCCCCTGGAATTTAAATCTGGTCTTGTCAGCTTTACAAAGGCAGCCGTTTGAATCTCTGACAGAAATCCCTCTTGTGCTACTAACCCGAAAGTTGGTTTTCTTGGTGGCTATGGCTTCAGCCAGAAGGGTTTCTGAGCTGGCAGCCTTGTCATGCAGGGAGCCATACCTTATTCTGCATAAGGACAGAGTGGTTCTGCGGCCTCAACCTTCTTTCCTTCCTAAGGTCATATCCAGTTTTCACTTGAATCAGGACCTAGTCCTACCATCCTTCTTTCCTACTCCCCAGTCCAGAGAGGAAAGACGGCTTCATACTTTGGACGTGGTTCGAGCCATGAGGGTCTATCTCAAGGCTACAGAGAAGATTCGGAGAACAGATGTGCTTTTCGTTCTCCCGAATGGCCCCAAGAAGGGTCAGCCGGCTGCCAAGTCTTCCTTGGCTAGGTGGATTAAGCAGCTGATTTTTCAGGCATATGGTCTGAAGCGCGTTCCACCTCCCTTATCAGTTAAAGCCCATTCTACGAGGGCCATGAGTGCCTCCTGGGCGGCACACCATCAGATCTCTATGGCACAGGTTTGCAAGGCGGCAACCTGGTCTTCCGTACATACGTTTACTAAATTTTATAAGTTGGACGTTGCAAAGGGTACGGACGCAGCTTTTGGGCAGGCGGTCCTACGGGCAGCAGTATAGAATCCTCTGGCCCGGTTCACGCCCCCTTGTTTTTCTGTTGGTGGAGCTATTTTTTCTCCTGACAATGTTTTTATTTGGCTATTCTTGGCCTTACGGTCTCCCTCCCTTCATAGAGCATTGCTTTAGGACATCCCAAGTGTAATGGCTATGCGCTCTGTGTCCCGTGATGTACGATAAAGAAAAAAGGATTTTTAATAAACAGCTTACCTGTAAAATCCCTTTCTTGAAGTACATCACGGGACACAGAGCTCCCACCCCTCTTTTGGGGAACATTGTGTAACCTCGGGAGAATTGCTTGCTACAAAACTGAAGCACTCCCAGTGGGAGGGGGTTATATAGGGAGGAAACTTCCTGTGAAATTGATTACACCAGTGTCCATCACCTGAAGGTACCCATATAACCCATATGTAATGGCTATGCGCTCTGTGTCCCGTGATGTACTTCAAGAAAAGGATTTTACAGGTAAGCCGTTTATTAAAAATCCTTTTTTTTAATTATTCATTCTTTATTCTTTTTTTTTCTCATTCAAATATGAACATTTCATTAAAAAAAGAGGAAAAAATTATTCCTTATGTGCATCATAATCTTAGTAGATATACAAAAAGTGCGAACACCTTATATGGCTTACTGGGAAAAAAAGGAGAAAAAGGAAAAACATCTACTGGAGTAGAAGAAACAACCGGGCCAGGAAGTCCTATATATTATTTTACCTAATTCCGATATTACAATTATACCATTTCTCATTACTCCCCGCCCTCTATTCCTCCCCACTTAATACTACTCCATTAGTCTCTTTACCATTGGTTTCATAGAGCAATTCACTCACCTGGTTGTCTCCACTCCCCCAGCTAAGTCTAAGACAAGGCTACAATAACCATAGCTCTACTGAGTTATAAAACATGTGTCTTTTCCAGTCAGATATTCTATTTTGGTTGTTCTCCAACCCTACTATAACTTTTACCCTCTAGAGAGGGACACCCCTTTTTTCCAGCCATGGCTTCCACATCGCCTCAAATTCCTTAAGGTTACCTCTTTTTATGAAGACTGCTCTTTCTTTGCAAATCATCTCATTTATTACCCTGATCCATTCCCTTACTGGCGGTGGCGTTGTCGCCTGCCATCTCATGGCTATTAATTTTTAGATGTGATGGCTACATGAGTTTTCTTTTTAGTGCTCTTTTTTTTCTTTTCACTTGATGATCCAGTCACTAAGTCTGTTTTTCAAAAGAACACGCTGTCCTGCAGATGTAGCAGTTACAGGGTTGAGGAAAACCATTTAACACTGACAGGGGCATCTACATACATCAAATTTTATTTATTTAAAGGGGTTGTAAAGGTTAGTTTTTTCCCCCAAATAGGTTCCTTTAAGCTAGTGCATTGTTGGTTCTCTTACCTTTTCTTTCGATTTCCCTTCTAAATGTTTTTTTCTTTGTCTGAATTTCTCACTTCCTGTTTCTCCTCAGTAAGCTTGCCCCCATCATCCGAGCTGTTCTGGCTGGGGGTTAGTCAGCCAGAACAGCTTACTGAGGAGTAACAGGAAGTGAGAAATTCAGACAAAAAAAAATAACATTTAGAAGGGAAATCAAAGTAAAAGGTAAGTGAACCAACAATGCACTAGCTTAAAGGAACCTATTTAGAAAATAAAAAACAAACCTTTACAACCCCTTTAAGTAAAACCTTTATCCAAAAAGGAACAAAACTGTTGTCATCATAACTGCCTATAAAGAGGTGGAGTTCAGCTTCTATTTGTTAGTGTATTTAAATTTGCTAGTCCATCTAACACTCCCCTCCCCCCAGACTGACGAGGCTGCTGTGCAAATATGCCCCCTTGTGCTCCTTCATCCAGAGCGGGGGTACTCTAATACATGAGATGTGTTACTGACCAGATCACCAAGGGAAAATAAATCTGAAATTGAATTCAGCCACCACATCTAATGTTTGGTAAATCAAATATATTTCCTTTTTGGTTTTGGATTTATACCCTGCCTCAATGCAAAGAGGGGGAACTGGCCCAAAACGAAGGTGGTAGAAAAATAGACAAAATAATTTCATTGGTAAACATTCCCCACTTGCCTTTCTCTAAAGTGTTTCACATTAATTTCTGACTTGTAAGTTGGTTCTTCCAAAAATATTTTTAGATTCATTATGTGCAACACGACTCGTGAGTAGAACAAATGTTTACCAAATGTGGGGAAACTATGAAGGAAATGCAGATGATGTGGTTTCCAAGCATTCCAGTTGGTATTCTTCATTCATGAATTACATGATTTGCTGGATAACTGAAGCTGAAGCTGGCTCAGTTGTATTAGGCCCCTTTTACACTACTGCGACTTCACCACGATTTTACCGCAATTTGCAGCCACGATTTTGACGTGATTTCAGGTAATGCCTGTGTAAGTGGCATCAAAATTGGACCAAAGTAGTGCAGGGACTACTTTGAAGCATTCTATGCATCAAGGTGAAAAACCTTCTGTAGTGCAGCAGCCCCCAGACACCCCCCCTTTTACTTTCCTGAACCCTGTCTTTGCAGTGACGAGAACGAGCCCAGCAGCTTCAGCCACAGTCTTGGGTCTTCATTGGATAGATTGATAGCAGCAGGAGCCATCGGCTTCTGCTCCTGTCAATCAAATCCAGTGACATAGGAACCAGGAGCGCGGCCGAGTCTTGCTGTCTGTGTCAATGGGCGCAGCAGCAAGACTCGGGAGCACGCCTGCATGAGTGTCCCCATGGAAATCGGCTCTCTGAGGGGGCACTCGAGAACAGAAGGAGACAGGAGCGCTGCTGAGGGGCCCCAGAAGAGGAGGATTGGGCAAAACCCTTACACAGAGGAGGTGAGTATGACATGTTTGTTATTAAATTTTTATTTTTTAAATAAAATTACAATCACTTTAATGCATAAAGACACGTACTATAAAGACAGCGGTGTTCAAACCGCACATGAGAGGTATCGCGGCGATTGGTAGAGCAAGAGCAATAATTCTAGCCCTAGACCTCCTCTGTAACTCAAAACATGCAACCTGTAGAATTTTTTAAACGCCGCCTATGGAGATTATGATGGGTAAAAGTTTTGAAGCGTGACATTTTGGGCATCAATTTACTTGCCGTAACATTATCTTTCACAATATAAAAAAAACTGGGCTAACTTTACTGTTGTTATACTGTTGTTGTACAAAAAAGTATGCTTGTAAGACCGCTGCGCAAATACGGTGTGAGAGAAAGTACTGCAACGACCGCCATTTAATTCTGTAGGGTGTTAGAATAAAAAATGTATATAACGTTTGGGAGTTCTAAGTAAAGGGAAGGAGCTGGGCAGGCAGTGAAAACAGGGGCAGCTCCATTAGCATTGCTGGTTGTCTTGTCATACCAACGGCCACCACAAGAGGGCGCCAACTTTCAGAAGCAAGCATAGGATTGCAGAAGGCCACAAAGGCGCGGCCTCAATTACCAGATGGCACGGCCCAACACGATCGCGCTGGGGGGGGGGGGTGAGTGTGGCGCGCGCATGGAGACAGGATACCCCTTCTGTGCCACGCCAGGTCGTCAATTTTAGTCGCAAATGCGACCTGGAGCCCGGAGTTTGTCGAGCCCTGCATTAAGATATAAAAAATCTCTCTGCCTTTACAACCCCTTTAACTCTAGTCTATGAGAGCCTCCATATTGCAGCATATATAGCAAAGGATACATTAAAGCAAGTATGCCTGAAGGCAGCCCAAAGCCACACCCAGTGTGTCCCAAAAAGGAAAAGTTGACATACTTCCCCTGATTTCTTCTTTAAGGAATATGGTACTCCATCCATTTAGCAACCGGCTTGGACCTCCGGGTAATCTCTCTCTCTACATTATTAAAACTCATGGTCCCAAGTGATCTAGCAAAGCTACCAGCAAGCTTCCAATGTGGACTGCGAACTGAGAAATGCAGCGAGCCCTGAACCTTTGACTGATTGAGTCGCACGGTGTGGTGACAGGCTTAGTACTACTTAAAAAAATGATGGCCCCTTGACCCGCCCTGCTAAGGAAAGGGAGCCTTGACTGCTGGATGCTTGGCAACCAGGCAGGGCGTCAACACGAGGAGGGAGTCGGAGTGGCTCCGCTGGGATTTGTTATGATGGCACGAGGTGAGGGGATGGAGACAGAACTCTAGAAATAGCTACGCAGGGGCACATCCCACTAATTCCGAAGACTGACGTCACAAGAGTTGACCACCCTCCCTGACCTGCCCATGATGTTGTTTCGTCACAGCTTCTTTGGCGGTTTTACCTGGCCAGCAATTGGCATTACTTTTTAGGGCTAAGCCCTCACGTTAAATCACAGGGTCAGTTTAATGCGTGTCTCGCACTGATGGTGGAGACAGGCCTCTTAGACTAGAAATTTTTTGGTTTCGATATGCTCACGGTGTAACCGTGACTGGCATGGTTTTTGGATTGTTGGGATTTAAAATTTGTTATAATATTTTCAATAAAGCTGTGGCCTTGCCCATTTCCAACTTTAAATGGTCTGTGCGTAATTATTGGGGAGCAAGGTTTTTTGGTATGGTTGAATTAAGAACAAGTTAAGCCTAAGCTTCTCAGTAGTCATGCCTGTCAACACAAGGAAAATAGTTTTCTCTGTGTCCCATTCCCACTGCACCACAGCCCAGACCTGTGCTGCATGCTGTAATAAATTCAAGGCATGCTACATTTTATTGCATTGTGCTGTACAGAACTGCATGGCAGAGTACAGCAGCATGAATAAAGTTTGTACAAAAACAAAAAAAAAGGGAGCCGTGTGTGATGCGCTCACTCACACACTACACTGCCCCCTGCCGTGGTTGGAAATAGACAGTCACCGGAATGGTAACGTGCTTTGGCAGCTGTCCCTTCTTGTGTGAATTCCCTTTACATTGCTTGAATTTAAAAAAAAATGCTTCTAATGCCACGTACACACAATCTTTTTTCGGCATTAAAAAAAAAAAAAAGTAAAAAAAAAAATGTAATTTAAAACAATCGTGTGTGGGCTTCACATAATATTTTAGGTTCTGAAAAAACGAGAACAAAAAAAATTCGAACATTCTGCATTTTTTGACAACGTTTTAAACTATGTTGTTTTTCGGGTTGTAAAAAAATTATCGTGTGTGGGCTGAAACGATGTGAAAAACCCGCGCATGCTCAGAAGCAAGTTATGAGACGGGAGCACTTGTTCTGGTAAAACTAGCGTTCGTAATGGAGTAAGCACATTCATCACGCTGTAAAGCCGCGTACACACGGCAGAGAACCTCGACGGGCAGAACACATCGTTCCGCCCGTCGAGGTTCTCTGCCGGCCATCGAAATCGGCGACCCGCCCGTCGGGAATGGCAACCAGCCATTCATCCAGGCGGGCCGTCGAGCAAATAGAGAGCGTGCTCTCTATTTCTGCTCGACGGGATTCCCGATGGTTTCCAGCGAGAACCTCGGTCGCGTGTACGCCGCCTGACAGACAGAAAATAGCGAATTGTCTTTTACTAACACAAAATCAGCTAAAGCAGCCCAAAGGGTGGCGCAATCCGAATGGAACTTCCCCTTTATAGTGCCGTTGTACGTGTTGTACATCACCGCGCTTTGCTAGAGCATTTTTTTTAAACGATCGTGTGTAGGCAAGACTGTTTTAATGATGAAGTTGGAAAAAATGTTGTTTTTTCTAGAGGCCGAAAATCGATCGTGTGTACACGCCATAAGAATGTATTCATGATTACAGCGCTGCATTAAGTTGTGTGTTATATATGTGTGGAGTTTGCCTTTTAAATGTAGTCTGACTTTCACCTATTCATAACGTTGTATTATATTTTCTTCCAGCAATCTTTCTGGGAATTTATTTTCCTCATTGGCACAAGGAACATTTGTTAACCTGATTGCCTTAAAGTCATTGTAAGTATATTCTGTGTAACATTTTATTTATGCATTTCACACCATGTGTCTCTGTCTGTCTGTCTGTCTGTCGCAGAACATGGGAATGTAGGCCGTACCAAATAAATATGACTAATAAATAAAAACTCAACAAATACCAAAATAAATGTAAATAACTTTATTGAATTTTTTTTTTTGGTAATAGAAATGGCCGAGGTACGTTTATTGGTATAAATAAAATATATATAAATAAATTTAATATTATTTAAATTCTTAATGAATAAAACTTTCAATATTTAAATTCTTAATAAATAACTTTCAAAACTTTAAATTCTTAAGATCTCGCTCAGTCATAGAACTCAAGCGAATTACCATAAATAATAAATACAAAGTCCCCCCTTATCTTCAAGGGTGACAAACCACATAACAGGGTGGGGGGGAGAGGCAACACACCACGCTGTTCCAGGTTACAGCTGGTTAAGGCCTCGGGGTAATGGGCTTATATACCCCCATACACGTGTATTAAGCCCGGGAAAAACTTGATTTTCAAAGCCTGGGAAACACGTAACCATCCCGCCTAAAACTCACATTTTACCCGCCCAAAGTACACCTGACGGCCCCAGCTAAAGTGACACTGACAGGAATCCATTTTTTTTTTCTTTTTTAAAAAAAAAACCATAACAGTAAAACCTTATTTAATAAATGTAATATTTATTCAGACAGCCACTCTCCCCATGTTGTGGGCACTAAGTAATGCCCCCTTTTCATTCTTTACCCAGTGTGGTTAGTCACATTCCATTCGTCTTTCTTATAAGGGGAAAAAAATCAATGGGCAGCACCCTTTTCCTGGGTGCCAGTGACAAAAGCCATTGATGAGAGTAGTTGGGGGGGGGGGGGGGTACGTACATAACGACAAGGAGGGAGATGAACAATTGGGAAGCCTTGTTTTTCTCTGTTGGTTTGCAGATGCCGTATGACGTTTTGGCTCTGTACATTTTATTTTGTGTGCAGTATCCATGGCATTCTTTCTGCTGTATTCAAGCCTAGAGATCACAGAGGAAATATCCATTGCAGCCAGCTGTTACACATTTTAAAACCAATTTAGCGTGAAGAAGCAAGCACTGTGACCCTGGGGCTTGTGTGCCGTGGCTTCTCTCTGACCTACTTCCCTGCCAGCATTGTGAATGTGTGCACGAGCCAAAGGCATACCTGAAACACTGGTTTCTGCTATACTGAGTTACATTTAGTGGCTATTCACTGGAAAGTGACCAGTAAAGTATCCGCCACTTCAAGGGGTTAACAGTCCCACATGTGTGTCTTTTTACAACTTCCAATTTCATGCAGTGCTGCAGCTTGTAATGGAACTAACTGTATGTTCAAAATGATCTGTGCTTTTCTCCACATGGTAGAATTGTGTGTGTTCAGGGGTCAGGCCACACACTGATTACAATTTAGCTGGTTCCCGGTCCCTGCTGACCTGATCGTACTTTGATCAGTGTATGGCCAGCTTAAATGGTTCTAAAGGAAACACATTTTTTACCTTAAAGGGGTTGTAAAGGTTAAAGGTTTTTTGACCTTAGGTTAAAAAACTTCCGACTATACCAGCCCCCCGTTATACTTACCTGACCCCTCGAAAGTCCTACGCTCGGCCCCGACATCCTCTTCGCCGCTCAGCCTGGCCGTTGATTGGCTAGAGCGGATGGATTGAAAGCAGCGCAGCCATTGGCTGGCACTGCTGTCAATCATATCCAATGACGCGGCGCACCGAGGGGCGGGGCCGAGTGATACAGTGAGTGGTTATGGCCGGTTGCTGTATCACAGTAGCACGCCCGCAAGGACTCCACACAATGCGAGGGAGCTCGCATGACTGTGTGGAGTTCCTGCGGGGAGGACCAGAGACAGTCACCAAGGGACCCCAGAAGACGTGGATCGGGGCCACTCTGTGCAAAATGAGCTGCACAGTGGAGGCAAGTATAACATGTTTGTTATTTAAAAAAATAAATACAATTTATTTACAACCCCTTTAAGGCCGGGTTCGTGCTGGTATGACAAACGCTCCGACATTGGGCGCTCATGTCGCATGGCATGTGAAAATTAATGTTTCCCTATTGGAGCCGTCTTAACTGGTCTGACACATGTCGGTCTGACTTTAAAAAAGCTCCCTGTACTACTTTGGTCCAACATTGATCCTACTTCAGCCCTTTGAATATCACTGAAGTCGGATCGCCGCCTTGACTGATCCGACTTTGGCATGCGACTGATGATCTTGAAGGGGAACGCCACTCAAGATTTAAAAACAAAAAAAATGGGTTCCCCCTCCAAGAGCATACCAGGCCCTTTGGTCTGGTAGGGTATGGATTTTAAGGGGAACTCCTATGCTGAAAAATTTTTGTGGGTATCCACCCAAAATCCATACCATTCCCTTACTTGAGCATACAGCCTGGCAGGTCAGGAAAGGGAGTGGGCATGAGACGCATGCCCTTAACATGAGGGGGTGCAGCATGGGGGGGTGCACCTTGTCCCCATGTTGACGAGGACAAAGGCCTCTTCCCGACAACCCTGGCCGTTGGTTGTCTGTGGATGGGGGGCTTATCCGAATCTGGGAGCCCTCTTTAACAAGGGGGTCCCCCACCCTATGTGAATGAGTATGGGGTACACTACCCATTCACCTAAAAATAAAGTGTCAAAAATAAAACACACTTAAAGTAATTTATTAAGCAGCTCCAGCGTGTCTTCCAACTTCTTCTCCCCTCTCTGGCTCTTCTCCGCAATCTCTCCGGTTCTTCTTCCTCTTTTCCTTTTTCCGATGTTGGCTCAAGGCTCTCTCTCGCTCCAATGCCAGGTGTGCTGTGTGCCACTACTTATATTGGCATGGGGCAGGGCCACCGTGTGATGTCATCCAGAGGCCCCACCCCCTTATGACATCACCACCCCATCATTCCCTCGGCACTCAGTGTAATTTCTGTCTGCTGCTTCCATCCTCTGTTAGCTGCATGAAACACCTCTGACACATTTTCCTGACACCAAGAGAAAAAAGGTGACAGGGGAAGGACATCCAGCTGATTGACAGCCTCAGCTCTTTTTCTGTCTGGAGAAGGGGGTGTCCCTTGCCTCCAATCAGCTGTCGGAGCTCTCCTTCCTGAGCTCTGCAGAGTGTAACTTCAGCTCCCAGACAATTTTTTTTGAACTCTCAGACAAGCTTTAAAAATGTAGCACTTTGAACAGCCTGCAGATATACAGGTAAAACTTATGTAGGAGGATTTGTTTAATCTCTGTGTATCACCTGAGGCCAGTCACTTCACTGGGTATTTGCAAGGGTTTACAAACACTTTTTAATTTTTTTTTTTTTTTTAAGATTTAGGTTTCAAAAACAATCTAGAAATAGAAGTATGGAGTTTTTTCCTGTTAGCATGTATCTTTTTTTGTTAGCTGGATTCTAAGGAAACCGTTTATCTAGACCGAGTAGTAATGTGTGGGGATTTTGCCACCTCTTTCATGTCCATTTTCAGAGAGTTTCAGACGGATTATCTACTTTGTGACTGTAATCTTCTGTGGATGGTTCGATGGATAAAAGCCAAAAATATTACAGTGCGTGAGACCAAGTGTTCCTACCCCAAACTCCTTCAAGGACAGCCGATCGCAGCACTGAAGACAGAACAGCTGACATGTGGTAATGTATTGTTTTCTAACGTGCATTTTACTTTTTATCCTCAACTGTCATTCTTGGGTCATTCTGATGACCTAAAAATTCCACAATACAATCGGCAACTCCATTTGCATGATGGTGGTTTGTCCTGAGACAATCCTCACTGAACTAGAACATTGCTTTAGGGTTAAATACAGACTAAGAAAGGTTTACATGTGACATAATTCTGTAAACACAGCTTTCCTTTAGAAAAAAATAAACCCATTTTGTGAGAAAAAAACACTGAATTTAAAGTCTTGTTTCTTTTTTAGTTTAAAAATAACAAACCTGTTATACTTGCCTGCTCTGTGTAATGGTTTTGCACAGAGCAGCTCTGATGCACCTCTTCACTGGGTTCCTTTGCTGGCACTCCTGGCCCCTTTCTCCTGCAAAGTGCCCCCACAGCAAGCAGCTTGTTAGGGGGACACCTGAGCCGACAAGGTGCCTGCCCCTCTCTGCCCTCATTGGCTCACTGACTTTAATCGACAGCAACAGGCACCATTGGCTCCCTTTGCTGTCTCAGCCAGTGATGAGGGAGAGTCTCGGACAGCCAAGACTCTCGTGCAATATCAGTGGATCGAGATAGGCTCAGGTAAGTATTAAGGAGGGCTGAAGCACACAGATTTTTTTTTTTTTTTATCCTAATGCATAGAAATGCATTAACATTAAAAACGTTCTGCCTTTTAGAACCACTCTAATGCCTCGTACACATGGCCGTTTTTCTTGTCTTAGAAAAAACAAAGTTTTTCTCAACGTGATTCTTGTCAAGCCTGCCTTGCATACACACGATCGTGAAAAAAAAATATGCTTGAGCAAAGCGCAGTGGCGTACATTCCACAGTTCCATTCAGGTGACGCCACCCTTGGGGCTGCTTTTGCTGATTTTGTGTTGGTAAAAGTTTAGCGAGAGACGATTCACGCTTTTCAGTCTGTTACAGTGTGAAGAATGTGCTATCTCCATTACAAACGCTTGTTTTACCAGAACGAGTTTTCCCGCCTCATAACTTGCTTCTGAGCATGCGTGTTTTTTTCCCGTCGTAAAGCCTACACAACGTGAAAAAAAAATCAACATTTTTAATGCCCATTTTTCACATCAAGAAAAATGCTCTGGAGCCCTCACACGATTGTTTTAATCACATTAAAAAAAATTACATTTTTCACGTCATGAAAAACGGTTGTGTGTGCGCGGCATTAGATCCATTTACCTCGAGCAGTTATACACTTTTTATTTATTACAGGTATTTATATAGCACAAATTTACGCAGCATTTTACATACTATTTATTGCCTTTCGCCTCTACATCTTTTCAAAGTGCAGAATTTTCAGCTTGTCTAAGAGTTCAGAAAAAAGTGGACAGAGGGCTGAGGTTATACTCTGCAGAGCTTAGTGAGAAGAGCTCTGAGAGCTGATTGGAGGGAAGAGACCCACCCCCTCCACACAACTCACAGGAATAGAGCTGAGGGTGTCACTCTTCTGGAGGTACCTCCCCTGTCACCTTTTTTTTCTTGGTGTCTGGAAAACTTGTCACAATTGATTCATGCTGATAGCAGAAGAACAGAAGAACAAAGCAGCAGACAAAAAAAGACACTAAGACCCCTTGGGGCGGTTTGCAGGCGCTATTGTGCTAAAAATAGCGCCTGCAAACTGACCTGAAACAGCGGCTGCTGTTTCTCCAGTGTGAAAGCCTTTGGACGGTGAGCTGGCAAGATGAAAAAAAAAAATCCTGCTAGCAGCATCTTTGGAGTGGTGTGTATACCGCTCCTCCATCGCTCCTGCCCATTGACACCGCGACTTTACCACCGGCAAAGCGCCTTGGTGGTTTTTAAACCTTTTTCGGCCACTAGCGGGGGGGGGGGTAAAACCACAAAACTAGCGGTAAAGCACCACCGCACCTCCTGCCCCAGTGTGAAAGGGGCTTTAGTGCTCTTAATTGAGACAGAGTACACACTATAGTAGGATATGCTTCAGATTTCATGTCTGAGGTTTACAACCACTTTAATGTGACTTTTGCATAAATGCAATATGTGACCAAGCTGTGCAAATTGAGAAGCAGCAGGTATGCCTTAAATGTGCACACTTGGTTACTGTAATTAACTGAACAATTACAAGAGCGATCTGGTGGCATTGTATAACAGTATGCTCACATTGGGCTTGGTAGATGGAATCACTTGCGGACTCCCTATATCACTCTATACACCGCAGGCACTAGATTTCACTGCAGCTGTTTATCTGCTACATTCCGCAAGGTAGTAATGAAGGTGGCACTCTGTCTCACAGCTGGACTCACCAAATTTTATGTCATGCTACATTATATGGAATGATCCATCAGAAACCCCCCAATAACATCATTTGCATTCACATTTATTATACAGGACTAGAAGTTCTGAAGGTGAAATCTCAGCACTAGAGTTACTGAGAAGTATAAATAAACCTGATTTGGAATGCCAACAACCACCAAAAAGTTTTAATATAAACGTAAGTCTGGTTTTGATTTGATTGTTTTTTTTATTTTTTATTCTCTTTTAACAGAGTCTCCTCTTGAGCTTCCATCATTTTTTATGACGCCGTCACACCGTCAGGTGGTCTTTGAAGGGGACAGTCTGCCATTCCAGTGCATGGCTTCCTATGTTGACCAGGACATGCAGGTTTTATGGTATCAGGATGGGAAGATCGTGGAGACCGATGAGTCGCAGGGGATTTATGTGGAGAAGAACATGATCCACAACTGCTCATTAATTGCCAGGTATTTATAGTCTCTCCAACAAAATAGTTTTATTCCTACAGAAGTCATTTTATTGCTTTGTTGTCTAGTTGTTAATTGTCTTGAGTTCAAGTGGTGTAGTAGACCAGGGGTCTCCAAACTTTCAAAAAAAAAAAGTCTGGTTTATTGTTCTTTAGATTCTAGGAGGGCCAGACTTTGACCAGCCGGGATTCAAATTTCCCTGGCATCAGTGGGAGTGAAAATCACCACATTTGGTATTGGGAGGAGAAATAGTGGCCCATTGTGGTCATCGTAGAGAGGAACAGGGACCCATTATTGGTGTCAGTGGGAGAAATAGTACCCCCTTGTCAGTGTCAGATGGCAGTGTAATGTCATCAGTGGCAGGAACAGAGCCCCAAGTGCCGGATAAAGGCAAGCAAAGGGCCGCATCTGGCCCCTGGGCTGCAGTTTGGAGACCACTGTAGTAGACAATGCGGTTGATTTACTTAGCCCTGGTTCACACTGGGCTACGGGAGTGAAGCAGTGCGAGTTCAGCTGAACTTGCACGATTTCACTCCCGCTGGCAGTCCCGATTTCAGCTGCGATTTAAGAGACATCTGTGCAGGTTTCTGCACAGATGTCAATGTAAATCGCGTCCTGAAATCGCAAAAAGTAGTACAGGAACTACCTTTTCGCACCGATTAGGACGTTGTCATTGCCGGCAATTGTCAGAAAATGCCGTTGATTTAAGATGCGATTTCACATGTGAAATTGCATCTCAAATCGAACTAAGGGTCCTTTCACACCGAGCGGACCGTTTTTCGGTCCTCTCCGTGTGTGTCCGTCGGCTAAGCGGGGATCACCGCTCAGCTGTCGGCGGACAGGGTGGTCCCCACACACTAAGCAGGGACCGCCCTGTCTCTCCTCCGCTCTCCCCTATGGGGAATCGGATGAACACGGACCGTTTGTCCGTATTCATCCGATCCGATCCGCCGGACGGAAGAAAAATAGGGTTTTCTTCAGTCTGAAAAACCGGACCTTTACGGACGCGGATCATTGCGGACGTTAGCGGATGCATCATCTGCTAAAGGACGCGATCCCATAGGGGCACATTACAAGTCCGTAACGGACTTGTAAAAACGGAGCGGCGGATGCGGACGTGTGAATGGGGCCTTAATCATACCCAGTGTGAACCTGAGCTAAAACTGAAGAGTGCAAAATCTGGTGCAGCTGTACATGGTAGCCAATCAGCTTGTACAATTAAGGCCGGCCATACACGGGTCAAGTTTCGAAAGCATTTTCTTTCGAAAACCTTATTTAAGAATTCTCATTTGAACTTCACACCATTAGTAGGCCGCAGCAATGGCCAATTTTTTTGTTCATGCGGCTTTCGAATTTGAGTGATCGGGCATGTTGGAAATGTTTTGAAAAATAATGTTTTTTTAATTAACGATGTGGGAAATATAATCAAAAAAGAAATGCGCATGAAGAAATGAAAGTTCCTAGAATGAAAAGTTGAAATTGAAAGCTTGGTTGGTCAAATTTCACGCAGCAAAACAAAGCATATTATTTTGTTATATCCTTGTTGCTAATCATTGTTGGTCGCCCTTCTGTAGTGCCCTGACAATTTCCAATATTCAAGCTGGATCCACGGGGAACTGGGGATGCCGTGTTCAGAGTCGGCGTGGCAATAACACAAGGACTGTGGATATTGTAGTGCTGGAGAGCTCTGCGCAGTACTGCCCTATGGAAAGAGTTATCAATAACAAAGGGGATTTTAAGTGAGTAATTGAATGACATTTTTGTGTAGTAAAATACACTTGAAATGATAGGACTAGAACAGTGCATCATATCATAGAATTTGTTTTTATTTTATTATTTTGTTTAATTGTACTATTTCTATGTTTAAAGTGGAGTTCCAGATGCAAAACAGTTATTTTCAAAAGACAGCAGCTACAAGTACTGTAGCTGCTGACTTCTAATAAGGACACTTACCTGTCCTGAGATGTCGCCCACCCGAGGCCACATTGTCCACCGGCTCGGGTGCAGGCGCTGCCATTACAACTAAGGGAAACTAGCAGTGGAGCCTTCAGGCTTCATAGCCGGTTTTCTACTGCGTATGCGTGAGTCGTGTGGTGCTTTCTGAATGGCCACCTAGTTTTCTGGGACACACAAAGGTCCCAGAAGGCAGCGGGGGAGAAGAGGAAATTACGTACTTTGCCGCGGCCCGGCTACACTTGTACTTCTTTAAAAGATGGGGAAAAAAAAATTATATATATATATATATATATATATATATATATATATATATATATACACACAGTTTACATACCCTGGCAGAATGTATGATTTCTTGGCAATTTTTCAGTGAATATGAAAAATAACACAAACTTTTCTTTCACTCATGGTTGGCTGAAGCCATTTATTAGCAATCAATTGCGTTTACTCTTTTTAAATCATAATCACAACAGAAACTACCCAAACGTTTACACACCCTTATGATTTTGGCCTGATAACATGCACATAAGTTGACACAAAGGGGTTTGAATGGCTATTAAAGCGATCCTCACCTGTGATCTGTTTGCTTGTAATTAGTGTGTGTGTATAAAAGGTCAATGAGTTTCTGGACTCCTGACAGATCCCTGCATCTTTCATCCAGTGCTGCACTGACGTTTCTGGATTCTGAGTCATGGGGTAAGCAAAACAATTATCAAAGGATCTGCGGGAAAAAGTAGTTAAACTGTATAAAACGGGAAAGGTGTATAAAAAGATACCCAAGGAATTGAGAATGCCAATCAGGAGTGTTCAAACTCTAATCAAGAAGTGGAAAATTAGGGGTTCTGTTAAACCAAACCACAGTCAGACCAACCCAAATGTCAGCCACAACTGCCAAAAAAGGTTAACTATTTCTACTGTGAAACACAGAGGTGGATTGCTGATGTTTTGGGGATGTGTGAGCTACAAAGGCACAGGAAATTTGGTCAAAAGTGATAGCAAGATAAATGCAGTATGTTATCAAAAAATACTGGAGGAACATTACAATTCATCAGCCAAAAAGCTGCGCATGGCATGTACTTGGACATTCCAACATGACAATGATCCAAAACACAAGGCCAAGTCACCTTGTCATTGGCTACAGCAGAATAAAGTGAAATTTCTGGAGTGACCATCTCAGTCTCCTGACCTCAATATCATTGAACCCCTCTGGGGAGATCTCAAACGTGCAGTTCATGCAAGACAGCCCAAGAATTTAAAGGAACTGGAGGTTAAAAGGGACAATACACTTTATTAAAGGGGTGTTCCAGCCAATATTTATGTTTATTAAAAGTCAGCAGCTACAAAAAGTGTAGCTGCTGGCTTTTAATAAACAGACACTTACCTGCTCCAGCGACGCGCCGGCCGGGGCTCTGCTCCTCCCCGGCCGGCGTCATCATTGTCACTGTGGGCACCCGGCCGTGACAGCTTTCGGCTTCACGGCCGGGCACCCACTGCTCATGCGCGCGCGGCGCGGCCCGAGCCCGATTGGACTGGCGATTGCCTAGGACCTGTCACTTGTCCTAGGCGATCGCCTACGGGGAGGGGCTGATGTAGGCGATTAAGCTTAATCGCCTTACCAGCCCCTCGGCGGAAGTGGGACAAGAAAACACACTCCTCCTGAAGCCCCCACTCCCCCCCCCCAAAAAAAATGACATGCCAAATGTGGCATTTAAGGGGGTGAGGAGTGGGATAAGTGGAAGTTCCATTTTTTGGTGGAACTCCGCTTTAAGTAGTGGGGTATGTGAACTTTTGATTAGAGTTTGGGTAGTTTCTGTTATGATTGTGATTTAAAAAGAGTAAATACAGTTCATTGATAATAAATAGCTTCAGCCAAACACTAACCATGAGTAAAAGAAAAGTTTTTGTGTTATTTTTTATATACTTTAAAAAATGGCCAAGAAATCATAAATTCTGCCAGGATATGCAAACTTATGAGCACAACGGTATATTCAAAAAAGAGGGGTGGTCTTTAGTTTAGTTTAAGATCACCTTGTAAAGTTGGAACTCCGCTTTAAGTGGTAACTGGCCACACGTGTGAAAAGAGCAAAGGGGAAATTTAGCAAGATAAAATGTTCTTTATAAACCAACATTTTGTGAACTTGTGTAAAACAAGAAAACTAAAGCCACCCTGTTGTTAGATCAGATCTTTCGCTCATCAAAAACAATCAAAAATGTATACGCTTATTTTATACTTTTACCGGTAAACTTGAGTTTAGGAGCTTTTGGCGTTTTTTGCCAAATCTCCAAAACTCAACTCCATGAAAGCCTATGTGCCATGTACAGTACATATAGGCTTTTAGCAGAGTTTGGGAGCTTCCGCATTTAGTTGAGCATCAACCTACCTCTCCTTAACGCAGAAGAATCACGTTCAGGATAGGAAAACTTTGACCGTCAACCACGGGAAAACCCAAAACACGGCAAACACAATCTGAAATTTTGCAGCGTTTTTTTGTTATTCCCATGGCTGCGGTAAATGTGGGCCAGTATACATGAAGCCTTATGTGGTTTAAGTGCCGGTTTACACCACACACAGGAACGCACACATGCGGTGCGATTTGCAGGTTATTCATTTTGAATTGGCTAAAATTGCACTGCACCCAAAGTAATGCATGCACTTCTAAGAAAGAAGCATTGTAACCATATAGTATGGTACAAAAGTACCGTGCGTGGGCACGTGCAGTCAACTTTCTATTGACAAATTGGAAATGGAGTGCATTTTGCAACCTCTGCCGGGTTAGCCCCCCCATATTAAAAATTTTGACTTTTTTTTATGTAGTTTGTTAGATCTTTGTTAGATCAGGTTAGATCAATCATTGTTTGCGTTAGATCTCACACAGAAGAAGCAATATTAAGAGTTATTTGCTGGGGGGGCTAACCCGTCATCAGCCCCCCCTATCAAATTTTCTGGCCGAAAATCATTCAGGCTGATAGATATTCGTTAGATCCGGTAAGATCAAGTGGTTTTAACGTTAGATCTCACATAATTATAGACTTATTAAGTGATTAATGAGGGGGGGCCGGCCCCCCCTTATCAATATTTTGGGCCAAAAATCATTCAGGCTGATAGATATTCGTTAGATCCGGTAAGATCAAGTGGTTTTAACGTTAGATCTCACATAGTTTCCGAGATATTCCACATAAAAAACTAGATTTTTAAGTGGTACATATGTATGGACATATGGACGAGTTGGCCCCCCCTTATCAAATTTTCTGGCCGAAAATCATTCAGGCTGATAGATATTCGTTAGATCCGGTAGGATCAAGTGGTTTTAACGTTAGATCTCACATAATTAGAGACTTATTAAGTGATTAATGAGGGGGGGCTGGCCCCCCCTTATCAATATTTTGGGCCAAAAATCATTCAGGCTGATAGATATTCGTTAGATCCGGTAAGATCAAGTGGTTTTAACGTTAGATTTCACATTGTTTCCGAGATATTCCACATAAAAAAAATTATTTTTAGGTGGTACATATGCATGGACATATGGACGGGTTTGAAATTTTCTGGCCGAAAATCATTCAGGCTAATAGATATTCGTTAATCACACATACCTACTGACCTGGCTGGTCTCAGGGTGCTGGCCTGGCTGGTCTCAGGGTGCTGGCCTGGCTGGTCTCAGGGTGCTGTACACCCCCCCATGTCCACCTCTGGGTTCATCTCCGTACCCCCCCATGTCCACCTCTGTACCCCCCCCCCCCATGTCCACCTTTGTACCCCCCATGTAAACCTCTGCACCCCTCTATGTCCACCTCTGTGTTCACCTCTGTGCCCCCTCCACCCCTGTTCCTCCCCATGTCCACCTCTGTACCCCCTTCCACCTCTGTGTTCACCTCTGTACTCCCCCATGTCCACCTCTACCCCGTCCACCTCTGTGTCCACCTCTGTACCCCCTCATGTCCACCTCTACCCCGTCCACCTCTGTACCCCCTCTCCCATGTCCACCTCTGCACCCCCCATGTCCACCTCTGTGTTCACCTCTGTACCCCTCATGTCCACCTCTGTTCCCCCTGTCCACCTGTGTTCACCACTGTACCCCCCCGTGTCCACCACTGTACCCCCCCCATGTCCACCACTGTACCCCCCCCATGTCCGCCACTGTACCCCCCCCATGTCCGCCACTGTACCCATGTTCACCACTGTACCCCTCATGTCCACCACTGTACCCCCCTCCACCTCTGTTCCCCCGGTCCACCTGTGTTCACCACTGTACCCCCCATGTCCACCACTGTACCCCCCCATGTCCACCTCTGTACCCCCTATGTCCATCTCTGTACCCCCTCCACGTCAACCTCTGTACCCCCCCACATGTGCTCTGTGTTAGTTCTTACCTTTGCACTTTCCTATTCTGAACCACAAGATAATGATTGGTTGCTAGGGCCACCTAGCAACCAATCACCTGCTACATCTCTGGCATTTCCTGTCCTCCGTTTAACGCTGCATTACCATCTCTCGCTCTCCCTGTTGTACAAGAGAGCGAGAGACTGTGTTTTTTACTCCTTGCTCGCGGCGGCCGGTCTGTATGTCACCCGGGTAGCGGTACAGTCCGCACCCGACTCGGGCACCCCCACACCCTGTCACAGCTCTCTCCCTGCACTGTCAGTTTTTTACACTCCGCGGCCGCTGACAGACACGCCGCGCTGTCACTGATGCATAGAGGGGACTTGGAGGAGGGGGTGTCGCGGCCGCCCGACACCCCCCCAGCATGTGACACCCGAGGTGAATCGCCCCCGCCCCCTAGTTAGTACGGCACTGCAGAAGCTGCCCGAGTCCTGCAAAGGGAACGGCGTTCCTGCAGTAAAATAAGTGCAGGGACGTCGTTCCCACACGTTCCCGCAGGACTCGAGCCCTGGTATGCTCAATGGCACTCATCACTAGTACACGTGAAAATGCTCAGTATCTGCTCCGATATAGATTCTAGAGCAGGTATCTGTGCATTCCTACCAAATATCCCTGTAATTATGGATAATCAAATGTTAAAACCACTTGATCTTACCGGATCTAACGAATATCTATTAGCCTGAATGATTTTTTGCCAGAAAATTTGATAAGGGGGGGCCAACCCGTCCATATGTCCATGCATATGTACCACCTAAAATCTATTTTTTTATGTGGAATATCTCGAAAACGATGTGAGATCTAACGTTAAAACCACTTGATCTTACCGGATCTAACGAATATCTATTAGCCTGAATGATTTTTGTCCCAAAAAATTGATAAGGGGGGGCCAGCCCCCCCTCATTAATCACTTAATAAGTCTGTAATTATGTGAGATCTAACGTTAAAACCACTTGATCTTACCGGATCTAACGAATATCTATCAGCCTGAATGATTTTTGGCCAAAAATATTGATAAGGGGGGGCCAGCCCCCCCTCATTTGTCCTTGTATACACCCAATATCTGTATTTGTATGTGGAATATCTCTGAAATGATGTGAGATCTAACGTTAAAACCACTTGATCTTACCGGATCTAACGAATATCTATTAGCCTGAATGATTTTCAGCCAGAAAATTTGATAGGGGGGGCTGATGACGGGTTAGCCCCCCCAGCAAATAACTCTTAATATTGCTTCTTCTGTGTGAGATCTAACGCAAACAATGATTGATCTAACCTGATCTAACAAAGATCTAACAAACTACATAAAAAAAGTCAACATTTTTTATATGGGGGGGGCTAACCCGGCAGAGGTCATTTTGCATGCACTCTGAACGTGCGTTCATGTGCGGGAATGGTGTATGCAGCGTTGTAGTTCTGGAGCCCTTGTATTGTTTGGCATAAACTTGAATTTCTCTTTAAAAATAAATGGTAATTTTAATTATATTTAAACAGTAGTGAATATTTTATAGATGATAAAATAAAGGTTTTTAAAAAAAGGCAATCATTCCTTTATCATGTCTTACTTTTCTGGTCATTTTATACAAATCAAAGCTTCTAAGATGTCTATACATGTCTATTAAAGGATCAGACAAGATGAGGATTAATGTTACTAATGCTGGGAAGAGCTGCCAAGACATACTTTGCAGTCTAATTGAACAGGCCTGTCATGCTAATACCCAGTGATGTTTATTTTGTAAGAACTGCCAGTGCCAGCATAGCTTTAGAACCGTGTAAGATGTTTTTTAAGCACATATAAAATAAACCCGCGTGACACTTAATCTGGATACACGCTAGTAGATTTTTGTATTACATTTTTTTTTTTTTTTTAAAGAACGTTTGATCATTTTTCTAATCAGTAGTTGGCAGGGGCGGACCAACAACTCATGGGGCCCCCAGGCTTACAGGTGGCCACCACGCCAGGAGGCAGTGCAGAGACGGGGCAGCTAAAATCTCTGGATTTTCACATTAAAAGCATGTCAGTTTCACACATATCAGGGACAGATGTAAAAAAAAACACAGATTTTTTACATACTGTCCCTGGTTTTACTGAGCCTGGCAAGCCTGATGGGGCCCCCTAGTGGCATGGGACCCTCAGGCAGTGCCCGAGTGACTCAATGGTCAGTCCGCCCCTAATGGTTGGTGAAATCAAAGTTAGTTTTTGACTATAGTGGAACTTTTTTGTGTGAGTGGTGAAGTCCATTTACTCCGAAATTGAATGTTAAAACCAAATTAAATGTTTTGTTTTTTTAAATTATTTTTTTTACAAATGTTTCATACAAATCTATGAGTATATCCAGCCTTCCATGGATGATCCTTAAGCCTAGGTTCATACTAGTGTTCGATTCGCACAGGAATCGCAGAACATTCCTGTGCACATCAGATGCACGTCTGTGCGTGGCAATTCAGGTGCGGAGGGAAAAAAGGATCCTGCACCATTTTGGTGCGGATGAGATATGAGCCATATAAAATGCATGCCTGAAATTGCGCCACACAGATATCTCACATGATTTGCACAGGATCGTGGTGCGATTCGAACGCGGTGTTCTGCACGCACTAGTGTGAATCTAGGCTCAAGGATCATCCATGGAAGGCTGGGGATAAACTAGTAGAGTCGTATGAAACCTTTCTATGAACATTTGTGCAAAACTTCTCAGGGTGTTCAGACCCATTTGATGTGATTCTGACAGGCGTTCTGCATTTTTCAATCTGTTTCGGGGGGATCATTATTCTAACATTGATACCCGCAGCAGATTGCGTGGATGCAGGGCAATGCAGCAATGTGGGAAACGCAGCGAATCGTGCATTTCCCACATTGCATCAGTGTGGATCAGGGCTCAGGCTCTGCTGAATACAATGGGGTTCATTTACTAAAACTGGAGAGTGAAACAATCTGGTGCAGCTCTGCATAGTGGCCAATCGGCTTCTAACTTCAACTTGTTTAATTAAAGCGGAGTTCCACCCAAAAATGAAACTTCCGCTTTAAGTACTGGTGACCCCCTGACATGCCACATTTGGCATATCATTTTTTTTTTTGGGGTGGGCAGGTAGCCAGTTTTGACAGGCACCCAGCTTCCACTTCCAAACTTTGGCGCATTAATGCAGCTCACCTATCCACTTCTCCCTCCCTTCTGGGACACATCACAGGTTTTGGGGGACACTTTTTGTAGCTGCTGAATTTGGATGGGTGGAACTCCACTTTAAAGTGGATGTAATCCCCCAAATTTTTTTTATTATGTCACAATGTAGAGTATAACATTTCCTATCATCTGTGCCCAGTCTTGCCACACAGAGTTAATCCAGCGCTGAGTAATCCTCTTTTAAAGTTCAGTGCAAATTAACAGAATTCCAGATAAAAACTTGCCAAATTATAAAGTCCGTTTCTCTGTTATTGCTTTCAGTGACAGGTTATTTACACATCTAGCTTGGGCATGTTTATCATAACATGAGGTGATCCAAAGCTCATTGTATATTACTAGGATGTGTTATGATGTTATATCACCTCATATTATGATAAACATAACATATAATAAACATGTCCTAGCTAGATATGTAAATAACCTCTCACTCAAAGCAAGAAGAGAGAAAACAGACTTTTTATCTGAATGAATGAATGAATGACTTGTATAGCGCAACGCATGCGAACTGAATCGCCTCTGGGCGCTTTTTCCAGCCAGTGTCTGCTTGGCTGGTGCAGTCATTTTTACCCCGTAGGATCTTGACATGCTAGGGACACACAGTCATACACACATATATACGTATATATTGGGCCAATTTGGACGAGATCCAATTAACCTACCAGCATGTCTTTGGAGGTGGGAGGAAACCGGAGTACCCGGAGGAAACCCACACAGACACAGGGAGAACATGCAAACTCCAGGCAGATGGTGTCGTGGTCGGGATTAGAACCAGCGACCCTTTTGCTGCTAGGCGAAAGTGCTACTCACTGCACCACTGTGCTGCCCATATCTATGCAGGGTTTTATCTGGAAGGCTGTTCATTTTCACTGAACATAAGAGGATTGCTCAGAGCTGGATTAACTCTGTGTGGCAAGACTGGGCACAGATGATAGGAAATATTATACTCTACATTGTGACATAAAAAAAAAAAAAATTTTTTTTTGGGGGTTTACATCCACTTTAACCTCTTATGGACAGCCGCATGTACATTTACGTCGGCAGAATGGCATCGACAGGCACATCAACGTATATATACGTTGGTGCCTTGAGGTGGGTCGGGGGTCCGATCAGGAGCCCCCCCCCCCGGTACATGTGGCAGTCCCCGTGGCTGGCCGAGCGATCCGGGACAAGGGGGCGGCTATTCGTTTTTGTCCGCCCCCTCCGGATCGCTCCCAGCCAATCCGCGCGCCCCCCCCGCCCTGCACTTCCTCCTCCTGTGTAAACACAGGAAGGGGGAAGTGATGTGATCTCTCCTCTCAGCATTTTTTTCAACCGCCGCTGAGGAGAGATCACATCGCACAGTAAGTCTGCACAACACTACACTGACACACACTACACATAAAAAAGAAAAAAGAATGGAGGGCGCACCGACCTAGTGTGATACTGTTACACAATTTTTATTAAAATACTAAAATCAATAGTTATACTCACAAAAATGAAAGTATTTTAATAAAAATTGTGTAACAGTATCACACTAGGTCGGTGCGCCCTCCATTCTTTTTTCTTTTTTAGTTCCTTTGAATTCCCACGATTCTAAGGAGGGCTGCAAGACTTTGGAAAGACACTGTACAATTGAATTGTATGTCCCCATAAGCAAGAAATACCGGAGCGCAGGAGATTTACATTGTTTTACACACTACACATAGGCACATTAACCCCTTGCGATCACCCCCCCCCTCCCCCTGTCACAGTGTTACTGAAATGCAGTAATCATACATGTATAATTACTGTATTTAGTGTCAGTGTGACAGTCAGTTAGTGTTAGGTTCAGGGCAGCCCCCGTACCCCCCCCTAATAAAGTTTTAACCCCTTGATCACCGCCCTAGTTAACCCTTTCACTCCCTATTGCCAGCATCACAAAGCGATAATTTTTCTGATCGCTGCATTAGTGTCGCTGTTCACGCTAGGTAGCAAATTTTTTTTTATTGCGATTTTTTATTTTTTTTTACTAAAGACATATGGCTAAATACATTTTGGCTTAAATGTTTGACTAAAATTTAGTTTATTTAATTTTTCTTATAACAAAAATTAAAAAATATAGATTTTTTTCAAAAATGTCGCTCTATTTTTGTATATATATAGCGCAAAAAATAAAAATCGTAGAGGCGATCAAATACCACCAAAAGAAAGCTCTATTTGTGGGAAGAAAAGGATGCAAATTTTGTTTGGGAGCCATGTCGCACGACCGCGCAAATGTCAGTTAAAGAGACGCAGTGCCGAATCGCAAAAAGGGGCCTGGTCATTTACCTTCATTTTGGTCCGGGTCTTAAGTGGTTAAGCTTTGGAATCTGATTGGTTTCTATGCAGAGCTGCACCAGATTTTGCATGCTCCAATTTTAGTAAATCACTTGCAGCAGCCCATGCCACCTCACTGAAAAACAATCCACATTGGGTAAGCGGCATTTTGATAGGCGGTAGGGAGAAGATAGGTCACTCACCTCATCACCGTCTATTTTAACACTGTAAAGCCTGCACCACCTTGCCACATACACGTGTATTGCACACAGTAGCAGTGCGATTCCTTTTGCTTAAATGAGTTGTGTTCAGCAACAGTACTGACTCCTTAATGTAACAGAGGGATTAATTTCTGTTGTAACATCCGTACAACCCTGTCTGGCTTTCTTTTGCAGCTTGGGGGGATGCGGTAAAACCATGGCTCGATTGCCTATTTTAACTGCCCACAAATATAAATGAGCCCTTTAGGGCAGGTTCACACCATGAATTTGCACAGGAACAAGCTGTGTTTCACAAGCAATCTGAGTGCAGTGAGAGTTCAGCCCCTTTGTTTTGAAAAAGCTGAAATCCCACAGGACCGCACCAAAAGAAGTGCATGCATTATTTTACTAAATGCACAGCAACCAGATCGCATGGTACTACTATACCATGGGATCCAGTGCAGGCAAACACACTACATTTTGTAACCTGTGTTTTGGGTGTCATTAATTTAAGACTGACAGCCGCTGCAGATCGCATTTTGTTGTTAAGAGGCCCAAAAAATCCTTGACCAGATGCCATGATATTGTACAGAATTCGAAAATTGAGATATAATTATATTTGTCCTTTTAGGTGGCCAAGAACATTGGCAGGAATTACTGCATATCTACTGTGCACCCGCTATTCTGCTGGAGGTGGTATCTATCCGGGCACCCAGCAAGATGAGATAAGAGCTTGGCGACGATGTGACCGAGGGGGCTCCTGGGCAGAGGAGGACTATTCTAAATGCCAGTACGCCAATGACGTTACACGAGTCCTGTTCATGTTTAATCAGGTATTCCTCTACGTTTCCTAAACATACTGCGAAAGATAGAATGTGTGCCTCACAATTTACATTACAGTAGATGTGCCCCCCCTAACTTGCTGACATTTGGTTTGCTAAAACACTGTTAGCTGAATTCATAAGGAATGTCTAAGAAGGCCAATGTGATTCCACATGACAATTGTCAGTGTGGGTGAAAGATTCATGTTCCTTTTGTAAACCGGTACATCAATGTGGGGCATACAGACACTAGTTTCCCCATAAGGTCTGCTCTCCTTGTGATTGACCAAAGGCAGTGGATTAATTCTTAGCCAATAGACAGTCTGCTTTCCGGTTTTAGACTCCGCCCACTGCCTGTTTCGGTCGCAGGTAAAGAATAGGGAGCTAGTGTCCCATTGAGCGTCACTAGTTAATAGTAGTGTTTAACAGCCAGTGACAGATAGCAAGGGGTAGTGGCAGCAAATATGTTGCTCTGCTTGACAGCATACAGAGACAGGCACTCTGCCTATTTCTGTGCACAAACTTAGAGAGTCGGTCTTAAAGTGGTTGTAAAGTCAGAAGGTTTATTTATCCTAATGCATTCTACGCTTTAGGATAAAAAGCCTTCTGTGTGCAGCAGCCCCACTCAACCCCCTCTAACATTTACCTGAGGTCTCTCTTTGTCCAGCGATTGTCCACGAGTGTGTCAGCCTTCCGAGGTTCTCCTTCCTAATTGGCTGAGACACAATTGGCTCCTGCTGCTGTCAATTAAAGTCAGCTAGCCAATCGGGGGAGAGAGGGGATGGGGCCGGGTCGGGGCTCGGTGTCTAAATGGACACAGGGAGCTGTGACTCAGCTCGGTTGCCCCCATAGCGAGCTGCTTGCTGCGGGGGCACTGAACAGGAGGGAGGGGCCAGGATCACAGAAGAGGGACCCAAGAAGAAGAGGATCTGAGCTGCTCTGTGCAAATCCACTGCAACAGAGGAGGTAAGTATAACATGTTTGTTATTTTTATAGGAAAAAAAAAACGAGTCTTTACAGTCGCTTTAGTTACCACCAGTTTTGTTAATTACAAACTAGAGGTAATTACTGGTATTTGTGACAAAGTTTATGATTACGCTTTTTTCATATGACATGCTGTTTTTACCTTGTATAATCCTCTTTTGCATCTCAGCGCTGCTGATCTCCTCCAGCCTCTTCTAGGCACTTGCTATCTACATGCACACATTCCTACAGCATTTGCACATCATTAGAGTTGGGCGAACAGTTTAAGCCAAGCAAAAGTTTGGCCCAAACCTCACCTGTTCGCCCGTTTGGCAAATACCTGAATTTAAATTTTTTTATTCGGGGGGAAATGCGCTTTTAAATGCAAACCTGGCTAAATGCAGCATGTAAACGCGGTAAAAAATATGTTTTTAAACGTCGGTTACTATCAGGCAAGTTAAATCGTTCAGGAGAGGTTGTAAAATCTCCTGTGTACATTAAGCCTAAAATGAAATGGAAAGTTGATTACAGATTGTGGTTGATATACTAAACTGGAAACAACTTTCCATTTTATTTTATTATGATTACATACTCAAACTGTTGGTGTTCATGATCTGCATTGTAGCGAAACTGATTGGTTACTATGCAGAGCTGCACCAGATTTTGCACTCTAGTTTTAATAATTCAACCTGTAGTGTCACTTACTGATCATCATATCAGTATCGCTTATCAATTATTTTTTGAACATTTGTTTTTTGTAGATGCCACTAAATCTCACCAATGCAGTTGCGACAGCTAAGCAGCTTCTGGCCTACACAGTGGAGGCTGCAAACTTCTCGGACAAGATGGACGTTATCTTTGTTGCTGAAATGATTGAGAAATTTGGCCGCTTTGCAGAAAAATACAAGGAGGTAAGCTTGGATATTTTTATTTATAATCTTCTGTTTATTTGAAGACTTTTACTATTTGGTCACAGAACTTCCCGGCAGCTGCTCAGCGAAAGTGTGGATGGTTCACTGGTCTTTGCAAGCCATAGTATAGGGCAGTGATGGTGAACCTTGGTACCCCAGATGTTTTGGAACTACATTTCTCCCATAATGCTCAACTACACTGCAGAGTGCATGAGCATCATTTGAAATGTAGTTTCAAAACATCTCGTGGGCAAATATTCATCATCACTGGTATACAGAATATGACCGCTTTAGGGTGGGTCATTACTATGTTGTCTTCACTGCTATTGCTGTACAGTCCATTGTCTGCACAGTTGTTGCATGGTGACTGTATCTGACCGTTCTAAGGCATGTCTCCTCTTATATTCAATAAATAACAAGTGATCTGTGCATTTTAACCACTGTCTGACCATTGTACATAAACAAACAGATGGCGCAGCTAAGCGGGCAGAGGGCATTTTAAAACTGGCCGCTCCTTTTAGGTGCTCATGCATGTCCTCTAGTCTAGAGGATGCATAAGTAGCAATGTGTGAGTACACTGTCTATTGGACAGCCCATCATACACATGGCTGTATGCAGGACCTTCTCATTACAGGGATGGTCTATGGCAAGCGGCAGGCTGCAACCTGCCAGTGGGCCATAGTTTTAGGAGTGCTGCTCTATAGTCGTTCCCCTCACTCCTTCTCAGGCAGCTACATAAACGGTTATATAGGGAGGTGAGGGGCAAAGATGTTAGGTCAAACAGTAATTAGGAACCAGAAGGGGAGAGGGCTATGACCTGCAAAGAGGGGGAGGGCTCTGCTAGAGAATAGACACTCTTTGGCTTGTTTCCTAGCAAGTTCAGAGGCACATTGTCGATCAATAAAAAAAAAGTGTTCATGGAAAATAAAAAGAAAGTAAGTGTTTACAAACCTAAATGTTTCTGTGCTTTTATTTGCAATTATTAGGTTGAAGACACAATCCCTTTAACTTGGCATAAAAGGCATATGAATGGGGCACCTGTTGTCAGAACGCAAGTTCTGTCCTAGACTCTACCTGTTAATAATCACAGACTTTGCACAAGAGCCATATTCAGATGTTGGAAAGTGCTGGCCAACCACATTAAAGGTCTAAAAATAATTTTACTTAAAGTGGTTGTTAAGCCACGCTAACCTGTATACACCATCAGCACTGCTACCTATTGTAGTCTCACCCTATTTGTGTGATTTATACAAATATATGCTACAAATACCTAATTTCACTGCCGAGATTGCGATCACATGATAGGCCAGCTTTCTCCTTTCCTGCTCTGAGAGATACCGTGGGCGGGGCTGAGATTCCTCTTCTGATGTCAGTCTGGAGAGGAGGAGGAGAGAGCTGGCTGGTCATGTGATCGCAATCTCGGCTCATAAATGAGGTATTTACAGCATTTATATTTATAAATTACTCACAGAGGGGGACACTGCAATAAGAGGCAGTGCTGATGGAGTATACAGGTTAGTGTTATGAGAGCAGCAGGAGGGGGGGAAAGGCGACTCACACACAGACAGAGGGGGAGGGGGAGGAGGACACAGGAGCAGAGAGAAGAGCAGATAGCAGGCTGCTGATGACAGAGGCACATAAACTGACCACAGTGCTTGGTCTCAGCAGCCATGATACACCGTGGTCAGGTTACAGGGGGGTGGGGAGAAACTGGCAGGATCAGCCAGTTTTTTTTTTAGGTGTTACAGGGGGTCAAATGGCACAGGACAAGCACTGTATCATATAACATGCTTTAAAGAAACAGGGTCAATTATTTTATTTTTTGGGGGTTAACAAACACTTTAATAAAGTGCTTAATTATCTTACTGTTAAAATCTCTGTTATGTGTATCACATATCTGTTGTTGGGCTATATGCTTATGAGAAGCCTGGAGTTATTTAAAGGACATGTTGTTTTTCCTTTTTTTTTCTTCGCTTTGACCCAAATGGCAGCATTATACATTTTACAAATGACTAAATGAGCCAGAGGAGGGACAATACCCTCCCTATTTTTTTTTTTAGTAAGGTCGAATTTTCATATTTGTTACCATTGTGTTACCAGAGTAATACTTGTTACCATTGTGTTGCAGCTTGGAGATGTTATGGTGGACATCGCCAGTAACATCATGCTGGCAGATGAGCACGTCTTGTGGATGGCGCAGAAAGAGGCGAAGGCCTGCACCCGCATAGTGCAGTGTTTACAGCGTATTGCTACTTATCGGCTGGCCAATGGTGCTCAAGTATACTCCACAGTAAGTCTTACATTTTACATCATTCAGCTACTGAATTTGTGCAGTTTGTGTATCACTAATCATGTATTCTCCCATTTCTCTTTCAGTACTCTCCAAACATCGCTCTGGAGGCCTATGTGATAAAGTCCACTCTCTTCACTGGCATGACCTGTACCGTGTTTCAGAAACTGGCTGCATCCGATCGCACAGTGTTAGCTGAAATAGGCAAAAGAGACCCAGATGGGAACTTGGATAAACAGCTGAGTTTTAAGTGCAATGTGTCCAGCACCTTCAGCATAGTGGCATTAAAGGTAATAGACCAGAGGTGTGCAAATATATATATGAAGTCCATTGTTGGCATCGGTAGGCAGCTTTAGTGAACAAGTGAATGTGTGCTTTCCTGAACGTTTAGTATTATAACTTCACAAGGTAATTCTTTAGCTTGTTTTCCCCAGGCTGAGCCTTGTCCAGCCCAGGTTACCTGTTAACTTGCTGTCATTTATCATCCACTCTCCAATCACTGTCTTAACTAGACGTCTGCGTTTTGTTTCCTTATGAATTTAAATTTGGACAAAAATGTCATTATTCTGCGAATCTCTCAACCGCAATAGTAAGGAATCAATAATTTGCTTTTTCCAGCTTCAGAGGGTTTTGCAAGTTTAATAATACGTGTCACACTGTGTGTGGTTATGATTGGCCAAAGGCGCAAAAAAAAAAAAGCAAGCAAGCCGCAAACAAATCTTAATGCAAGGTCGCACTGGAGACCTAAGGAATGAATCTGAATCTTCCAAAAATACAAAACGATTCAGAACAAATTTATGAAACAAATCCAAATATAGGAAACAGTTTTTAAAAACAAATCTTTATAACATAACAAATATAATGATGCAATATGATTGACTTAACAAATGAATCCAAAAAGTTTTGGGGTTTTTTCGTTGTGCACATCTCTAGTCTTAAAAACTGTACATATGACAATAAAAACAGTCCTTGACCTCCAGTAAATTTATTTTAACCACTTGCTGACCACAATATAACAGTTTTACTGCTATAGAGTGGCAGCTGTGCTTCTGGGTAGCAGCTGTGAATGTGCGTAGCCAACGACTCGCTCCTGCTGTGATTACACACAGCAGGAGCCAATCAATGGGTACCATGGACCTGATGTCCGCTAGCATCCGCCGCTCATCCTGCAGGGACACAGAACAGTAGTCTGCCTATGTAAAGGCAGATCACCATTCTGTCAGGAGAGAAGGGAAGGAATCTTGTCTTCCTCCAGTAAAAGCACCTCCCACACTGTAGTAAAACACTGGCTAGGCACACAGTCAACCTTTTGATCTCCCCTGATGTTAACCCCTTCCCAGCCAGTGTCATTAGTACAGTGACGGTGCATATTTTTTAGCATCGATCCCTAAAAAGTGTCAGTGTCCGAATGTCCACCGCAATATCGTAGTCCCGCTATAAGTCGCTGATCGCTGCCATTACTAGTCTAAATAAAAAAAAATATCCCATAGTTTTGTAGAAACTATAACTTTTGGCAAACCAATCAATATAAGCTTATTGGGATTTTTTTTTTTACCAAAAATATGTAGCAGAATACATATTGACCTAAATTGATAAAGAAATTCGATTTTTATTAAAAAAGAAAAAAAAAATTTATTTGTTTTTAGCAGAAAGTACAAACTTTTTTTTTTTTTTTTTTTAAATTGTCTGACTTTTGTTCATAGTCCAAAAAAATAAACACAGAGGTGATCAAACACCACCAAAAGAAAGCTCTATTTGTTGTAAAAAAAATACATACATTTTATTTGGGTACAGCATGATTGCCAGTTAAAGTAACAGAGTGCTGTATCACAAAAAAGGGCCTGGTCATGAAGGGGGGGATACCTTCTTGAGCTGAAGTGGTTAACTAGGGTCCAGCGCTCAAGGTCTGCCTAAGAGGAGAGAATGATGTCCTCAGTTTGCTCCCCTCATTTAGTATTGTTCAATGTTTTATTCTGGCAGGTCACATATGAAGTGTGTGTGTGTGATAGTTATAGAGTAATGCAGCAATAAGATGTGTGGGTGTGATGGATTTTTACACTAACTAGTCACAGACTGAAGATTACTTTGAAATTACTCTGATTTCTTTGAGTGGTAATAAATAGCCACAAGTATTACACTTCCACACTGATTAGTGTGCATGCACGTAACCTGAAAAAAAAAAAATGTTGCTACTATGATTACACTGCAGACCAATTATATAGAACGTGTAACCTTTATGTAGCTTAGCTGACTCAAAACCCAACAATATGGCAACCCATGATTCTGTCCTTGTGAAAGCTCCATTGGTCAGCCCATAGAAATGTACTGTTTATATCTGCTCTGTAAATATGACCATTTTTTTCTTGTGTCTTCATAGAACACAGTAGTGGAAGCTTCTATCCAGCTGCCGGCTGCTCTGTTTGGGTCCAGAGAAAAAAGAGAGAGGAGAGCAGTGGATGAATCTGTGTACAAGCTTCAGCTCATTGCATTTAGAAATGGAAAGCTTTTCCAAGCAACCGGAAACTCCACACACCTCGCAGATGATGGCAAGAGGCGTGCAGTGGTCACGCCTGTCATTCTTGTCAAATTAGGTTCGTATAAAGCTATCTGCACCTCTCCATCTCAGACACATTCATATGTGAAGGCTTGTTTGTCCCACTTAAATTCCATCCAAGATCTATATACCAGGGGCCAGTGTTCTTTGGTATTGGGTAATCCCGAGGCTTTGTTCTATGAAACCAACATATTGTAGAGTTTGTTTGGCTCTTATTAGGCCTCGTGCACATTGGACGTGTTTACAGCTGCTGTTTTTGGCTTCAGATGTTTTTAGTCAATAAACTCCCCGTCATGCTATCCCATGTGTCCATGCAACTGTCAACTGTTTTTGGCTGGGGTGTTTTTTGGCTTTAAAAAAACACCAAACCTAGCAGGTTCTGAGAGAAGTTTTTCAGCTGTAGTTCTGAGAGAAGTTTTTCAGCTGTAAAAACTCTCTATTGTCAAAAAACTTTGATGTGCCGCATTTTTGAGCGCTTACCGTTTTTTGACATTAGAGCGTTTTTGATCCATTGAAATTTTGATCCATTTTTTTATTATAATTTTTTTGTAAATGTTTACATGGAAAACACTATTGCAAAAATTATGAAAAACTCATGACAGCGCTACTGGCGTTTTTATAACGTTATTTTAACGTTCAGTGTGCATAAGGCCTTAATTAAATTCAGAAAATATTTTTCTTGTAGCAGCCAATCTGATTCTGTAATGGAATTATGACAGCTAGAACATCATTGGTTGCAAGCTAGCCTTCTGTCTTTTCTTTAGATATGTAAAAATATTATAACATTTCTGTTATTAGAAGGAGAAAGTCTCTCCTGTAGCCTCTTTGTATTAGATATACTATACATGTCATCCTTTAGTCCTCTGCTTTGTGCATGTTTTATTGCTTTGTGTTTTAGAGCGGATATTCAACTTTTGCTGTACTAGCACCCCAAATAGAAATCCATTTACTGTATAAATGAGTGGGCTCTTACCACCAGGACTATTAAAGTGATACTAAAGTCTCACTTTTTTTGGTTTAAAAATAATAAACATGTCCATACTTATCTGCTCTGTGCAGTGGTTTTGCACAGAGCAGCCCCGATCCTCCTCTTGTTGGGTCCCTCTTTGGTGCGCCTGGCCCCTCCCTTCTGTTGAGTGACCAGTGGGGACACCAGTTCTGATGTCACTTTGAAGGGATATACTATCACTTCTTCTTTTGGCTATGGGACAGGAGGTGAAGGAAAATCTCTCCAGTGGGACACCGGTGGCAAATAAATAAATAAATTGACAGGAGTTATAACCTCCCCTACTCTATCCAGAATGGGGAAAAAAGGTTTTGCCTATAGTTTTTACATAACCCCTAAAACTAACGCTTCACATTAACCCTATTCCTAACCCTACACCCCAACCAAACCACTAAACTTGCTTGACTTCAGTTTCCATAAACTTTTAGAACCCCTTGTGCTATTTTGTGCTATTTGGGGCTCCGAGCGATTTTTTTTCCTCAATTTCTGTCCAGCTGACAACCCTTTTACCAGACAGAAAGTGAGAAAAAATCTGTAACCGGGACACAGCTAAAATATAAAGTAATAGTGTACTATTGAGTCGGCATAAAGTTAAACTTTTCTTCCAGGAAAATCAACAATACTCAAACATTTGAGATGTAGACCTTGCACCTTGAGAGGGAGAGAGTAGCTACAGCATAAAGGTCATTTAACCACTTGCTTACTGGGCACATATACCCCCCTCCTGCCCAGGTGAAATTTCAGCTTCCGGCGCTGCGTCGCTTTAACTGACAATTGCGCGGTCGTGGGACGTGGCTCCCAAACAAAATTGACGTCCTTTTTTTCCCCACAAATAGAGCTTTCTTTTGGTGGTATTTGATCGCCTGTGCAGCGACAATTTTGAAAACAAATACAATATTTTTTACTTGTTGCCATAATAAATATCCCAATTTAAAAAAAAAAAACACGTTTTTTTTTTTCTCAGTTTAGGGCGATATGTATTCTTCTACATATTTTTGGTAAAAAAATTAAAATTGCAATAAGCGACTGGTTTGCACAAAAGTTATAGCGCCTACAAAATAGGGGACAGAATTATTATTTTTTATTATTTCTTTTTTACTAGAAATGGCGGCGATCTGCGATTTTTATTGGGACTGCGACGTTATGGCGGACACATCAGACACTTTTGACGCATTTTTGGCGCCATTCACATTTATACTGCGTTCAGTGCTATAAATATGCACTAATTACTGTATAAATGTGACTGGCATTGAAGGGGTGAGGAAGGGGTGAAATGTATTCCCTACATAGTGTTCTAACTGTGGGGGGAGGGGGGGGGTGACTGGGGGAGGTGATCGATATGTGTCCCTATGTACACGGGACACAGATCGGTCTCCTTTCCAGAGACAGGACGCTGTCTCTGTGTAAAACGGCAATGAGAGATGATCTCATATGTTTACATGTGAGATCATCTCCCATTGGCCGCACAGATCGCATCGCAAACGGCCACTCTGATTGGCTGTTCATGGCGATCTGTGATTGGCTGTGTCCAAGGGACACGGCCAACACAGAATTTCCCTGCAGCGCGCTCACTGGAGTGCGTGCGGGGAACGTGCTAGTGACAGGCCGTCAATTGACGGCCTGTTGGATATTTAGATCCGCGCTGAAGCCGTCATTCGGCTATAGCGCGGATCTCAACAGGTTAAGAAACAACATGCATAAAAAAGGATGAGTAGCTGGCATTCTTACCAACGGAATGTAAGAACACAGATGAGGCATGCGGTCCTTGTGTCCTTCCTGTGCCACCCCAGCTGTGACCTTACACTTGTTCTGTAGCCACCACAAGGCGAGACAACCCACACAATGAATGTCATGTCTAATGATGCAAGGACCCCTAATATGATGCCTGAGACACCAGAAGATGTGGTCCTATAGTTTCAGATATTTTCATTGGTAATATGTTTGTTTTCTGCAGATGGTCCAAACCGAAACCTTCCCACTGTCCCTGTTAACATTACACTACGTCGGATTGCGCATGGAAAAGACCCTATAGCAGCTCAGTGGGATTTTGATCTACTTAATGGGCAAGGTGGATGGAAGTCAGAAGGCTGCCAGATACTTGCATCAGATGAGAATGTAACCACTATACAGTGTGGCACACTCAGCAACTATGCAGTGTTAATGGTGAGATTCGTCACACAATACACATCTGTACAGACTGGTAACCAACCAGGTTAAAACCTTGTATTTATTACACTAAATAATATGTCTTTGCTGTTCCCTTCTGAATACAACAAAAACAAAGCATTGCTTTGGGACATCCCACTTAGTAATGACTTATGCCGCGTACACACGATCACTTTATGTGATGAAAAAAAATGACGTTTTAAAAAACGTAAATTTCATTGACCGTGTGTAGAGGAAAATGCCGTTTTATGTCTTGTAAAAAACGACCAAAAAAAAATTGCTTCAATTTTTTGTGTCGTTTTTCAAAACGTCGTTTTTTGTTTCACAAAAAGTCACCGTGTGTGTAGCAAAAAAACGTTGTTTAAAACAACGTTTTTCAACCCGCGCATGCCCAGAAGCTAGTTATGAAGAGAGCTTCAATAGAAAAGAGTGGTGAACGTAACCTCGCTTTGCTAGAGCATTGTGAAAAAAACGATGGTGTGTAGGCAACGTTGTTTCTGAAAATTGAAGTTTCAAAAACGTTGTTTTTTACTTCACAGAAAACGTCGTTTTTTTTCCATCACATAAAGTGATTGTGTGTACGCGGCATTAGACTATTGCCGCGTACACACGATCACTTTTTGTGATGAAAAAAACAACATTTAAAAAACGTAATTTAAAATGATCGTGTGTGGGCAAAACGTTGTTTTATGTCTTCAAAAAAACGACCAAAAAAAAATTCGACCATGCTTGAATTTTTTGTGTCGTTTTTCAAAATGTCATTTTTTGTGTCATAAAAAGTGATGGTGTGTGGGCAAAACGACGTTGAAAACTACGTTTTTAAACCCGCGCATGCTCAGAAGCAAGTTATGAGACGGAGCTTCAATGGAACAGAGTGCTGTCGAACGTGGTGTACGTCACCACGCTTTGCTAGAGCATTTTGGAAAAACGATGGTGTGTACGCAACTTCGTTTTGTACGATAAAGAAAATAGGATTTTTAATACAGATTACCTGTAAAATCCTTTTCTTGGAGTACATCACGGGACGCAGAGTTCCCGCTCCTCTTGTTTGGGGATATTGGGTCACTTATTGCTTTACTACAAAAACTGAGGTGCTCCCAGTATTGGAGGGGTTATATAGGGAGGGAACTTCCTGTTCTAATTTATTACACCAGTGTCCAGCACCTGAAGGTGGAACATATAACCCACTTAGTAATGACTAAGACTAATGCCGCGTACACACGGTCGTTTTTTGTGATGAAATAAAACGACTTTTCAAAAAACGTCATTTAAAATGATCGTGTGTGGGCAAAACGTCGTTTTATGTCTTCTGAAAAACGACCAAAAAAAAATTTGAACATGCTTCAATTTTTTATGTCATTTTTCAAAATGTAGTTTTTTGTGTCATAAAAAAATATCGTGTGTGGGCTAAAACCACGTTTAAAACAACGTTTTTAAACCTGCGCATGCTCAGAAGCAAGCTATTTTACAGGAAAGCTGTATTAAAAAAAAATCCTATTTTTTCCTGACGAGATTCTTGCCTGTGTGTACGAGGCCTAAGGGTGTGCTATAGTACAATATATATACTGTATTTATTGGCGTATAACACTCACTTTTTTACCCTGAAAATAGATAGAGGGTAAACTGTGCCTGCGTGTTATACGCAGGGGGCTGTGGAAAGTTTTTTCCCCAAAACTGTTCTCCTAAAGTTAGGGTGCGTGTTATACACATGTGCGTGTTATACGCCGATAAATACGGTATGTCGCATTAAAGTTGGAAAAGTTCTGAAATTATTTCTTTGTCATTTTTTTTACATCACAGAAACCTGACAATGTGTAGAATTTTTATATCCACTGTATATAGTCCTTTTCTTTCTCGTACATCACGGGACACAGAGCGGCATATTCATTACTATGTGGGTTATATGGAGTACCTTCAGGTGTGGACACTGGCAATCTCAAACAGGAAGTCCCCTCCCTATATAACCCCCTCCCCTAGAGGGAGTCCCTCAGTTTTTTCGCCAGTGTCTTAGGTGTTGGTCACGGAATAGCTTTGCTCCACATCCTTGGGATTAAGGGCGGGCTAACCGGATCTGTCCAAGGAGCCTCGGTGCCAAAGTGGACAGTACCCGGGCCCCAAGCCGTGGGGTTTTGCCTATAATGCTCCTCTTTGGAGGGCTGGACCCTGGGCCCAGGACTTGGAGTTTGTAAAAACCATAAGTTCCTGTTTGCCAGGGTGCTATATAGGTCCAGGACAGTGGGTACCTTCATAGGACCCCAGGGCCTGAAGGTCTACTACGCTACCCACGGAGATGGGAGAAGATTGGATCAGTTTGCTGGACAAACATCCTGCAGCATGGAGCAGGTAAGGGGGAGCCTGCGGGACTTGGTTCGACAGCAGGCTTTCCGGGGTAACCTAAAAGGGGGGATAGCCTAAGTATGCTCTGCATGGGCAACCTTGTTCACTATGTCTAAAGAGAGACAGGATGACACCTTTTCCCCCCCATCACTAGGTCCCCCTGTCTAAATATGTGTGCTAGCTAAACCTGCTGTTTCTTCCTAGGGCTAGTAAGGATCCCTAGGGGCCTTTGGAGAGTCCTACCTGGCCGGGGGTTTGAATCTGCCGCCTGTTTCTGCGTTCCTGGATCTCCAGCAGCGCGGCTCCTCCATGTTCCTCCTGTTTCCGGCATACGCGCGCGCGCGCGCGCGCGCGCACGTCTTATGGACGTTTTTCGCGCCGTTCACACAGGAGGGCGGGGGGGGGGGGCGTGCCTGCGGCGTCATACAGGGGCGCGCCTTTGTGCTGTTATAGACAGCAGGCATTGTCAGTGCTCAGTCTGAGGCTGATTTTCAGAGGAGAGGACGCAGAGCGGCAGAACAGTGACTCCCGGTGGCGGAAGAGGGGTAGTACATGTGGACTTTGTTCCAATACCTTTTTGTTAAGCCAAGAAATCCCCCTTTTTTGCAGCAGGTTTGGAGGCTGGCAAACTTAGTTTGGGGTCACTGTATGTTGTCAAAAGAAAATATATAATATATTTAAAAAAAAAAAAAAAAAAAAAAAAAGAAAAAGAACATACGGGATCCCATCAGTTTTTGGGCATTAGTGGTCTATTGTCCCCTAAACTCTGATTGTTGTACTCCTGCCCACTACAGTCTGTTGTGTGGGCGGAGTCCCTCGATTTTGTATTATGGCTTCCAAGGGTTCGGGGTCAAAGGGTACAAAAAAGACCAAAAAACAAAAGGGTTCCCTTTCTGATTCTGATATGCCGATACTTTCCCCGCAACTTATTAATTTAAGAAGCGCCTTGGATGAGCCATTAGGGGGATCTGGTGCGGAGGCTGGCCCAGATCAGCCCAGCCCTGTGTTCATCACAGAGGAGATGCTAGCCGTATCCCTAGGGGGGCTAGAAGAGAGAATAGCAACATTGATCGCTAGAGCTATTCCTGGTAAGAAACGGGTTAGATCCCCATCACCAGGAGGTGTATCCTCAGATGCTGAGATTCTCTCTCCAGAGGAATTGGAATCACAGGAGGATCAACTAGACCTGAACCAAGAGGGTTCAGGGATTGAGGGATCTGCCTCTGAGGAACCATTTTCAGACTCCCAGACAGAAAGACTGTGAGTACAGTCTTTGACGGACATGGTCCGCTCGGCATTTAGTTTACCATTGCCAGAGCCTCAGGTTCCTCCGGTATCCTCTCTGGGCTCTTTGAAAGCTCCGTTAAACAACGCAGTTTTTCCGGTCCATCCTCTCTTGGAGGAATTGATCTTTCGGGATTGGGTACGGCCGGACAGGATTTTTCTGCCACCGAAAAGGTTTGCGGTCATTTACCCCATGGAGGAAAAGTTCTCCAAGAGGTGGAGGCTCCCAGTAGTGGATGCAGCCATCTCATGTGTGAATAAATCACTAACTTGCCCGGTGGAAAACATACACATGTTTAAAGATCCAGTTGATAAAAGATTAGAGACACTTTTAAAAGCATCCTTTGCTACGGCAGGAGCAGTGGTGCAGCCAGCGGTAGCTGCAATTGGAGTTTGTCAGGCATTAAAAGACCAGACAAAGGAAATGTTAAGGGACATGCCTACCCAACAAGCAGAAGAGTTTTCTGACATTCCCAGAGCTCTGTGTTTTGCGGTAGATGCTATAAAAGATTCCATCCAGCAGGCCTCTCGTTTATCACTATGTTTGGTGCACATGAGAAGGCTCTTATGGTTGAAGAACTGGGCGGCGGAGCCCCCATGCAAAAAGCTTCTGGCAGGGTTTCCCTTCCATGGAGGACGACTCTTCGGAGAGGATCTGGATAAATATATTCAGACTATTTCAAATGGCAAAAGTACCCTTTTACCGGTCAAAAAGACATTCCGGGCTCCTACATTTAAAAGGCAGCTCTTTCCTGTCTCGGGGCCCTCAAATTCCAGGCAGTATCGACGGCCGCCTGCACGATCCAACGTTAACAGTAGATCGCAGGGACAGGCCCCTGGGGGTAAGAGGCCATGGTATCGCAAGCCGACAAAGACAGCCCCTAAGTCTGCCTTATGAAGGGGCGCCCCCACTCTCGCGGGTGGGGGGAAGGCTTCGTTTCTTCTCAGAAGTTTGGGAAGCCAAGATCCCCGACAAATGGGTCCGGGCATCTGTAACCACAGGTTACAGACTGGAATTTCTAAGGTATCCTCCGCCTCGTTTTCAAGAATCAAGGCTACCAAGGGATCCAGCGAGGAAGGCCTCAATGCTGGCAGCTTTGGATCACCTGCTTTGCCAGGACGTAATTATAGAAGTGCCAGCCCAAGAGCAAGGCCTAGGTTTCTATTCCAACCTCTTTGTCATACCAAAGCCCAACGGCGATGTCAGGCCAATCTTGGACCTAAAGAGGTTAAACGGTTACCTAAGGGTTCGTTCCTTCCGGATGGAATCCATCCGGTCAGCAGCCGCCGCGCTTCAGAAGGACGATTTTCTGGCCTCCATAGACATAAAGGATGCTTACCTTCATGTACCAATTTTTCAGTCGCATCAAAGGTTTTTACGCTTCGCGGTGGGGCAGCGACACTTCCAATTCAGGGCGCTCCCCTTCGGGCTGGCCACGGCCCCCCGGGTATTCACGAAGATCCTAGCCCCAATTCTGGCCAATTTAAGGATCCAAGGGGTCACAGTCCTAGCATACTTGGACGACCTTTTAATCATAGATCACTCACGGCCGGGTCTGCAAAAGGCAGTAAACCTCACGGTTCAGTACCTCGAAGAATTCGGCTGGGTCCTGAACCGGGGAAAGTCAGCGTTCCAGCCTACAAAGCAGTTGGAATACCTCGGCATGAGGTTAGACACAGAACATCAAAAGGTGTTCCTGCCCCTTGTAAAGATCGAAGCTATCAAGGGGTTGATTCAGTTGGTTCTAAACAAGAAAAAACCAACTATTCGCCTGTGTATGCGATTACTAGGCAAGCTAGTGGCCACATTCGAGGCAGTACCATACGCTCAGATCCACACTCGCGTCCTACAGGCAGCCATTCTAGCAGCCTGGGGCAAGAGGGCACATGCCTTAGAGTCCCCTTTGACGCTATCATCAAGGGTCCGACAAAGCCTGGCCTGGTGGTTGAACCCTCAGAATCTTCTAAAGGGAAAATCCTTCAGCCCTGTTGTCTGGAAGGTAGTTACCACAGACGCCAGCCTGGCAGGCTGGGGGGCGGTCTTCGAGGGGTTCTCCCGCCAGGGAACTTGGGTGAAAGCAGAGAGGCAGCTCCCCATCAATATCTTGGAAATCAGAGCTGCCCGCCTAGCCCTTCTGGCTTGGACCTCCAGATTAAAGGGGTTCCCGGTGAGAATCCAGTCAGACAATGCCACAGCGGTGGCATACATAAACCACCAAGGGGGAACCAGGAGCCAGGCCGCTCAGAGGGAGGTGAACTTGATTTTTCAATGGGCAGAGGTTCATGTACCCTGCATTTCGGCGATATTCATTCCCGGAGTGGACAACCTGCAGGCAGACTTCTTAAGTCGCCAGAGTCTGTTGCCAGGGGAGTGGTCTCTGCATCCCCAGGTCTTTCAGACAATCTGCCAGAGGTGGGGAATGCCGGACGTAGATATAATGGCATCCAGGTTCAACAAGAAACTAGACAGGTTCGTGTCGCGAGCGAGGGATCCTATGGCCTGCGGAACCGACGCGTTGGTTTGCCCTTGGCATCAATTCAGACTTCTATATGCATTCCCTCCACTACAGTTACTCCCGCGCCTGTTGCGCAAGATCAGAGTGGAGAACAAGCCAGTCATTCTAGTAGCTCCGGCTTGGCCCCGGAGGACTTGGTACTCACTAGTCCTGAAGATGGCAGTGGGAGACCCTTGGACTCTCCCTCTACAACCAGACCTACTCTCACAAGGCCCGATCCTCCACCCTACATTACAGCGTCTAAATTTGACGGCCTGGAGGCTGAATCCCTGATTCTCAGGGATAGAGGCCTGTCTAGGCAGGTAATTCCTACCCTGATTAGGGCTAGGAAGCCGGTCTCCAGGGTGATTTATTACAGGGTGTGGAGGAACTACGTAGGCTGGTGTGAATCCAAAAGATGGAATTCCCGCAAATATACTATTGATAGGGTGTTAAGTTTTCTCCAGCTAGGAGTGGATAAAGGCCTGGCACTAAGCACAATCAAGGGACAGATCTCAGCTCTGTCAGTGTGGTTTCAGAGGCCGCTGGCCACCCACTCGCTGGTAAAGACCTTCTTACAGGGGGTCTTGCGTATTAATCCTCCTGTCAAGTCACCAATTTGTCCATGGGACTTAAATCTTGTCCTGTCCACTCTACAGAAACAGCCTTTTGAGCCGTTGGCTGAGATTCCTTTACTCTTACTGACAAGAAAGTTGGTTTTCTTGGTCGCCATAGTTTCGGCCAGGAGAGTGTCAGAATTAGCAGCCTTATCGTGTAAGGAACCATATCTCGTTCTGCATAAGGACAGGGCAGTTCTCCGGCCCCATCCTTCCTTTCTACCAAAGGTTATATCCAAATTTCACTTGAACCAGGATTTGGTACTTCCATCCTTCTTTCCAAAACCTACATCTAGAAAGGAGGGGTTGCTGCATACCTTGGATATTGTCCGGGCCATGAAGGCCTATCTTAAAGCTACAGAAAAGATCCGGAAAACAGATGTGTTATTCGTTCTACCAGATGGCCCCAAGAAGGGGCAGGCAGCTGCAAAATCCACCATCTCGAGATGGATTAGACAATTAATCATTCAAGCCTACGGGTTGAAGAGGTTGCCTCCTCCGTTGTCGGTAAAGGCCCATTCTACCAGGGCCATGGGCGCCTCTTGGGCAGCACACCATCAGATCTCTATGGCTCAGATATGCAAGGCGGCAACGTGGTCATCAGTCCACACGTTTACAAGGTTTTATCAACTAGACGTGAGAAGAAATGCGGATGCTGCCTTTGGTCAGGCAGTACTACAGGCTGCAGTTTGAAATCCTCGGGATCAGAAACGCCCTTGGTTATAAAAAAAAAAAAAGTTTTTTCTTGACTAAGTTGGAATTATTATTATGATTTGAGTTTATCTCTAAATTGAATCCTTCTTTGGAAGATGTCTCCCTCCCCTCATTAAAGCATTGCTTTCGGACATCCCATATAGTAATGAATATGCCGCTCTGTGTCCCGTGATGTACGAGAAAGAAAAAGGGATTTTTAAATACAGCTTACCTGTAAAATCCTTTTCTTGGAGTACATCACGGGACACAGAGCTCCCACCCCTCTTTTGGGTGACCATTTTGGGAGGCATACTGCTTGCTACAAAACTGAGGGACTCCCTCTAGGGGAGGGGGTTATATAGGGAGGGGACTTCCTGTTTGAGATTGCCAGTGTCCACACCTGAAGGTACTCCATATAACCCACATAGTAATGAATATGCCGCTCTGTGTCCCGTGATGTACTCCAAGAAAAGGATTTTACAGGTAAGCTGTATTTAAAAATCCCTTTTTTAGCAGGGGGTTTCTTTAGACTGTAAAGTTATTACCATTGGCCAAGGTTTCTCTGTATTGAAAAGGTTGAGAAAGGCTCCTCTAAGAGCTTCTCTTGTAATGTTGTAAATCTCGGTCTATCAACTGCAGATGTGCTTCATGTTTTATCCATTTAAAAGAGTCACTTTTAGCAGAAACAATTGTATTCTGGCAACTGTAAGTAGGTAACACATGCAATATTATTACTCAATATATGAATTCCTGCTAGCACTCCTAGAAGGTATAGTTTCTCCCAAATCCTGACACTGTTTGTTACCTTTCTGTGTTACAGCTTGGTCTGCATTCAAATTTGAAGAAAGGTATAGAAATGTAAAAAAAAAAGGGAATGCATATACTAAATACTAGCGGTGCCAAAAATTAATCAGTGCATCGTGATGCGGGTGTCCCCGATGCGATTCCGATGCATGGGCCCGGGAGAATCGATTACCGGGATGATGATAGCAGGCGGTCAGCTTTCCAGTGATAACAACTGATGCGGCTAAAAGCCGATCGGTTGTTATCCCGGAGGAGCGGGAGGGGACATCTCCCCCCTACCGCCGCCTTCTGCCGCTCTGACCGGGCCTCCCGTCCCACCGGTAGACCCAATCTACGAGCCGCTACTTCCCACCGGGAGACCCAATCCGCGAGCCGCTACTTCCCACCGGGAGACCCAATCCGCGAGTCGCTACTTCCAGCAGCTAGAGACAGACAGACTGGAACGAAGTGTCGGCTTGGTTCCAATCTGTATGTAAACACGGCTGCGACGTCACAACGTCACTTCTGGTTTACTCGGCTGCCAATGGCGCCAGTTTAAAAAAAATGCCAAAACAGCGATTGAATACTTTGAAGTGCAAATGAGAGATTTTGGGGTCTTTTAGACCTCTGATTCCTCCATAAAGAATACCTGTCACCACCTATTACTGTCACAAGGGATGTTTACATTCCTTGTGACAGCAATAAAAGTGATCAAACATTTGTTTTTTTTAACACAATGTAAAAAAAAAAGAAATAAAAGAAATAGATTTTATTTTATTTTTTTAAAGCACCCCTGTCCCAGCAAAGAAAACACATACTCATGCCACGTCCGTGCCCGCATATGTAAACCGTGTTCAAATCACACATGTGAGTTATGGCCACGATCGTCAGAGTGAGATAAATAATTCTAGCATTAGACCTCCTCTGTAACCCTAACCTGATAAAAAAAAATTTTTTTTAAAGCGTCGTCTATGGAGATTTTTAGGTACCGTAGTTTGTCGCCATTCCACAAGTGTGCACAGAAAGACAGTCGCCTGTCCCACAATCCAGCAACGTGGCCACCCAAACCCTCCATTCTCCCCCCCCGCTTATCCGCGGCACTGGCAATACTACTGTAGGCATCCAGCTGTGACAGCTTGCAGCTTCACATCCGGGTTTACATGTCTCACTGCTCTGTCCTGCATAGACGGGCAATCTTCTGGGACCTGTGATGTGTCCCAGAAGATCGCAGGGAGGAAGGGACGCCTAGGCGGCCCAAGGCGGAAGTGGGAGCTCGTTGGTTATCGTGACGCATCGCGGAATCGAATAGCTTACCAGATAATCGAATTGTGAGACCAGTGAATATGCGCACCCCTACTGAATACTATGATTGAATATATTAAATCTATAAATGTTTCTTAGTGTATAAATTTGATGGTGGTCCCAAGAGTTCCCTCTAGTGGCTAATGTACAAATAACAGTATATGAATGCAGTAGCAAAAATATGGAAGTGTGGGCTTGTGCAACTGTGAAAGTCTTATAACAAAAAAATACTTTAAGATTAACATTGCAGTAATACTAAAAAAAATATGTACCAAATGAAAATATGTCATGCATCCCCTTTAATGTTGTAATCTACTTCTTCATTTTTTTTTTCTTTGATCATATAGTGAGCTTAAGTGCACAAACGGCCACTAAGGAAGTGATTATTCTGTAGGTCAGTTGTTTTGTTTGCAGTTAGTGGTTCTCATTGCCATTTGTCCTAAGATGACATTTCTTTTCTAGGACCTAACAGGGACAGAATTCTATACCCATCCTGTGACTAGGCTGCACCCCGTTGTCTATGCATCTGCTGTGGTGTTGCTGCTCTGCTTACTGATGCTTATTGTCAGTTATTTGTACTATCACGGGTAAGAATCGTTTTAAAGGGATATAAAGACTAATGCTAATTATATTGTAAAAATGTACATTTAATCATTGTTTCATTACTTTTTTTGTTTTAATATTTGTCTGTAGTTCAGATTTAAGCATGATGGGAGGAAATTGAATAAGGGAGGAAGCCTAACTGAATGCATTATACTTGCTGTAGTTTCTAAGGTGGCATTCCTTCAGGAACTTCAGTATTTTTTTTTCAACTTTCCATCTATTAAATCTTCTGCCATGTCTACTTTGGATAGTAAAATATTTTTTTTCTGCCAGTAAATACCTTATACAACCCACTTCCTGTTTCTTGTCTGGAAAAAAAGCCTAGGCTTATGACATCATGTGCAGCGCTCTCTCTTACTCTTGTGATAGTTTGCCAGGAAGGGAGGATGAGGTGGTAAGTCATAAGAGGGCCAATGAGAGCTGCAGAGCTGGAGGTGTGTGTCTGTGTAAATCCACTAAATGAACAGGCAGCAGCTTCAGCTACCCACAGTTAAAATGGAACAGCCAGACTTGGTGAATGGAGATTTCTGCCAACATATTTGGCAAGTACAGAATCACAGTATATATAAAATATGCAAAGTGGTTGGAGGGAAGCTTCAGAATGGCAAAGATGTTTGTATTACAAATTATGTGAGCAGTCTGTAGTTCTTCTTTAAGATTTGCTTTTGTTTGTTTAAAATCTGTGATCTTAAACATGATTTTTTAACATGATTTTTTTTTTCCAGCGTGGTAAGGATCAGCCTTAAAAGTTGGCACATGTTGGTAAACCTGGGTCTTCACATCTTCTTTACCTGTGCAGTGTATGTTGGTGGCATCAATCAGACCAGAAACTCCAGTGTGTGTCAGGCTGTAAGTATGACTGGTTCTAGAGCACCTATGGATTATATTCACTTCTCCCATATTCTTGTGCAGATACACTATATTGTCAGAAGTATTGGGACACCTGTCTTTACACGCATGTGAACTTTAATGGCATCCCAGTCTTGGTCCATAGAGGTTCAATATTGAGTTGGCTGTCCCTTTGCAGCTATAACAGCTTCAACTCTTCTGGGAAGGCTGTCCACAAAGTTTAGGAGTGTATCTATGGGAATGTTTGACCATTCTTCCAGAAGCACATTTGTGAGATCAGGCAATGATGTTGGATGAGAAGGCCTGGCTCACATGTCCGCTCTAATACAAAGATGTTCCATCGGCTTGAGGTCAGGACTCTATGCATGCCAGTCAAGTTCCTTCACCCAAAACTTGCTTATCTGTGTCTTTATGGTCACGTTGGAACAGGAAGGGACCATCCCCAAACCATGGGGAGGCAGGTGAGGCAGAGCAATGAACATGCAAGCTGGCACACTGTGTTTGCAGCAGACTGGGAGGTTGAGCTCACAGTGCCTCTCACTTCTTGTCAGAAGCTCTGAGCTCAATTGACAGCTTGGAGTCTTGGACCAATGGTAAAGTATTATTCGCCCAAGCGGTACAATAATAATGCTGCAGTGGAGGCATGCCTCTCACTGCAGTGTCTTGTTTCTAAAAGACAAATGCTCCCTTCCAGCCCAGCCCTCTAACTAGGAAATAAAAAGCATGTAATAGCAGGCTGTCGGCAAAACCCTTGTGTGAATGGTGCCTTTGGCCGCGTACACAGTACTACACACTATCGGTCAAAACCGATGAAATAGGATTGAAGGACCGTTTCATCGGTCCAAACCGATCGTGTGTGGGCCCCATCGGTCAGTTATCCTTCGGTCAAAAAAAAGAGAACTTGCTTTAAAATTTGACCGATGGACGCCTGACCGTTAGTATGCAAAAGCATCTGTTGAAAAGCCGCGCATGCTCAGAATCAAGTCGACATATGCTTGGAAGCATTTTTCAGCACGTTGTTGTGTTTTACGTCACCGCGTTCTGATAGGGTCTTTTTTTTAACCGATGGTGTGTAGGCACATCAGACCATCAGTCAGCTTCATCGGTTAACCTATGACAACGGTCCTTCAGACCGCTCTCATCGGATGGACTGATTGTGTGTACGCGGCCTAAGACACCCTGGGCCACGAGGCCGAGAGCCCTGCATCGTGCATGAGAACAAAGAGGAAGCCACAGTGGAGGATAGGGGGCGAAGAGACGGAAGTATTACACTGTGTTATTATTCACAGAGTTGGTCTTTAATATAGATAAACATTCTGTGGTTCCTCTGTTGTATGAAAGCCTAATCAGTATACCTTTAGATACCATGCAAGCTGCTCAACCCCTTCTGGCCAGTGGTAGATCATGTTTGACATCTGTGTCTGATTTCCATGAATTGAAATTTGTCCCTGGACATATTCCTTGTTGCAAATGCCAATAAATACACTTTTTTTTAATATATATATATTACATTCAATCCCTACTACTTAAGCATGTTATTTTTACGCAATTTAAGTCCATATTGTTTTTTAACCACTTCGATACCAGCCCATTGTCATTTGACGTCCAGAGATGGGATCTCCCATCCTAAGTGGATGTCAAATGACGGCCTGGGCTTTGCGGGTGAATATCTGAATGATGCCTGCAGCCAGAGGCATCATCCAGATATCCTCTTGTTAAGCCGGCGATTCTGCACGACATAAGAACGATCATAGCGGCAGGTCCGCCGCTTGATCATTCTTACAAGCCGCGGGAGGGGACACCTGCCGCCATCCGGTGCTTCTCCGAGCTCTCGAGCCTTCGGGGGCCCGGAGAACTAATCGTCCGGCGTCAGCAGGAAGCATAGAGATGACTGGTGACCAGATGGTCACCAGTCATCTCTATGACCGTCGGAGGACCCGGGCGCGATGTGATGACGTCACGCCCGGGTCCCCGTAAGTAAACAAAGCCGCGATTGCGGCTGTAAGCAACAATTCATGAGATCGGTGAATTTTTTTCACCGATCTCATGGTTTCCAGCCTGGAGGAGAGATGTGAGGTCTTATTGACTCCGCATCTCTCCTTAAAGAGGACCTGTCGCACACATTTCCTATTACAAGGGATGTTTACATTCCTTGTAATAGGAATAAAAGTGAAAAAAAAATTGAAAAAAAGTGTGAAAAAAAATTAAACCGCCCCTGTCCCCGGTAGCTCACATGCAGAAGCGAACGCACACGTAAGTCCCGCCGACATATGTAAACGCTGTTTAAACCACATATGTGAGATATTGCCGCGTGCGCTAGAGTGCCAGCAACAAATCTACTACTAGATCTCCTCTGTAAATGAAAACTGGTAACCTGTAAAAAAAAATTAAAGCATTGCCTATGGAGATTTTTAAGTACCGAAGTTTGCCGCCATTCCATGAGTGTGCGCATAATTAAAGCGTGACATGTTGGGTATCTATTTACTCGGTGTAACATAATCTTTCACATAATACAAAAAATTGGGATAACTTTACTGTTTTTGTTTATTTTTAATTCATGAAACATTTTTTTTTCCAAAAAAAGGGTGTTTGAAAAATTATTGCGCAAATACCATGCAAGATAAAATGTTGCAATGACCGTCGTTTTATTCCCTAGGGTGTCTGCTAAAAAAACATATATAATGTTTGGGGGTACTGCGTAATTTTCTAGCAAAAAAATTATGATTTGTACATGTAGGAGAGAAGTGCCAGAATAGGCCCGGTATGGAGGTGGTATAAAAGCCCGGTATTGAAGTGGTTAAAGAAGTATGTACACATGCAAATACATACATGCCAAGGGTGTTTTCTTTGGGCTGTTAGTGCAGACATCTTTCACAAGCATTCGGCTCCTTTCACACTTAGGCGATTTGAATCGCGGGTGGAATAGTCCTACAATTCCAAATTGCGGGACACGTTTGCAATGCCATTACTTCTTAATGTCTCCCTAATCACAGTGCGATTGTTAAATGATAAATCGCAATGCGCGACGCCGGTGCCCAAAAGGAGCTCCTTTTTGAGCGACAAGCAATTACTGCAATTGTGGTAACATTAAGAAGTAACGGCATCGCAGACGCATTCCACGATTTGGAATCGCAGGCAAAATGGCGATTCTTCCCAGGATTCAAATCGCCTGGGTGTTAATGGAGACTTATTCATTATCCAATGAAGATTCTGGAAGAGGTTTTCTGTAGCAGGAACAAGCAAGAATGCAATATCTTACATTTATAAACTTTCTTTAATGGACTTTACATATTAAAGAGGCTAAAGTGTTTTTAAAGTTCACTCAAACAATTATTTCTAGACATTGGATATTGTAACATATATCTTCTCAAAATGTTTGTGAATAGTGCTTGTTTTGTTTTTGTTTTGTTTTTGTTTTGTTTTTGTTTTGTTTTTGTTTTGTTTTTGTTTTGTTTTTGTTTTTGTTTTGTTTTGTTTTTGTTTTTGTTTTGTTTTGTTTTTGTTTGTATGCAAACATGTATGCATGTTATCTACAGTATAGTCATGGGTGTTCGCAGACTTGCAGGTAGGGGTATCCTTGCGGACGCCCATGAGTATAGTATCCATTGTTTCTATTGGGAAAGGCTTGAATTATGCTTATTGCTACAAGGGTCTTTCTGTAGTTATATAGCTCTCTGTAAATAAGGTTTTCTAGCTTTGCATTTTCAAATTACCCTAAACCGAAGGGGTTTTCTTTAAATAAAGGTCCACAGAAGAGTAAATTGCATCCTTTGTTTTGTAGATTGGCATTCTCCTCCATTACTCCACACTGGCCACAGTCCTCTGGGTAGGAGTGACAGCTCGGAACATTTATAAACAGGTCACCAAGAAAGCCAAGCGCTGTCAGGATCCAGATGAACTGCCTCCTCCTCCTAGACCAATGCTCAGGTATGTGTCATAAAATTCTAACCAAAAGTCCTCAATTTGCTAGTCTGCCCTCGATTAGAAGCTTTCATCCTGTGGATGGGGACTCCCAATGGGATCCAATAGCCTGTTTAGGAGTCACCAGATTGACAGATATGCATTATAGTGTGTTGTGTTATAGTAGTGACAAAAATTATACTTGGGGCATACTTGAGTCCCTACCACCACCCAGGAGAAAATCAGAGATGAAGACACTATATAGAAAAATAACAGGACTTATGGTTCAGCAGCCTTGTCCACTTGCTGGATGGCCAGGGCTGTGTTCGAAACACCTGTGAAACACATTTTTTTTTTAGGAAACGATGACAATATAAGATGTCTAAGTGCAACATATAGCAGGCATGTACTGGCCATCAGGACTACCGGGAGTTTCCCGGTGGGCCAATGGCTCAGTGGGCTGGTCAGTCGCAGTCCTGGAGCTGCTCCTCACTAACAGTGAGTGATCGTAATTTCACTCCTGTGACCAAGGAGCAGCTGCCAACACTTTCTGGAGTGAGGATTAGACTTTCTGCTCCCTCCAGCCTGCAGGGGGCGATAGACAGCCAGCAGACTTTCCTTCCTCTCTCCCCTTATCACTTGTCACTTATCACATGACTGGAGAGGGACACAAGAAGCTGCCTTCAGAACTGTGAGTACACGTGGTGACACTTATGTAAGGGGATGCTGATGGGGACACTCTGGATGAAGTCCAGGGCCAAATTTTTATCCCAGTCCAGCCCTGACATATAGAGAGTATTTACTTTATTTGCAAGGAGGCGGTCTTTTCATCTTCTTAGTGCTGGTGTCATTTGTTAAAGTACATTGCTGCCAGCTTGGTACAGATACCAATTATTTTATACATTTTAAAAATAATAAAAATTTTAGGTATTTACCACAAATTTCTGTCCTAAAAAAAATGTAAGACTCTTTGGAGGAGATTTGCTAAAACTGGAGAACTGTGCATCGTAGCCAATCAGCTTTTAACTTAAGCTTCTTCAATTAAGCTTTGACAATAAAACCTGGAAACTGATTGGTTTCTATGCAGAGCTGCACCAGATTTCTCACTCTCCAGTTTTAGTAACTGGAGAGTCACTTTGTCACTTTACTTGTTCATGGGGTTCACATTGGATAATTGAGACCAGAGACTGTTTAGTGATCTCTTATTTACCTATTTTATGTTTAAGACCAAACATGTTCATTTAGAAAACCAACGTAACTGACCTAGAAGAACACGTCAGTATAAGAAAATGATCAACATTACCAAGGTCTATTCTGACAAGGAAGAAAAATCCCTCTTCACATGCAACATTGTGACACGATAAAAACAATGGGCAGAAAGAAAGGGAAGCTCTGCTACAGGTCATTCCAGCGGACAGGAGGACAATGGGCAGTGGACCAATTGCAAAGCTATCACCAAGCAGGCACCAAATTTAGGCAGATCTGTAAAACAAAGCAATGGGTTAATATTTTCAAACCCTGTATTATTTTAAACTGCCCCATAAGCCCTTCCATTAAACAGTGTTAGGAAGTTAACACATCAACACTGTGTAAGCTTTGACACTATCTGAGTTGGAGCTTACACATGATTTGACTCCCGATGGAGTAGGTAGAACAGGGTCAAGGAGAAGGGTAGGTGGGGGTGAAGGGGTGATCTTTCAAAAACCATGAAACATTGTACAGTTTGCTTTTACTTTATAGGTTCTTCCTGTGATTGCCAAGGAAGTGTATTCTCTGACTACTAAATTGTCGCCGACCGCCCACAGTATATCTATCTATCTATCTATCTATCTATCTATCTATCTATCTATCTATCTATCTATCTATCTAGATCTATACATTTACATCATGACTTTTACCACTAATAACCCCAGTATTTATTCTGTGGGCGATTTGGTGTCGGTTAAAAGTGGTCCCAGCGGCGGATTCGCCAGGGGATCACTTTTAGAGGTGGCGGAAGAGGGGGTCCGCTTCCTAGTCGTTTCCGAGCTTACCGGAGCCGTCGGTATACCCGGGATGAGATACGATCTGTCAGATGGATAGGCAGAAAGTCGAGTGAGGTTAAGATAGCCACTCGGCTTTATGCCCTATGGAGGACTGGAGCGACCTCCGACGTTACTTCTGGTTCTCGGACTTATGCCGCGTACACACGGTCACTTTTTGTGATGTAAATTTTTTTTCGTTTTATCCCACAAAACAAAACAACGTTTTCCAAACTTCATTTTAAAAAACAACGTTGCCTACACACCATCGTTTTCTGAAAATGCTCTTGCAAAGCGTGGTTACGTACACCACGTTCGACGGCACTCTGTTCCATTGAAGCTCCGTCTCATAACTTGCTTCTGAGAATGCGCGGGTTTAAAAAACGTTGTTTTAAACGTCGTTTTGCCCACACGCGGTCATTTTTTGTGAATCAAAAGACGACCTTCTGAAAAACGACATTAAACATTAAAGCATGTTCGAATTTTTTTTGAAGACCTAAAACGACGTTTTGCCCACACACGATCATTTTAAATGACGTTTTTTTAAAACGTTTTTTTTCATCACAAAAAACGACCGTGTGTACGCGGCATTAGAGATGATTTTTTTTAAGTCGGTGTCCATGAATTATAATTTTTTGCTTTTAAAGGTAAATGTGAGATTTGGGGTCAATAAAGCTGACCTGTAATGCTTATTTCTTTTACAAGGGGTGTTTACATTCCTTGTAATAGGCGTAAAATTGATTAAAAAACCAAAAGGAAACGCATATGTAAGTCGCACCCGAATCTGTAAAACGGTGTTTAAACCACACATGAGATATCACTGCGATTGTTCGAGTGAGAGCAATTTTAAAGCATGACATGTGTTGGGTATCTATTTACTCGGTGTAAAATCATCTTTCAGATTATACCAAAAATTTGGCTTACTTAAGTGTGTTTGTTTTGTTTTTTTCATTCATTAAAGTGTATTTTAAAAATAAAAATCAGTTTGAAAGACCGCTGCGCAAATACAATGGGACATAAAATATTGCAACAATCGCCATATAGTCCTCTAGGGTCTATGCTAAAAAAAATATATATATATAGATATATCTATATATAGATATATCTATATATATATATATAGATAGATAGATAGATAGATATAATATATATATTTATATATATATATATATATATATTATATGATTTTTGGGGTTTCTAAGTAATTTTATAGCAAAAAATACTAATTTAAACTTGTAAACAAAAAGTTCCAGAAAAGGGCCTGGTCAGTAAGTAGATAATGAGGGCAGTCTGTAGTATGACATGAAAGTGGTTAAACTTTTCCCACCCAACAAACACACACAGTATACTGTACTTCTACATGCCTGAGATATATACAAATATGTTGTAATTTTTGTCCACAGGGTGGCAGCAGAAGGTTTTCTTTTTCTTTTTCTTACTTTTTCTTTTTTGAACTTTTTAACATTTGGCTGTTTTCCAAAAACAATGTGTTTGCAGTTGTAATTTGATGAATGTGATGAATGAAATTGTCATGTTTGCAGGAAGTTTCACTAAATTTGTCAGCAGTAGGAAGCTATCACGGAAACACTTGGATAAATATTTTTAAAGTCACGTTGGTAACAATTAATGATTTTTTTCATTTTCTTCCTCAAGGTTTTATCTGATTGGTGGTGGCATTCCTATCATTGTCTGTGGGATAACAGCTGCGGCAAACATTAAAAACTACGGGAGCCAGCAAAATGCACCATAGTAAGTAATTTATGGATTACTATGCCCAAAAATTCAGGTTTCTTTTTAGATATAATCATTAGGATGAAATATTTACTGTGGTACAGAACTGGTAATACAGGTTATAGGATATTGGGTATGTGGCATTTATGAGCACCCTCATTTATTGCCTTTTGTATGGTTAGTAGTGTAAAGTCTTCATATATTTGAAAGTATTTGTGATGTGTAGCTTACTAAATGATTGCTTTACTTGTCTCTAACAAATGGGGGTTGTATTGTCTACTCTGTAAGCAAGGATAATCATCAGGTCCTGAAGAAATCAAAAAAACGCTCCAATGAAATTAGTGTGTAACACAGATAACAGGTACTTATATGGTGCCATCAATTCACGCAGTGATTTACATATTTTGTATATATTCACATCAGTCCCTGTCCCCAAGGAGCTTACAATCTAAGGTCCCCAAGGAGCTTACAATCTAAGGTCCCCAAGGAGCTTACAATCTAAGGTCCCCAAGGAGCTTACAATCTAAGGTCCCCAAGGAGCTTACAATCTAAGGTCCCCAACTTACATTCATACATACACATACTAGGGCCAATTTGGTCAGGGGCCAGTAAACCCACCATCATGTCTTTACAGTGTGGGAGGAAACCAGAGTACCCAGTAGAAACCCATGCAGGCATAGGGGGAACATGCAAACTCCAGGCAGGTACAGTAGTAGAGTGGTTGGGATTCAAACTGATGATCCAAGTGCTGCTAGGCAGAAGAGCTAACCACTTTGTCACTGTGCTGCATAAATAAAGCCAAACGCTAACTAACTCTAAACCTACTCTCAGACACATTCTAAGCCTAATCTACAGTGTATCCAAAAAGTATTCACAGCGCTTCACTTTTCTTTATCGTACATCACGGGACACAGAGCGCATAGCCATTACACTTGGGTTATATGGGTACCTTCAGGTGTGGACACTGGTGTAATCAATTTCACAGGAAGTTTCCTCCCTATATAACCCCCTCCCACTGGGAGTGCTTCAGTTTTTTCGCCAGTGTCTTAGGTGTTGGTCACGTCTAGCTGTCCCTCGGAGGTCTCGGGACCCAGGATAGCTAGCCGGATCCGTCCGAAGTGCTTCAAAGCCAAGGTGTACGGTACCCGGGCCCTGCTGGAGTGGGGTTTTGCCTATAATGCCTCTCCTTAGAGGGCTGGATTCTGGGCTCCAGTGCCTTAGTCTCTTCCAAGAACTAAACGCTACTGATGCCAGGATGCTATATAGGTCCAGGGGTGTGGGTTCCTTAACACAGGACCCCGGTCCCTGAAGGTCCAAGACAATACCCACGGAGATGGGGGAAGGCTGGGCCTCTTGCATTTTGCAATACCCTGCGGCGTGGAGCAGGTAAGAGGGAACCTGCGGGACTTGGTTCGACAGTAGGTATCCCCCTGGGGGTTCTGGGTTGGCTAATGGTATGCTTGTGCATCAGCCACTATCTCCACTATGTCTTTTGAGGCAGGATGGGATGTACTAATGTTTACCCAGATAACATGTAGATATATATATGCTTTTAAAGATATGTATTTTGCTACTTCCCCCAGATTTGCCTGTTAGCATGATACTGCAGCCCCACGTGTATAGAGAGGAAGTGCTGACAAAACTCCTGTTTCCTAGGAAGCCTAGGGGGACAGCTTCCTCTATGTGTGCACTACAAAGATTAGTGGCTTACCGGGTGTCTGTGTTACTAGCGCTGGTCCAGGCTTCTCCTCTGCTTCCTCCATGTTTCAGCGTGGGGGGGGGGGGGCGGGCCAGCAGCGTGGGGGGGGCGGGCCAGCAGCGTCAGGTCTCAGATAAAGCAAAAAAAGCATTTCCTGGCTGGTCATTCCCTCCTGAGAGCAGTGGAGAGTGAGGACACAGAGCGCGCAGCTGAGCCATTTCTGGCTAACAGTGACACCCAGTGGTGGTTTGTGGATCTTCAGGTCTGGACTTAGTCCACACTGACCAGAAAAAAAAAAAAAAAGATTTTTTTCTTAAAGGGACTCAGCCTTAGATCTGGCAGTATCTGAGTCGGTGCAACCTTGGACTCCAGCTAACGGGCATTGATGTGGCAATACTCACAGGACTCTCCTCGGTATTGCCGCCTTCTCAGGCGTATGAAAATTTAAAAAAATAATAATATTTTTTTTTTTACCATAGCCTGTCCTTATTAATGTTTCACTTCTAGCTAAAACAGTTGGGTGTTGGCTGTAGGGGTGTCTCAAGGTTGTGCAATGGCTCCCAAGGGATCAGGACTAGCTAAGGCTGCAAAAGGTGCCAAAAAAGTAAAGGGGTCTCCAACGGGGTCAGAGGATTTGGGCCAGGCTCCAGTGGTCCCACCCTCACCAGATAGACCACCGAACAGCATCATGCAGGAGCCATTGAGGGTGCTAGGGGCAGAGGCGGCCCCCAATCAACCCATTCCCGTTTATGTTACGGAAGAAATGCTAGAATCCACCCTGGGTGGGCTAGAGAAAAGGTTAACTGCTTTAATTGCCCGCTCTTTGCCGGGTGGCAAACGGGCTAGATCCCCGTCACCTAGAACGGTGTGTTCGGATGCAGAGGTCCTCTCTTCAGAGGAATTGGACCCACAGGGGGATCAAGCGGACCTGAGTCCTGACGGGTCAGACATTGAAGATTCCACTATAGATGACATTTTTTTCGGCTTCTCAAGCAGAGAGTCTGTGGATCCAGTCTCTGATCGATATGGTTCGCACTGCTTTTAAACTTCCAGTGTCAGAACAATTAGCCCCCGTGGTATCCTCTTTAGGTTCCTTGAAGGCACCATTGAGTGGTGCGTCTTTCCCGGTTCACCCCCTTCTGGAGAGCGTGATTTTTCAGGATTGGGCTCGACCTGATAGGATTTTTATCCCTCCTAAAAGGGTCACCATTCTCTATCCTATGGAAGAAGAATTTGCAAAGAAATGGGCACTCCCTACCGTGGACGCAGCCATTTCCTGCGTAAATAAATTCATGACCTGTCCGGTGGAAAATGTCCAGGTGTTTAAAGATCCAGTCGACAAAAAATTGGAGACCCTACTGAAGGCTTCTTTTACCACAGTAGGTGCCGTGGTTCAGCCAGCAGTGGCAGCCATTGGCGTTTGTCAGGCTTTAAAGGATCAGACTAAACCGATATTAAGGGACATACCGGCTCAGCAAGCTCGTGAATTGGCTGACCTCCCAAGAGCTCTCTGCTTTGCAGTAGATGCTATTAAGGACTCCGTTCAACAGGCGTCCCGTTTATCTCTGCTGTTGGTTCATATGCGTCGCCTTTTGTGGCTAAAAAACTGGTCAGCAGAGGCACCCTGCAAAAAGCTTTTAGCAGGATTTCCCTCCATGGTGGGAGACTATTTGGTGAAGACCTAGATAAATATATCCAGACCATATCAAGTGGTAAAAGTTCTTTCTTGCCTATCAAGAAAAGATCGCGTGGGCCCGCATTTAAGCGACAGGCCTTCACAGGCTCGGCCCCTTCAACTTCCCGTCAGTATCGACGGCCTCCCGGGCGTTCAGCATTTAATAGCCGCCCACAAGGACAAGCCACGACAGGCAAGAGGCCATGGCCTCGCAAGCCGGTTAAACCAGTCCTCAAGTCAGATTCATGAAGGGGCGCTCCCACTCTCTTGGGTGGGGGGAAGGCTTCGGTTTTTCTCCGAAGTGTGGAAGGCCAGAATTCCCGACTCTTGGGTAAGATCCGTGGTAACCACGGACTACAAGCTAGAGTTTCGGGAAGTCCCCCCTCCTCATCTTCAGGGGTCAAGTCTTCCAAGCGACCCATTAAAGAGGGCCTCTCTTGTAAAAGCATTGGATCGTGTCTGGCTCCAAGGAGTAATTGTAGAAGTACCAACCCAGGAATGGAGTCTGGGATTCTACTCCAACCTTTTCATAATACCAAAGCCCAATGGCGACGTCAGGCCTATCTTGGACCTCAAACGCCTAAATCGCTTTCTAAACATTTAGACCTTTCGTATGGAGTCCATACGTTCGGTGGCAGCCAGCCTACATCAAGACGACTTTCTAGCATCTATAGACATAAAAGATTCGTATCTGCACATGCCGATCTACCCGGCACATCACAGGTTTCTTCGTTGTATGATAGATCACCGCCATTACCAGTTCGTAGTCCTCCCTTTCGGGTTGGCAACAGCTCCGCAGGTATTCACAAAGGTGTTAGCCCTGGTGCTAGCCGTCCTAAGGACAGAAGGCATTTTAGTCTTGGCATACTTGGACGATCTTCTGGTTATCGACAGCTCAGCTTCCAACCTCAATCAGGCAGTAGGTCGCACAGTTCAGCATCTAGAGGAATTCGGGTGGATTGTAAACCTAGAAAAATCGGTATTGAAACCCACAAAGCAGTTGGAATATCTAGGCCTTCGGCTAGATACAGACTGCCAGAGGATAAGTTTACCTCAAGCAAAGATCAGATCAATAGCTCAAGCAGTTCAAGTGATCTTAGGCAAGAAGAGGCCGACTATTCGCCTATGTATGCGACTGTTGGGGAAGATGGTGGCCGCCTTCGAGGCTGTGCCCTACGCCCAGATCCATACCAGATATCTTCAGGCAGCCATTTTCTCTGCTTGGAACAAATCCATTCAGGCGTTAGATCGTCCGTTAGTGCTCTCCCCGAAGGTCCGGCGCAGCCTGTCTTGGTGGCTGGTCTCTCAAAATTTGTCAAAAGGGAAATCCTTTTGCCCCATCACGTGGAAGATAGTATCCACGGATGCCAGCCTGTTAGGTTGGGGGGCAGTTCTAGAAGAACAGACCCAGCAAGGGCTGTGGTCGGGGGCAGAAAAACTGCTTCCCATCAATATCTTGGAGATCAGAGCTGCTCGACTGGCCCTGATCGCCTGGACTCTCCCCCTTCAGGGTCTGCCAGTAAGGATACAGTCCGACAACGCCACTGCGGTGGCATACATAAACCACCAGGGGGGCACGAAGAGCCCAGCAGCCCAAAGAGAAGTGAACCTGATTTTATCATGGGCTGAAGCCCATGTACCCTGCATCTCGGCGGTGTTCATCCCAGGGATAGACAATTCTCAAGCAGATTTTTTGAGTCGTCAACAGTTGCTCCCGGGGGAATGGTCTCTTCACCCCCAGGTATTCCAAGAGATTTGCCAAAGATTCAGAGTCCCAGATGTGGACATTATGGCAACGAGATCCAACAAAAAGTTGGACAAATTCATATCCCGAGCCAGGGATCCCTCGGCCTACGGGACCGATGCGTTGGTTTGCCCTTGGCACCAGTTTTCTCTTCTGTATGCGTTCCCTCCACTGCAGATGGTTCCCCGCCTTCTACGGAGAGTCCGGGTGGAGCGCAGGCCTGTGATCCTGGTGGCCCCAGCCTGGCCCAGGAGGGCTTGGTACGCACTCATCGTGAAGATGTCAGTCGGGGTGCCGTGGCCGCTCCCCCTGCGCCCAGATCTGCTGTCTCAGGGCCCAATCTGCCATCCTGCTTCACAGCAGCTAAATTTGACGGCTTGGCGGCTGAATCCCTAATTCTTAAGGGCAGAGGCCTCTCAGATCAGGTCATATCTACGTTGATTCAGGCTAGGAAACCGGTCTCCAGAAATATTTATTACAGAGTCTGGAAAACCTATGTGGAGTGGTGCGAGTCTCAAAAATGACATCCTCGAAAGTTTTTTTATTGACAGGATCTTGCGATTCCTCCAGGTTGGCGTTGACAAAGGGTTGGCTCTTAGTACTCTAAAGGGGCAGGTGTCGGCTTTATCAATATGGTTTCAAAGACCCTTGGCCACCCATTCGCTTATGAAAACCTTCTTGCAGGGGGTCTTGCATGTGAATCCCCCTATTAGAGCTCCCCTCTGCCCCTGGAATTTAAATCTGGTCTTGTCAGCTTTACAAAGGCAGCCGTTTGAACCTCTGACAGAAATCCCTCTTGTGCTACTAACCCGAAAGTTGGTTTTCTTGGTGGCTATGGCTTCAGCCAGAAGGGTTTCCGAGCTGGCAGCCTTGTCATGCAGGGAGCCATACCTTATTCTGCATAAGGACAGAGTGGTTCTGCGGCCTCAACCTTCTTTCCTTCCTAAGGTCATATCCAGTTTTCACTTGAATCAGGACCTAGTCCTACCATCCTTCTTTCCTACTCCCCAGTCCAGAGAGGAAAGACGGCTTCATACTTTGGACGTGGTTCGAGCCATGAGGGTCTATCTCAATGCTACAGAGAAGATTCGGAAAACAGATGTGCTTTTTGTTCTTCCGGATGGCCCCTAGAAGGGTCAGCCGGCTGCCAAGTCTTCCTTGGCTAGGTGGATTAAGCAGCTGATTTTTCAGGCATATGGTCTGAAGCGCGTTCCACCTCCCTTATCAGTTAAAGCCCATTCTACAAGGGCCATGAGTGCCTCCTGGGCGGCACACCATCAGATCTCTATGGCACAGGTTTGCAAGGCGGCAACCTGGTCTTCCGTACATACGTTTACTAAATTTTATAAGTTGGACGTTGCAAAGGGTACGGACGCAGCTTTTGGGCAGGCGGTCCTACGGGCAGCAGTATAGAATCCTCTGGCCCGGTTCACGCCCCCTTGTTTTTCTGTTGGTGGAGCCATGTTTTCTCCTGACAATGTTTTTATTTGGCTATTCTTGGCCTTACGGTCTCCCTCCCTTCATAGAGCATTGCTTTAGGACAGGGATCTCCAAACTACGGCCCTCCAGCTGCTGTGCAACTACACTTCCCATGAGGCATTGTAAAACTCTGACATTCGTAGACATGACTAGGCATTATGGTAATTGTAGTTCCTGAACACCTGGAGGGCCATAGTTTGGAGACTCCTGCTTTAGGACATCCCAAGTGTAATGGCTATGCGCTCTGTGTCCCGTGATGTACGATAAAGAAAAAAGGATTTTTAATAAACAGCTTACCTGTAAAATCCTTTTCTTGAAGTACATCACGGGACACAGAGCTCCCACCCCTCTTTTGGGGAACATTGTGTAACCTCGGAGGAATTGCTTGCTACAAAACTGAAGCACTCCCAGTGGGAGGGGGTTATATAGGGAGGAAACTTCCTGTGAAATTGATTACACCAGTGTCCACACCTGAAGGTACCCATATAACCCAAGTGTAATGGCTATGCGCTCTGTGTCCCGTGATGTACTTCAAGAAAAGGATTTTACAGGTAAGCTGTTTATTAAAAATCCTTTTTTTCTTATGTTACTGCCTTATTCCAAAATTTATTAAATTCATTATTTTCCTCAAAATTCTACAAACAATCCCCTATAATGACAAGGCAAAGGAAGCTTGTTTGAAATCTTTGCAAATTTATTAAAAATAAAAAATGAAAAAAAAAATCACATTTACATGAGTATTTACAGCCTTTGCCATGATGCTCAAAAATGAGCTCAGGTATATCCTGTTTCTACTGATCATCCTTGAAATGTTTCTACAACTTGATTGGAGTCCACCTGTGATAAATTCAGTTGATTGGACATGATTTGGAAAGGCACACACCTGTCTATATAAGGTCCCACAGTTATCAGTGCATGTCAGAGCACAAACCAAATCATTAAATCCATGGAATTGTTTGTAGATCCCGAGACAGGATTATGTCAAGGCACAGATCTGTGGGCATGGTGGTGGCAGCATCATGCTGTGAGGCTGTTTTTCTGCGACATGAACTGGAAGACTAGTCCGGATCGAGGAAAAGATGAATGCAGCAATGTACAAAGAAACCCAACAATTGCCACGCTATGTGAATTATAATAATAAGCATGCAAAATATATTTGACAATGATCAGTCCATGAAAGTGTCCATAAAAAGTATCTATATGATGAATTCTTTGCAATCGTGTCCAAAAGGTGATAGACGACCATACACCCAAGTGCACCTTTCACCATGATAATACAGGATGTGCCTTTACCAGATATCTAGACTTCACGTTATAGGAGTCTAGTCTAACATAATGAAGGATCCATCCACTGGGTATGAAAGAGGATAATGTCGCGGCCAACTCTTCTCATGGATATTCTGTAAAGAAAAGAGAAAATCTCCACATAGTGTAAAACTGTGGTGGTTTTATTGAAAAACGTTGCCGACAGTTTTCACAAATCCAATAAAGTGCAACATACGAATTACAAGTTCCTCAGTTAAAATCTTGCAGATCAACTAAGGAACTTTTTTATTTTTATGTTGCGCTTTATTGGATTTGTGGAAACTGTCAGCAACGTTTTTCAATAAAACCACCACAGTTTTACACTATGTGGAGATTTTCTCTTTTCTTTTTAGAATATTTATGAGAGAGAGTGGAAAACCAGCACGGTTGGCCACGACGTTATCCTCTTTCATACCCAGTGGATGGATCCTTCATTATGTGTGAATCCATGTTAGACTAGACTCCTATAACGTGGAGTCTATATATCCGATAAGGGCACATCTTGTGTATGTTAGGCGTATGGTCGTCTATCACCCTTTGGACACTCTTGCAAAGAATTCATCATACAGATACTTTTTATGGATACTTTTATGGACTGATCATCGTCACATACTGTATATTTTGTATGCACTTTATTATCATTCACATAGCATGGCAATTGTTGGGTTTTTATGTTTTCACACAAATTGTTCTATTGTGTGATTGTCAGCTTCTTTTTTGGTCACTTATTACTCTCACCTGCGCAATATCAACATCCCATTTACCACAGCAAAACATCCTTGATGAAAACCTGCTCCAGGGGGCTCTGGACCCCAAACTGGGTTGAAGGTTTATCTTCTAACAGGACAATGACCCTAAGCACACAGCCAAGATAACAGAGGAGTGGCTACGGGACAACTCTGTGAATGTCCCTGAGTGACCCAGCCAGAGCCCAGACTTGAACCTGATTTAACCTCTCTGGAGAGATCTGAAAATGGCTGTGCAAAGACACTCCCCATCCAACCTGATGGAGCTTGAGAGGTCCCGCAAATCAGAATGGGAGAAATTGCCCAAAAATAGGTGTGCCAAGATTGTAGCTTCATACTCAAAAATGCTTGAGGCTGTAATTGGTGCCAAAGGTGCTTCAACAAAGTATTGAGCAAAGGTTGTGAATACTTATTGTAATTCCATTCCACCAACCCATGACAGCTTATCGACACTCCACAATCCAGCATTCACGATCCATATCAATTCCCCAGAAATAACGAGACACAGCTCTGTTTGAGGTTTAAAACAGGGAATGAATCCTTATTGCAAGCACATGGTAACACATTTCTCTTCCAAATACATCCCTCCCACCCTTGGGAAACAGGGTGGGTTAAATTGTCCAATGACAATGGGTGATACAGGTTAGGTGTGTTCAAACATCTCCTTCAGTAAACAGCATTAAATGTGACTAGACCATAGTGGGGTCCGCATTCACCCTGTGCCCCTAAAGTGACTCCCGTTACACTTATGTACATGTAATTTTTTTATTTTTAATAAATTTGCAAAAAATGTAAACTGCTTTCACATTGTCATTATGGGGTATTGTTTGTAGAATTTTGAGGAAAATAATTAATTTAAAGAGGATATAAACCCAATCTGCAGTATTTTGTTATCCCTCTTCAAAGAGCTAAGTCCAGTAGCTCTCTCCTGAACTGTTCCTCTGTTATCAGCCTGATAGCTCCTGACAAATTTTCTGACACTTTAGATAAAAGCAGATTGAATTTTCTGTCTGTTTGCTAAAATAAATTAACAGGGAGCTGGCCCTATTACAAAACACCTCTGAGAGTCTCTGCCTATGATGAGAGGGGGTGTGTACCTTTCCTCCAATTAGCAATGTTAGCTATCTTGGCTGTATGCCCAGACATCACACTCTGTGTTAAACAGGAAGAGAACATCTCCTAACACGATCTGAACTTTCTAAGCAGTATATCAATGTGAAGACAGCAGATATATACATGTGAAACCTATATAGGGAAATTTGGTTCATCCCTGTGTATCATCTGAGGCTGTTAACTTCACTGGGTGTAAGGAGGGTTTATATCCACTTTAAGCCATTTTGGAATAAGGCTGTAACCTAACAAACTGTGCACCGCTGGAGTCCCGACCAGACCAGAACAGCTGGAGAACAGGTGAGTAAAGAGATTTTTTTTCTTTACATGGCTAGATAGATTAAGCTTAGAATGTGGCTTAGAGTAGGTTTAGCGTTAGTTGGGTTTTGCCTTTACTTCTAATTTAAGAAGTGATTTGCAAGGCTCTGCCCACTGTCCTTAAATGAGGAATCTTCACCTTGTTTGTGGAATGTGATCCAAAGAGACATGTTTATAGTAGACTCTAATGTGCTGATTTGGTTGGGGGCTATTTTATTACTTTAGTTTCTTCTCCCCATAACCTGTATGGTTTACTGTATTGTGGTGTCCCAAGCCCTACTTCATAGAAACTATGATTTCCATACACTGCACTGATCATAACAAACAAGATTGAAACCACTGTATGCAGTCAGGAATAACTGGCTCTATGATATTTGTTTATATTTGCACTAAACGCTAGCGGTTCTGAACGTGACTTTGGACATTCTGGTGTAGAGGAATGATTTGCATGTTTCTGACAAATGTCATTGAAAGTGATCGAATGAGATATGTGAATACCTTCTCCTCCAAGAAGGCTTTACTGTGCTACATGTTGCCTACTCTGTGGAAGTTCTAACGCACTTGTTTTTTTTTATTTTCAGTTGTTGGATGGCTTGGGAACCAAGCCTCGGAGCCTTCTACGGTCCAGCAAGCTTTATTGTCTTTATAAATTGCATGTACTTTCTCAGCATATTCATTCAACTCAAACGTCATCCTGACCGGGTGTTTGAACTAAAAGAACAGACGGAGGAACAGCAGCGTCTTGCGGCCAGTGAGAGCGGGGAGGGGAACAACCCAGATTCACTCTCTGTGTCTTTAGTATCCACATCGGCCTTAGAGAATGAACAGACATTTCAAGCTCAGCTGCTTGGAGTCAGCCTTACTCTCCTCCTCTATGTAGCTCTTTGGATATTTGGTGCATTGGCAGTCTCTTTAGATTACCCAATGGATCTGGTCTTCAGCTGTTTTTTCGGGGTCACATGTCTAAGCCTTGGTGCCTTTTTAGTGGTACACCACTGTATTAATAGAGAAGATCTGAGAAGAGCTTTAATAAGTACTTTCTGCCCAGGAAGAACTACATATTCTGTGCAAGTCAATATTCCACCATCCAACTCTACTGCCACCAATGGCGAGGCTCCTAAATGCACAAATAGCAGCGCCGAGTCTTCATGCACCAACAAGACAGCATCCAGTGTTAAAAATTCATCACAAGGCTGCAAACTAACTAACTTACAAGCAGCTGCAGCCCAATGTAACACAAACTCATTGCCAGTCAACGCTGCTCCCCAGCTTGACAACAGCTTGACTGAGCACTCTATAGACAATGATATCAAAATGCACGTTGCACCATTGGAGGTTCAGTATCGTTCCAATGGTCACCCATCTCGGCATCACAAAAACAGGAGTAAAGGTCACCGGTCAAGTAGACTTACTGTTCTTAGGGAGTATGCCTATGATGTCCCCACAAGTGTTGATGGTAGCGTACAAAACGCAGCGCCAAGAAGTCGACCAAGCTACTCTGAAGGTCATTCTCGCAGCAGGAGAGCATATCTGGCTTATCGAGAGCGCCATTTTAACCAGTGTCATCAAGATAGTAGTGATGCTGGTAGCACACTGCCTAGGTACAGCAGAAATATGGAAAAGGTAATTTCCAGCAACCACAAAAAAGACATTTTGAGGGAACCCATAGCTGTAGAACTGGAGAGCCAGCAAAAATCATACGGTCTAAATCTGGCCGTAGAAAACGAGCCAGCTAAAGATGAAGTGGTGCAGGAGCCACCAATAAATGCAGACAGTAATGGAAATGTTAAGACTGGACTATGGAAACATGAAACTACTGTGTAGTACTTCCATGTTGGATTACTGGTGGGAAGTCATCTGAGACGGGATGAGTTTCTAAACTCTTCAAAGACTCACTAACTGCTATTGTTTACAGACAATCTTTTTTATTATTTTTACCCGTACTTTTTGGGAGAACGCTAACTATGAAGGAAGAAGACTGTTCTAACTTCAAGTGAATTTATTTGTAAACGACTGTTTGTTTTCACAAGTGATTTTTATTATTTTCTAAGTATTTTTTTAAGGAAAAAAATGTTTTTGTATGTATTTTTGACATATATTGAATGCCTTGTTCCTTAACAGATTTGTATTTAACATGTAATAAATGGCTTTTTCACAGTCATGTTTGATTTAAAACAATTATTGTTTTGGAGACATATATATATACGCACACACGGGTAAAACCATTTTTTTTTTGCCTGATCTGACGGTAAAATTATCAAATTGTTAGTCACTTATTTTTAATCTGTTTTTATGCTTTTCATCACTGCCTAGATGTAGGTATTTTTTATTTATTTAAATATAAAAATATCTCTAGCTGGATTTGTATCCTTTTTAGCCTATCTGGCATTTACATGCTTTGTGGATCTTTCTTGAAGGAAGCAGTTTAACCTGCCAGTTGTGGTTTTGTATTGTAGGAGGAAAAGCACCAAAATAATGGAAATGGGCATACCAACTCAATGCAGATATTGTCCACTGCCTTTTTAGCATGGCAACTACTAATTTCATTTAGATTACTAGCTGTAGTAGCTTATCTGAAAAAAAAATCCAAAACCCAGCTTGTCCTACACAGCTTTGCTGAGGACAGATATAGTGAGGGATAGTTGCATAAAAGGATCCTCTAAGACAGAGGTTCTCAACCTGGGGTCGGGACCCCCTCGGGGGTCAAATGATGATTTTCCAGGGGTCACCAAATCCTGGGCTGTTCCTGGAGCCAATTCAGTTCATGGCATGGGTGGGGAGCAGAAACTAGAGGTCAACTGACTGGTAAGGGATGTGAAGTGGGAGGGGCTGGAGGAGACCCTATTTCCTGATTTTGGCATAGGTGTCACTGCTACTAGACACACAGCGAGTAACACTGCCTGTGATTAAAGTTGCCATTAAAAGTCCCCACTACAGTTCTCGGATCAGCAGGTGACCTTGATTAACCAGATGCCGACCGCCCACCATCGTTATACGGCGGGACAGTGGCACTGCTGGGCGAGAGCATGTAGCTCTACGTCCTCCCTTTAACGGCCGCCCGGCGGGCACGACCGCCGCCGAGCACGCGCCCCTGTTCGTTACAGAGCGGGGACCGGGAGCTTTGTGTGTAAACACAAAGCTCTCGGTCCTGTCAGCGGGGGAAACGCTGATCTCCTGTAATACAATGTATGAACAGAAGATCAGTGATTTTTCCCTAGTGAGTCAACCCCCCCATACAGTTATGCATTTTTATAGCATTGATCGCTATAAAAATGCCAATGGTCCCAAAAATTTGTCAAAATTGTCCGATGTGTCCGCCATAATGTCTTGGTACTGAAAAAAAAACGCTGATCGCCGCCATTACTAGTAAAAAAAAAATATTAATAAAAATGCCATAAAACTACCCACTTGTTTGTAGACGCTATAAATTTTGCGCAAACCAATCAATAAACGCTAATTGCGCTTTTTTTTTACGAAAAATATGTAGAAGAATACGTATCGGCCTAAACTGAGGTAAAAAATGTTGTTTTTATATATTTTTGGGGGATATTTATCATAGCAAAATGTAAAAAATATTGCATTTTTTTCAAAATTGTCGCTCTATTTTTGTTTATAGCACAACAAATAAAAACCACAGAGATGATCAAATATCACCAAAAAAAGCTCTATTTGTGGGAAAAAAAGGACGCCAATTTTGTTTGGAAAACAACATCGCACGACCGCGCAATTGTCAGTTAAAGCGACGCAGTGCCAAATCACAAAAAGTGCTCTGGTCTTTGACCAGCAATATGGTCCGGGGGTTAAGTGGTTAAGAGCACCTAAGTTGGCTGATCGGAAATCCCCCCAGCATTGCCACTCTCCCATTCCCCCGCCCCCCCCCCCCCCCTACCAAAGAGTAAGAAAAGGTATAAAAATAGAGAATACATGGAAGGGAGAGGAAAAGAGGTGGTGGAACAAATAACAAGGGAGTGAAAGAATATGAGAAAAAACAAGAAAGAGGGGGGATAGGGATTAGGATAGAGTGATAAAAAGGAAAGAAAAGATATAGAGTGGTACATCCTAAAATGTACTATAAGGGGTTTTAATACTGTATAGTGGAAGGGACTCAGGGAGCACTAAATGTCTGTGGGCTAGGGGTGAAAATTACTTGTCTTGCCTTGGGTGCTGACAACCCACGCTATGAAAATAACGTTACTGTTAGGGGTCCCCACAACTTGGGAAATTTTATCAAGGGGTCACAGCACTAGAAGGTTGAGAACCACTGATCTAAGAGGATTGACCAGTGTTTATTCACAATTTTTTTCATGGTCCTATGTTGTGCGTGTTATTGTGTAGTGAAACTGGGGCCCTTATTATTAATTTTATTAAATATGTCAGGATCCATAAGGTGTTACTGTAGACCTTAAGCATCCTCAGCTCCCCTCACCTGGAATAACAGCAACAACATCGGGCACAGCGGACCCCACAGGATGGAACCTTTCACTCCAGTGTTGAACCCTGATGAGCTTATTCTTATACTGATTGTGTGAGTTTTTATAACCGTTTTTATTAAAGTTACAAGCATTGTAAAGGTATTTTTTATAAATTCGTTTTTTCCTGCTTATATAATGATTTCTTCCTCAGCCACTACAGTTGCAAGAAAACCCTTTTGGAATGGTGTGGATTTCTGCACAAATTGGTCATAAAATGTGATCTGATCTACATCTAAGTCACAATAGACAATCACAGTCTGCTTAAACTAATAGCACACAAAGAATTTAATGTTGCCATGTTTTTATTGAACACACCATGTAAACATTCACAGTGCAGGTGGAAAAAGTATGTGAACTCTTAGACTAATGACATCTCTAGTAAAAACCAACCGGGGATGGTGAAGAATCGGGTAACTTCAGCAGGTGTCAAGGATCCGGCCAATGGAGGTGACGCTTGCAGAGCAGCCTTGTGTGCCAAGCCAGGGACCGAGCAGGCCAGTGGGTTGACGCTTGAGAAGTATCTGGAGTGCCAACCTAGGGACCCAGCAGGGAAGCGGGGTTGAAGCTTGAGGAAGATACTGAGAGTGAAGTATCGATGCGCTCAGGGGATCAAGTGGCAGTGGATCAGTCAGTCTAGTGAGAGAGACTAGGAGCTCAGTGGAGTGAAGACCTACAAGGAGTAAAAGTCAAGGAAACTAAGAAGTTTGTTATAACTTGTGTTAGAAATTGTCATGCATACAAAAAAAGTGTAGCGCTGTAACCATAAATTCAAATAAATAGTCGGTGAAAAAAGTATAATCAATAGTGAAAAATAAAGTTCATAAGTGAGTAATTCCTGGGAGGGAGAAACTTCAGTGAATACCTGTAGACCTTCAGTGATGGAGGATGGATGTATGGAATCCAATAAGTGAAGAAAGCCCACCACCAGGAGAAGAAATGAAGGCTTACCGACTAGCCAGTGACCACCCTTCTCAGGGGGGTCAAACAGGCTCAGTAGAGTGATGCTCCTCACAGAAGTACCGTGGGGTCCTCCCACTTGTAGTCCCACTTGTAGTCAGTCAGACTTCAGATCCACGATTCCTAAATGGAAAAACAGGATGCGATCCACAAATTAATTTGGCTATTTTCTAGGTCTTCAGAATTAGGATCTCCTGGTGATCTCTGTCCCCCGGGACTGTTCTCCGGGTTGCTGCAGGGGCTGTGTCTCCTGTCCTCCGGCTCCGGTACTCACTCTCTCTCCTGCCGCCTCCTCTGGTCTGGGGAACTCATGCGAGAACCCGGCACAATCCAGCAAGCACACAACTAGTACCAGAAGGTGGGCCCCTGGGCAGGGCCGGCGCTAGCGCAAGGCAACTATGGCGCTTGCCTTACAGCGCCAGCCAGGGGACAGGGCGGAATATCGGTCACGGCCGCAGATCGAGACATCAGACCAGCAGCGTCACGCGGGGTGCAGTTCAACCAGGCGCCAGAGGGGTGGAGGCGCTCAAGAGCCAGAGTTCTCCGCTCCCTCCTCCTCTCCTCGTCCACGCTCTCCACCGCCGTGGTATTTCCTGAGTCCTCCTCTGTCACGATCCACCCGGGCAGCACAGCTGTACACTGTCCTCTCCTCTCCAGCTGCCGCCCGTGTGGAGTTTGTTGTGGGGGGTGTCTGTACTAATTGTGGGGGGGTCTGTACTAATTGTGGCGGGGTCTGTACTAATGGGGGATGGCTTGTGGGGGGTCTGTAAAAATGGATGGGGTGGTTTCTGGGGGGTCTGTACTAATGGAAGGGGGTCTCTATTAATAGAGGGGGGTGGTTTGTCCTGAGGGGGTCTGGACTAATGAAGGGGGGGGTTTGTCCTGGGGGGAAGCAGTGTGTGTGGGCTGCCGCCACGGGCGGCATCTAAAGGGCAAGTCCACGCACACCACACAGGCCGGACACACGCCCGCAGAGCCGCCGCCTCGACTTACAAGGCTTCAGAAACCGGTAAGGTGGACCTGTTTTAAAGTTCCCTGTTTAAAAAAGAAAACACCAAATCCCTGCAATAATATATTAAGCAGCCTGTATAATGTATTATTGCTGGCATTTGTAGTCCTCTGTAACTGCTGGTATTCGTTATTGCGTTTTATATAATGTATTGCTGGGATTTGTTGTTCCTCTATAGCTGCTGGTATTCTCCATTGCGCTGTATAATGTATTATTGCTGCGATTTGTACTTCCTCTATAACTGGTCAGTGGTAATCTGCATTGCGCAGTATAATCATTATACAGCGCAATGGAGAATACCACCAGCTATAGAGGACTACAAATTCCAGCAATAGTACATTATACACAACGCAATGCAGAATACCAGCAGCTATAGAGGAACAACAAATCCCAGCAATAGTACATTATACAACGCAATGCAGAATAACGCCATCTATGCTATATTTCTCTGTAAAATATAAATAAGTTAAACGATCACTTTAAACATCATAACCATTAAAGCTTAATGAAGCACAGATATAATGTATGGTACGTGTGCGTATGCGTGCGTGCCAAAAATCCTTGCACCAGCCCTGCCCCCGGGCCAACCACACATCCAGGCTGCACCGATCTCCTATATGAATGAGTGCGGCACATGGGCAGACCTTCGTTGGAGGGAGGTTATATGTAGCTACAGCCATTCGGGGCCTCACGATGTGTCAGGTGGGAGAACGGTCGTGCAACGTGGTTCCCAAACAAAATTGACGTCCTTTTTTTTCCCAGCTTTCTTTTGGTGGTATTTGATCCGGGTCTCTCTCTCTCTGTCTCTGTGTCTCTCTCTCATATTTTTGGTAAAAAAAAATTGCAATAAGCGTTTGATTGGTTTGCGCAAATTATAGCGTCTACAAAATAGGGGGTCGTTTTATGGCATTTTTATTAATAATTTTTTTTTTTTACTAGTAAGGGCAGCGATCTGCGTTGTTTTTTTTTTGTGACTACGACATTATGGCGAGCACATTGGACCCTTTTGACACCGTTTTGGAATCATTGTCATTTTTACAGCGATCAGTGCTATAAAATTGACACTAGCAGTGAAGGGGTTAACCTGTAGGGGACGCTGAAGGAGTTAAGTGTAACCTCGTAACTGTTAAGGGGCGTGGCTTGCTGTGACATGTCACTGATCATTGTTCCCGATGACAGGGAACACAATCAGTGACAGCGTCACTAGGCAGAACGGGGAGATGTTGTGTTTACACTAACATCTCCCCGTTTTTCAGCTCTGTAAACTGATCGCGGGACACCGGCAGCAATCGGGTCCCGCAGTAATGGAGCTTACGGCAGGGTCACGAGCGCACCTTTGGCAGCACGCTTGCGACCACATGGCTCGCAAATTAAAGGGGACTTACCTGTACGCCTATTTGCGCAGCCGTGCCATTCTGTCACCGTACATCCTCGTGCTCTGGCCGGGAACCAGTTAACTTACAGGAAGCATAAGATTCATTGCCCTAACTTAAAAGTAATTTTTTGCCAATATCTGGTCCCCACTCACCTGGCCAAATTATATTCAGATGCCTCCCCTCTTATGCTTTATGCCGCGTACACACGGTCGTTTTTTGCGATGAAAAAAAACGTTGTTTTTTAAAACGTAATTTAAATTGATCGTGTGTGGGCAAAACGTCGTTTTTTGTCTTCAAAAAAACGACCAAAAAAAAATTCCAACATGCTTGAATTTTTTGTGTCGTTTTTCAAAACGTCGTTTTTTGTTTCACAAAAAGTCACCGTGTGTAGCAAAAACGTCGTTTAAAACGACGTTTTTCAACCCGCGCATGCCCAGAAGCTAGTTATGAAGCGAGCTTCAATGGAACAGAGTGGTGAACGTAACCTCGTTTTTTGTGAAAAAAAACGATGGTGTGTATGCAACATCGTCTTTGAAAAGTGACGTTTCAAAAACGTTGTTTCTTACTTCACAGAAAACGCCGTTTTTTTTCATCACAAAAAGTGATCGTGTGTACGCGGCATCAGAGGTTGCAGGCATATCCAGTATCTCACAAAAGTGAGTACACCCCTCAGGCGCCGTACACACGGCCGAGGTTCTCGCTGAAAATCAGCGAGAACCTCGCTGGAATGCACATTCCAGCGAGGACCTCGGCCGTGTGTACGGTCTCAGCGAGCTTCCCGTCGGGAAGCTCGTCGAGCCGAAAAAGAGAGCACGCTCTCTATTTTCTCGACGGCCCGCCTGGAAGAATGGCTGGTTGCCATTCCCGACGGGCGGGTCGCCGAATTCGACGGCCGGGAGAGAACCTCGACGGGCGGAACGATGTGTTCTGCCCGTCGAGGTTCTGGGTCGTGTGTACGCGGCCTCACATTTTTTGTAAACATTCTGTTCTATCTTTTCATGTGACAGCACTGAAGAAATGACACTTTGCTACAATGTAAAGTCAATTTTACATTGACAAACCTTATTCTGCATTTGTTCAACAATTTGTAGATACAGCTTTTTACAGATTGGTGAACCTCTGCTTGTCTTTACTTTTGAGACACTCCAGCTTGATTCACTAACACCAGAGCGTGCAAAATCTGGTGCAGCTCTGCATAGAAACCAATCGGTTTACATGTTTTTTTGTCACCGCTTCATTGAGCAAGCTGAAGTTAAAAGCCAATTGGCTACCATGTACAGCCAAGATGCTCCTTTTTTTTTTTTTACCCAATCATGTCACTAACCTGTTGCCAATTAACCTAATTAGTTGCAAAATGTTCTTTTCCGGCTCTTCCTTGTTGGTACCATGTACTTTGCCAGCTTTTGTTGCCCAACTTTTTTGAGGCGTGTTGCTGCCATCAATTTCAAAATTAATTTGTTTGTTTTTTTAAATGGTAGATTTTCTCTGTTTAAACAAGGGATATGTTTTAGATTGTGAATAAAATATGTACAGTTATACAGTACAGACCAAAAGTTTGAACACACCTTCTTATTCCAAGAGTTTTCTTTATTTTCATGACTATGAAAATTGTAGAGTCACACTGAAGGCATCAAAACTATGAATTAACACATGTGGAATTATATACATAACACAAAATTGTGAAACAACTGAAAATATATTTCATATTCTAGGTTTTTCAAAGTAGCCACCTTTTGCAGCAGACACATCTCTAGAACAACTGTTAAGAGGAGACTGTGTGAATCAGGCCTTCATGGTAGAATATCTGCTAGGAAACCACTGCTAAAGGAAGGCAACAAGCTGAAGAGACTTGTTTGGGCTAAAGAACACAAGGAATGGACATTAGACCAGTGGAAATCTATGCTTTGGTCTGATGAGTCCAAACTTGAGATCTTTGGTTCCAACCACCGTGTCTTTGTGCGACGCAGAAAAGGTGAACGGATGGACTCTACATGCCTGGTTCCCACCAATGGCTACCAAAGCATCTTGCAGCGGCATGCTATTCCATCCGGTTTGCGTTTAGTTGGACCATCAGGACAATGACCCCAAACACACCTCCAGGCTGTGTAAGGGCTATTTGACCAAGAAGGAGAGTGATGGGGTGCTGCGCCAGATTACCTGCCCTCCAGTCACCGGACCTGAACCCAATCAAGATGGTTTGGGGTGAGCTGGACTGCAGAGTGAAGGCAAAAGGGCCAACAAGTGCTAAGCATCTCTGGGAACTCCTTCAAGACTGTTGGAAGACCATTTCAGGTGACTACCTCTTGAAGCTCATCAAGAGAATGCCAAGAGTGTGCAAAGCAGTAATCAAAGCAAAAGGTGGCTACTTTGAAGAACCTAGAATATGACATTTTCAGTTGTTTCACAATTTTTTGTTATGTATATATGTCCACATGTGTTAATTCATAGTTTTGATGCCTTCAGTGTGAATCTACAATTTTCATAGTCATGAAAATAAAGAAAACTCTTTGAATGAGAAGCTGTGTCCAAACTTTTGGTCTGTACTGTATCTGTAGTGCCCTTCCAATTTATTGGTGTTCAAGTAAAGTAACCCTGGTATTATGATACTCAGGTAAGTGCCTCCCGTTTCATTTGCAATTAGTGGTGAGGTATCGGTGGACGTTAAATTGCTAACTGAAGTTCAAAGATTATTTGATATTCCTCTGAATCATACTGCTAGTGTCCCATACTTTAGAAAACCTTGGGGCAGATTCACGTAGATCGGCGCATTATCATTCCGGCGTAGCGCACCACTTTTCCGTTAGACTTGCGCAATCTAGCCGCGTAATCCGGCGATTCACGTAGCTTTTACGCAAGAGCTTGCGCAAACGTAAGGTTTTTTCCGTAGGCGTAAGGAGGAGTAATACAAATTGGGAGGGACGTGGGCGTGTTACATTGAAATGAGCCGTGACCCCATGCAAATGAAGGGCCGGCCGACTCGCGCATGCGCGCGTGAAGGAAACCATGTCAGCTCCGTTGTGCGCATGCTCACAACTCGGGAGCGGCGCAATCATTGAAATTGGAAATGGACTAGGGCAATGTTGTGAACTACGCAGACAGCATAAATAGACACACACAAACGCCCTTCCATTGCAAAAGTACATCCCTTTGTGTCCCTTCCCATTGAATCAAGTGCTTTTGCTCTGTTGTTCGTTAGAGTGTGTTTTGTAGTTGTGAGATTAGTGTTCTGTGTGATCTAGTGCTTGTTGGTAGTTTTGTGAAAGTGTATTTTGATAAGTGTTTGAGACTGTTTGTTTGATTGATAGATTTCTGTGCGTTTGTTTTCTTGCTTTTTTTTTTAATCTGATTTTTTTGTGTGTGTTTCTTGCTGAGTGCTAGTGTGATTTTTGGCTGTTCTTTTTCTCTTTGTGTGTGTTCTTGTCTGATTGGTTGTGCTTGTATTTGTGACAGATTTTTGGTGACTGCTAGTGAGTTTGTTTGGAAGTATGACTGAGAGAAAAAGAAAGCTCAATTTTACTGTGGGGGAAAAAAGAATTCTTGCCCGGGCCATTACCGACTATGGGCGTTTTCTCCACGGCCCGCAGAGTGCCACCACCACCCCGGCCAGGAGGAGGGAGATATTGGATATAATCACGGAGCAGGTCAATTCATCGGGGGAGGGGGAGACACGGACCCGCTCTGGGATAGAAAAGAAAATAAATGACCTCCGGCGTGAGGTGAAAAAAAAACTGGCCGCAATAAATGCCCATGCCAGGGGCACAGGAGGGGGCCCACCATGCCGGGTTAGATTTTCAGAGACGGAGCGTGTGGTGGCCCTGACCTTTCACCGGCATGAAGTGGAGGGCCTGCCAGGCTTTGACACAAGTCCGGTCCCCGCGGTGCCAGGTAAGGTTTTTATTTCTCTCAGGTGTGTAGCATGTGTGGGGGAGGGGGTGAAAGGGAATATGTGGCAAGTGTGTGGATCCTCCAACCTGTGAATGTTTTGTGTCATCCACAGCTGTGCAGGAGGGTGCAGGGCCATCTGGACTGACCGCTCCAACCCCAGGACAGCAGCCTAATGAGGCCCCCCCAACAAGGCCAGAGTCCGCAGAGGAGGAACAAGAGGAGGGGGAGGATCATGCGGAGGACGATCATGAGGAGGAGCAGAATCATGAGGAGGAGGAGTCCATGGAAGGCACTGGCCCTTTGGTTTCTGCGGACTCTTCCCCTCTGGCTGCAAGAAGCCTGCCCTCCCTAAGGGTCAGCCCCCCCCCTCCTCCCCCAACATGGCTCCCCTCACAAGGGCCTCCCCTTCTCCCCGGCCACAACCATCAGCTGGAGCCAGGAGGTCATCCCCAAGCACCAGGGGGGCGCCCAATCTCATGCCCGCCTGTCTGAGAAGGAACCTGGCCACCCAGACCCGCCTTCTGAGACAGCTCTGCCAGACTATGGGGCGGGTGGATCAGAGCCTGTCCTCCATTAATGATAGCCTGGGTAACCTGGACTCCCACTCCCGGGCCTCCACAACCTGCCTAAATGACCTGCAAACTACAGCAGCAGGCGTTGGGCAGGATGTGAGGGCCCTTACCCAGGCTATCCAGGGCAACACGGCAACACTTGGTGCTGCCCTGGACAGAATAGCCGTGGCCTTGGAGGGCAGGCCGCCAGGTGGGCAGATCTCAGGGGCTGCTCCTCCTTCCCCGGCTTTTCCCCTCCCCCATGCGTCTCCCCTGAGGGTCCGGGGCCGTGGCCGGGGGCGCCCCAGGCGTGGCTCAGGCAGAGGGCAATAATTTTTTTTTCCACCTTTTGTTTGTTTTGAAAGCTTTTTTATTTTTGTTCTCTGCTTTTTTTTGTTTTTTCTAAGCATTTTTTTTTTACTATGCATTTTTTGTTTCTATGCATTTTTGTTTGTTTGACTTTTTTGGCATATTTTGGGTTGTGAATGATGTTTGAATGTGGGGGTGACATTCCTGCTGGAAAAGGGGTGTCACCCTCAATTTTGGTGGAGAAGGGTTCCCCAGGACCAGGGAGAAGTGATTCCCAGGTCCGTGTGAATGGTGTATGAATGTACAGTGACATAATTGGAGCCTTGACGTGGCGTTACTGCTCACCAGTCTTGCATGGTGGACTGGTGCCAATCCAATTTGATGAGGATGTGGGGTGTGTGTGCTAGGGACCATAGTGGTGTGCATGCATGCATTCTCATTGTGCCATGATTAATGTGTGTGTTTAACGTGCAAAGATGCCCAATATGAGCTGCCTCCTGACTGCTCTTCCCTCAGAAGACGGGGTATCCTCGGTTAGGGGTTGATTTTCTGGTTGGGGGGTCAGATCATCACGTAGCTCAACCTGCAGGCCCTTCCTCACTGCGAGATTGTGTAGCATGCAACATGCAGCGATGATATGGCACACGAAGTTTGGGGAATACAACAGTGTACCCCCAGACTTATCCAGGCATCGGAAACGTGACTTCAGGAGGCCAAAGGTGCGCTCCACCACTGCACGGGTTTTGATGTGTGCTTCATTGTATCGTTCCTCTCCTGGGGTTTGGGGGTTCCGGATAGGAGTCATGAGATGGGGTCCCAGTGCATATGCAGAGTCACCTGTAAAGGAAAAGACAGGAGAATGTTAGTCATGCATGTGCCACTTCTGTTGTGCATCACGGGAGGGGATAGTCATGCCTGACTCCCATGTCACTCACCAACCAGCCAGGTGTTCCCATACACGTTCTGTTCGAATTCTGTTCGGATGTGGCTTTGATTGTAGATGTAGCTGTCATGGCTGGACCCTGGGTGTTTGGCACGGACGTGCCATATGAGGCCTTGGGCATCAACTATCACCTGTACGTTGATGGAGTGCCAATTCTTCCGATTGCGGTACATGTGCTCGGTCTCATGGGGGGGCTGGAGTGCCACATGTGTGCAATCTATGGCCCCGATGGTGCGTGGGAATCTGGCAATTCGGTAGAAATCTGCCAATGCCTTGATTCGAAGCTCCTCAGTGGTGGGTTTGATGATTTGGTTGGCCAAGCGTGTGAGGATTGCAGGGACAACCTGGTGCACACATCTGCTCATGGAGGATTGTGACATCCCAGCCACCACTCCACTTGTACGCTGAAAAGAGCCACTGGCAAGGACATGGAGTGTTGCCAGGACCTTGACCAGTGGCTGCACTGCATGTGAGCGTTGTGTTGGGCTGGTGATGTCCTCCTGCAAGGTTGTGGTTAATTCCAGGATGGCATGAGGGGGGAATCTGAAGATGCGAAAGACCTCTGAATCATTCATGCCAAACAGGTGTATGCGGGTGCGGTATACCCTCTCCCGTGCCATCCTCCGTGCCCTCCTCCTTCTTTGGTCATCTATATTCACTAGTGCAGCTATGAGCGACGATGCCCCTAGCATGTTGGCAGTCAAATTGTAGTGCAACACGTGTGTGTGGTCTGCTCCTCAATAACGGTGTTGCTTTATCTGACAATTAGACTTTTTTTTAAAAGTTAGATCAGCTTTTATGTGCTCTAACTTTAGACAGGACATTTTGCAGTTGCGCACATCGCGTAGCCTGCGCAGCAACTGCGTTTTTTTGTGGATCCCCGTAACTCCCTCATTAGCATATTTGACTAGCAAATCAATGGTGTGTCTAGCGCAGTTTTGCGCGAAGGGAAGCGAATGTCTAACTCAATTACGCCGGACCAAAAAACGTAGATTTCTGGCGTATATTGTTTTGTGAATCGCGTCCAACTATACGCACGCGCACATTTAGACTTACGCACGCGCAACAGCAGTTGCGCACGCGTAATCGCTCTGTGAATCTGGGCCCTTGTATTTGTAATAAATTGTCAATAGATACTGGTTGGTTAGCTGTCAAAACTTGCATCCTTGATTTCAGCAAGGGTTGTATTTTTATCAGAGTGTGGATTTGCTCATGTGATCTAAACAGAGAGGCTCTGTCTTTTGACCAGGTTCTCTCTAATAGCTTGTTTCTCCCTACATTAATACAGTTGTGTGTGGCGCACTATAGTACAAGTAAAGTTGGATCCTGTTAATCTGCTGAACATTTGCATTGGTTACATTTTTTTCAACCATCTATTTCAGATTTGGGCCACCAGCAGATGACAGAAGAGAAGTGTCGAGCTGTTCTTTCTGCCTTAGCATAGCCAGGCTGTACAGTTTGAAGCATGTTAGGAATCTGGTACCATGGTTATAATTCATTTAACTTCCTCTTGGCTATAGGTTATGTAACAATGATGGAAGGTTACTTATCCCACGTTTAAATGTAGTATTAATTTGGTTATAATTGCCAATATACTGGTGTGATATTAATGATAAAACTACTTTAAAAGAAATATTTAGCTTGAGCTCTTCCATGCTGTGGGGAAATGTGACCTTGAGAGCAGATGGAATATAATCACTTTAATGTTGAGTTAATCAACCTTAACAGTACTGGGACAGGTTCCAAGTCAAGACGATAAAAAATGAGTTCCAAGAGAAGTAAAAACATCTCGGAATTTGAAAAACTTTGAAATGATAATAGCGAAGCATACTGTAATTTTACAATTATAACTACGTACCTGACAGCTTAATCAAAACACATATATTTTATGTATGCAATTTGAAGCATGGAGTCACCAAGTCTGTGAGCAAATACCATTGTAATCATTCAAGCTTTTTCAATTAATTCAGATTTATTCAATTTATTATTCAGAGTATTTATTAGTAATTATTCTAGGCAACGTTCTGTAACTCATAGCAACCAATCACATTTAAGTTGACTGCTTTGCAAAGTCATTTTATTTTTAACTACCAAATTACATATGTGTAATAGAACCCACATGATTCAATCCATTCATCTCTAACACCATTGTGACTGTGACAATTTAAGCTGTGTGTGTGGGCATTTTTCAGACCATTTCAATCAATTTTTCTGCAGTCAAATGAAAAAAGAAATAATGGACAAGCTAAAAAATATTTTGGCATTTCGGTATTAAAATTGTAGTTACAATTGGAAGCTTTTTCTCAATTATGTCTTTTATAACACACAGAAGACATTTGTTTTAATACATTATTGAAAATGTAAGTGTCCCTCGGACATAATTTAAACAAAACCTTTACACAGTTACATACTTAAAGAGTAACTCCACTTTTGTTGAGAAAAAAACATTCCCCTGTGGGTGATCTATGTACATTGCAAAGATTTTAAAAAACTTTGTTGCAGATTCCTACCTTTTGTTATTCTGAAGAAATCACAGTTTTTCTCTGTGCCCCTGTACTGAATAAATCTATTGGGAGTGGTTGCATATTTATCAACCAGCTGCTACACCTGCAAGGCTCTAATGAGGAAAATTAAAGGGTCTGCATCCCTTTAGACATGATTTCCTATTGGGAGTATTTCACCCCCCAAAAAATAAATTTTGACATCAGATGTTGCTGGTCCTCCAAGGGTTATCTTTTCCTCACTCGGCTTCCTGCCTAGCCATTGTCCATACCGGATCAGTTTCCAAGCTTGCCGATGGCTCTATAAAGAAGCAGGGAAAGGAGGGGTGCACCTCTCCCACTGCCTATAAAAGTGATCTTGCGGTGAATCCACCTCTGGGATCACTTTTATTAGAAAGCCGACCACCTGTAGAAAAAAAAGATACTAAGGTTTTGACAGCTAGCTGCCGCCTTAACATGGGTATTTAACTGTAAGATCATGATGTACATTTACAGTTAGGCGGTCGGCAAATGGCTTGAAAATTAAAGCAGCAGCCACCATAGCTGCATGAGAGGCCTTAGAAATAACTGTATAACCCAGCAGTGGATGCAGCACTGTACTCGTCCCAGAGCCTCAAGATTCTCTGCAGCCAACTTCAGAGTTAATTTATCAAAACTCAAAGCGGTCGCTCATGCAGGACGCACAGGCTCCGCCCCCCCCCAATCCAAAGCGCCCAGCTCCTAATCTATATGCAGGGCCCCGAATGCATGGATTAAAAAAGGGTGGGCTCTGGGCGCAAAGGTGATCGATCGAGTGACGGGGGGTCGGAGGGGTATTTGGCGGTCGCATGACTGGCTGGCTGGGGGGAGGTGAAGAACCCTTTTTTTTGCTGCACTGGTATCGGATCGCATTGGCGTTCATACCTATGCAATCCAATTCAGGCAATCAAGCTGTTTCAGGGTGTCATTAATTTAACATTGCCACCCTCAGCAGATCGCATGAACACCATGTGATTTCAATGTGGTGTGTGAAACGCATAGGATTCGCTGCGTTTTCCGCACAGCATATATGTGAACCGAGGTTCAAACAAGAAGATTACACACAACTTTTCACCCTAGAAATACACAGCTGGCTAATTAAGCCACGTTACACTTTGCCAAGTTCTTTACATGATGAATTAGTCACTAAGGGAATTGAAAAGTTCAGTGATCACACTAAAGATATAGAGTCTGGCAATCTTCCTTTGAAAGTGCAATAAGAGGTTTAGATGTGTTTTGCAATAAGGACATAGACCTCTTAATCAAATGGCTTGTAAATGAGTCTGCTAAGCATGCCAAACGAATCGGAACAATTAACATTAACTACCCAGTGACTGGCCTCACATTGATCTGGGACAGACTTGATGATTGCCAGCAGAAGCAATAGAAAATGCACTATTTTAAAGAATTGATAACTTTCCTAAAGTAGGCAACAAATTCCATAAGAAGCTTACAGTTAAGTGACTCATTCATGGAAATTCAAGAAGCCAAATCTAAAGAGTAGGGATGAGCCGAACACCCCCGAGTTCGGTTCGCACCAGAACGTTCGAACAGACCGCGGGTTCGCACGAATATTTCGAACCCCATTGAAGTCTATGGGACCCGAACGTTCGAATTCAAAAACGGTCGTTTTAAAGACCAAAATTCAATTAAATGTTGGAAAACGTCGTTCAGAACCCGGGTCTTGCCCCAGGGAACATGTATCAATGGAATTATTTTTTTTAAAACGGCCGTTTTTTTGTGGAGCAGCCATTTTAATGATGCTTAAAGTGAAAAAAAAAAAATCCTTTAAATATCACACCTGCTGGGTGTCTATAGTAGTGGCACATGTTTAGAAATGTCCCTGCACAACATGAGAGGACTATAAAAGAACAGTAATTAATGCTACTTGCGCAAGTTCTGTGTGGCAACATTATGTCGAATATTTTAGCGGTGGTGGGGGGCCATTATTGTTTTGTGAAAGAAATTTTTTAGAAAAAAGGGCACCCCTCAAACATACTGTAATTGGAGCGCAACAAGGAGCCACGTGCAAAGTATTGCATCAAAAATTGGTATTAGGCGCCCCTGTTAAACGGGCTGAAAAATTGTGCCTTAGGCACAACACAACACTTGCAACCCCTCACAATAACTCCAATTGGAGCGCAACAAGGAGCCACGTGCAAAGTATTGCATCAAAAATTGTTATTAGGCGCCCCTGTTAAACAGGGGCAGAAAAATTGGGCCTTGGGCACAACACAACACTGCAACCCCTCACAATAACTCCAATTGGAGCGCAACAAGGAGCCACGTGCAAAGTATTGCATCAAAAATTGTTATTAGGCGCCCCTGTTAAACAGGGGCTGAAAAATTGTGCCTTAGGAACTGGTGGCGGAGCCCAGAAACACAACATTTCTTACTAGCTATCAGCAAGAAAAGTGGGGAGGAGAAGGATATTCCATCAGCAGCATAAGAGGACAGTCACTCAGCATCAGCAGTCTAAAAGGCATCCGACATTTAAAAAAAAAAAGATATTATTCATTAATATCAGCATCAGGTGCTTGGTAGCTGGTGTTGATCCAAGCCTGATTCATTTTGAAGAAGGTCAGTTGATCAACAGAGCCGGTGGAGAGGTGCACCCTGTGATCAGTCACAAAACCTCCAGCAGCACTAAATGTCCATTCTGAAAGAACACTGGATGCAGGGCAAGCCAGTAGCTCAATTGCGTACTGGGCAAGCTCTGGCCAGTGATCCATCCTCAAGACCCAGTAAGCCAGAGGATTTTCGGTGGGGAAGGTGTCCAAGTCGGATCTTGCCCCTAGGTATTCCCGGACCATGTAAACCAGACGCTGGCGATGGTTGCTGGAACCGGTCAGACCTTGGGGCTGCGGACTAAAAAACTGCCTGAACGCATCCGTCAGACGACCACCTTCTCCACCTCCCCTTCTGTGACTCACCGAAGCCTCAGCAAGACGTTGTCCAGAGCCAGGTTTTGGTAATCCCCCTGGTTCTGGGAACGCATTGCACAGACCCTTCTGCAAGGCCTCCCGCAGAAATTTCATCTTCTGCTCCCTCTGCGATGGCAACATAAGGTCTGCAACCTTACTCTTGTAATGTGGATCAAGGAGAGTCGCCAGCCAGTAATGATCCCTCTCCTTAATAGCACGTACATGCAGGCTTTGCAGGATCAGGGAGGCCATGCAGCGTAGGTTTGCAGAGGCATTCGGGCCACAGTCCTCTGGGTCACTGAGGATGACAGGATCCACAGGCACCTCATCCTAGCCACGTAAAACTCCACGTGCTCCTTGTGACTGTAAATGATCCCTTGAAGACTGCTGAGTGCTAGGCTCCACCTCCATGCTGCTGATACAATCCTCCTCCACCTCTTCCTGTGTGCTAGGTGGGCAAGCAGGACCACTGTCTGGGTAAAGGGGGCCTTGAGAGGTAAGGAAGTCCTCCTCTTCCTCCCTCTGTTCTGCCTCAAGGGCCCTGTCCATTATTCCACGTAGCGTGTGCTCCAACATGTGAATAAGAGGGACAGTCTCACTGATGCATGCACTGTCACTGCTCACCATCCTCGTGGCCTCCTCAAATGGTGACAGGACAGTGCATGCATCCCTGATCAAGGCCCACTGGCGTGGGGAAAAAAAACCTAGCAGCCCTGACCCAGTTCTGCTGCCATATTGGCACAGGTACTCATTGATGGCCCGCTGCTGCGTGTGCAGCCGCTGCAGCATGGCCAACGTTGAGTTCCATCTGGTGGGCATGTCACAAATTAGGTGGTTTTTGGGCAGGTTGTATTCCCTTTGGAGGTCAGTCAGCCGAGCAGTGGCATTATATGACCTACGAAAATGCACACAGACTTTCCTAGCATGCTTCAGGACATCCTGCAAGCCGGAGTACCTGCCCAAGAACCTCTGCACCACCAAATTGAGGACATGCGCAAAACAGGGCACGTGGGTGAGTTTTCCCTGTCGCAGGGCAGAGAGGAGGTTGGTGCCATTATCGCTGACCACCATTCCAGGCTTCAGCTGGCGTGGCGTCAACCACCTCTCAGCCTGACCCTGCAGAGCTGACAAAACCTCTTCCCCAGTGTGGCTCCTGTCTCCCAAGCACACCAGCTCTAGCACCGCATGGCATCTCTTGGCCTGCATTCCTGCGTATCCCCTCGTACGCCTACGGAGCACGGCTGGTTCGGAGAAAACATCCCCACAGGAAGAGGCCACAGAGGAAGAAGAGGAGGGGGTGGAGGAAAGAGGTGTGTCACAAGCAGTAGTATTGTTTTGGAGGCGTGGTGGCGGAACAACCTCCAAAACTACTGGACCTTGCCCTGCGTCCTTCCCAGCTGCCAGCAGAGTCACCCAATGCGCCGTAAAAGACAGGTAACGTCCCTGTCCATGCCTGCTGGACCATGAGTCAGCGGTTATATGCACCTTACCACTGACCGCCCTGTCCAGCGAGGCACGTACCCAGGTGGTTGATGTTTTGGCCACGCCAGTTGCATATAGCAAAGGTGCGATCTTGTGGACATGTTTCAAAAAAGGCCCACACCAAAGAACTTTTGCTGTACCGGTCAGACACAGCAGCGCCATGCACAAGCTCCGTAGATGCGCGCTGTAATGCAGTGGGTGTGACCTTAAGCTGACCCCTGGAGGGCATCCTGCCTCTTTGGAGATGTGCCTGTGCCTCGTCCTCCTCCTCCTTCTCCTCCTCCTCTCTCCTATCAGGCAGCCAGGTAGAGTCAGTGACCTCATCATCCCCTCCCTTCTCATCACTGTCAACAACCTGGCAGTATGCTCCAGCTGGGGGAACATCATTACTGACAAATTGCTGTCCCTCTCGGACACCCCCTCTCCCTGGGCTCACATCAATGCCTTCCTCTATCAGTGTTCCGTCATCGGAGTCTTCAAAACGCTGCGCATCTTCCTGCAGCATGTACCCAACACTGTGTTGAAACAGTTCGGGGGACTCCTCAGGAGGACATGGTGGTACTAGGGAAGTATTGTGTGAAGCCATTGTGCAGAGGGAAGAGGACGCCTTGGCAGCTGCTTTGCCAGATGAACTTTGATCAGTCTGTGTGAGAGAGGATGAGGAGGATGAGGACAGCTTGGTCATCCACTCTACTAATTTCTCTGCATGTTGAGGCTCATCACGGCCAGCTCCAGAAAAGAACGAGCGGCCAGGGCCACGTCCACGTGCTGAAGAGGATGCACCACGTACACTACCAGCGTTACCTCTACATGCAGAGCCTGCTTGCCCTCGTGACACTCTGCCTCTCTTTGTTGTCCTTCCAGACATATTTATGCGCTCCGGTTGGTATATAAAAGCACACGTCAAGTGACACTAACTGCGCTCAGGTGGTATATAAAAGCACACGTCCAGTGACACTAACTGTGCTCAGGTGGTATATAAAAGCACACGTCCAGTGACACCAACTGCGCTCAGGTGGTATATAAAAGCACACGTCCAGTGACACTAACTGTGCTCAGGTGGTATATAAAAGCACACGTCAAGTGACACTAACTGCGCTCAGGTGGTATATAAAAGCACACGTCCAGTGACACTAACTGCGCTCAGGTGGTATATAAAAGCACACGTACAGTGACACTAACTGCGCTCAGGTGGTATATAAAAGCACACGTCCAGTGACACTAACTGCGCTCAGGTGGTATATAAAAGCACACGTCCAGTGACACTAACTGCGCTCAGGTGGTATATAAAAGCACACGTCCTGTGACACTAACTGCGCTCAGGTGGTATATAAAAGCACACGTACAGTGACACTAACTGCGCTCAGGTGGTATATAAAAGCACACGTACAGTGACACTAACTGCGCTCAGGTGGTATATAAAAACACACGTCCAGTGACACTAACTGCGCTCAGGTGGTATATAAAAGCACACGTCCAGTGACACTAACTGCGCTCAGGTGGTATATAAAAGCACACGTCCAGTGACACTAACTGCGCTCAGGTGGTATATAAAAGCACACGTCAAGTGACACTAACTGCGCTCAGGTGGTATATAAAAGCACACGTCCTGTGACACTAACTGCGCTCAGGTGGTATATAAAAGCACACGTACAGTGACACTAACTGCGCTCAGGTGGTATATAAAAGCACACGTCCAGTGACACTAACTGCGCTCAGGTGGTATATAAAAGCACACGTCCAGTGACACGAACTGCGCTCAGGTGGTATATAAAAGCACACGTGCGGTGACACCAAATGCGCTAAGGTGGTATGTAACAGCACACGTGCGGTGACACCAAATGCGCTAAGGTGGTATGTAACAGCACACGTGCGGTGACACCAAATGCGCTAAGGTGGTATGTAACAGCACACGTGCGGTGACCCCAAATGCGCTCAGGTGATATGTAACAGCACACGTGCGGTGACACCAAATGCGCTAAGGGGGTATGTAACAGCACACGTGCGGTGACCCCAAATGCGCTCAGGTGATATGTAACAGCACACGTGCGGTGACCCCAAATGCGCTGTGGTATTAAACAGCACACGCACAGTCAGAGCGTCTGCGTTTCTGTGCAATTCAATAGCCCACTTGCATTAACAGCAACTGCCTTTCTGTGCAAATAAATAGCACACGTGCAGTAACAGTTAATGCAATATACACAAAAATCCCTCTAGGGAGCGTTACAAATATTATAGCAACACAATAGAATGTGAGAATCAGTAAAAAATAACACAGTGCAGCTGTCAACCAAGAAATGGGCAAAGAACATACAAACAACAGAGGCAGCGCACAGTGGGTTAAAATTTATAATGACACTTAATAGTCCAAAGCACATATAAAAAAAATTATTTTGCACAGAAGTCATGAATTAAAAAAGTAATGAATTAAAAAATATATAGTAGAATAACACAATTCACCTAGAGTCCATAGGGAGAAGCTACATATGATGGAAGGGTTAAATATCCCGCTGTGAAGGAGTAGCAAAATAGCTGGCCAAAACCGTAGGTAACGGGCTGGGGGGTACAATACCTCTGTGGAAAGCTCTCCTCTGAACGGCTATGAGTGGACACTGGATGGATTGACAGGAAAGAGTACTGCACGGCGGCAACCAGTCCTCACCACTGCTGTATAAAAGGGCAGGGGGTTAGCCGGTACCGACAGGTCCAGATGGTTGTTCCAAGCCGATGGGAGAGATGACTATTCTCATCCTGTCATGGTGTAAGACAGTGAGTAAGCCTGAGCGCAGAGCTGCAAAAGATTCAAAACCAATACGGAATGTAAACAGCGCGATTTGTTCAAAGCTCACGCAGATGTCGTTGCGAGGGACGCTGAAACGTCAACACGAGTGAACAAATGTGCTACTTGATAATCCAAAACTCCTCACGGACATCTGAGGTGTGAGAAGAGGGATCCGCAACTGACATGTTTCGCGTCACAGACGCTTTGTCAAAGTCACGGCAGGGCTTCCCCAAAAGGCTAATAAGAGCACATAGGCTCAGTGATTGGGTAATGAGGGAAGGGGAGGGATTTCCAGATTTAAATCAATTTAACCCTTCCATCATTACAACTAAAGTTATATGATGCAGATAGCAAATAATAATAATAATAATAAAGGTAATAATAATAATAAAAGTAATCTGATATATTAAGGACATTTAAAAATATACGATAAAAAATACAAATAAAAAGTAATAAAAATGCATAAAAAAAAAAAGGAAATAGATATAAAAAAAAAAAAAAAAGAAAAAAAAAAGACATACATTATAAATTATAAATAAATTGCAAAATCTAAAAATCAACCTCAATGTATACTTGCGTACCTATAGGTGACATAACTAAGGCAAATGAATGCAAGTATAAACATATGGATGTATATATCCAAATACAAGAGAAAATGATAATAACTGTTTAAGAATTTCATATTTACATTGATATTAGAACAGATAGTGGTTTAGTTGGTGATGCTTAAAATGTCCAATTCTTCGTTCAACCCACCAGGCGCGAGGGAACCGAACTGGAAGACAGAAGCATTTAAAGGGCTCCTAGCACCAAGACAGCAGGCATGGGGATGTAAAAAGGCATATACAACGTGTTTCAGAGGCCCTGCCTCCTTTATCAAGTATGCCCAGTAGTGAAGCAAGATTTTCTTTTACACTGACTGCAAGCTAAAGTGGCAGGTGGGAAATGAGAGTGACTTTGACAGGTTTAAAAAAATCAATGAGCTTGCGGAGGCGGGATCAATGAAGGAAAGTCACCGTATATATATATTTCATTGACAATCAACAAGTAGTATAGGGAATATAAGAAATTAAATGAAGATCAAATAAACATGTTAATGAACCAAAACTGACTGAGGAGCTGAACTGGCTCAAATTATATTAGATATTTGGCTGATGTTATGATAATAAAAGAAAATTAGAAACATATTTGTTAATCTATGAAGGCATTCGATACACTTATGAAAGGCAATATAAAAACTGTCAAAACCTATCCTGATGGGGGGGGCGTGGCCAACCGGCGAGCAAGATGGACGTGTAATCACACAGCTCCTGCACAGACCGGAACGATTGCAAGAATCCCCGCTATTCTCGTAACCCACGGCACTCACGCGCCTTACCGGATCACAGCACCTAACATCCAGAATGTCCGGGCCGAACCGCATAAGAAAAGACTACCGTCGGCCTAAGAAACTGACAGATTTCTTCATGCTGTCGAATGTCCAAGATGGCACCCGCGATGCTGTACACGGCGCGTCTGCGGCCTACACGGACCTCCCACACACTGCTGGGCTGGAAGTATCGCCTCATCCAAGCTCCCCTGATGCCACACCATCTTCCCTCGCTTCTTCGGCCAGCAACAGCCCTGTTAAGTCGCGGATGAGACTTGATGCAGAGTCGGCAACTAACGAGGCGAGCCTCGTGTCTGATCTCACCCCTGCTCCTCCATCCCCTATTGCGGCCTTCCCCAACACTAACCAGCCTGTGCTGGACACTATCATGAAGCAGATGCTCATCTCCCTCCAGAGCTCCCTTCATAATGACATCTCAAATATGTTTAACAGATTCTCCTCACAAATGCACTGTATGGGCCAGAAAATGCATCTTGTTGAGAAACAAATGGGGCAGATGGCTGAAACAGTTAACGATCTTGTGGACGCTCATGACCATACACAGGAAGAACAGCAGTGGATGAGGGCCAAAATGGCGGACCTCGAAGACAGGTCCCACTGCAATGATGTAAAGATCGGGGGGATCCCTGAAGCATACGCTAGGAAAATGATATCCACTATCTTGCCTGATCTTGCCCCCATGGAAACTATCATCGACCGGATTCACCGCCTTCCCAAACCCCTGCATCTCCAAGCAGAGATACCTTGAGATGTCCTTATGATGGTACACTTCTTTCACACCAAGGATCAACTTTTATTCAAGTCAAGGCAGTTGGTCAGCTGCCGGCCCCCTACGCCAATCTCCAGCTGTACGCCGATCTTTCTCAATGTACCCGCCAACTGAGGAGGCAACTTAACACTATTACAAAACCGCTCAATAACCACAAGATTCCCTATCAGTGGGGTTTCCCCACAAAAATCATTGTTACCCAGCATGGGACCAAACATGTCATCTCCATGGTTAAAGAGGGCCTCAAACTGCTTAACAAGTGGGGTATCATACCGGACCCACCTCCACCAGCGCAACCCAACCGCAGAAGGAACACCCACTCCTTGGAAGAAACTCGCTTTGGTGGTATCCACTGACCCCTACATGAATGGCGGGATCACATATTAGCAACTCTGCACAACTCCGGCCGGATGCTTTGCTCGGTGCTAATTTCTCCACAAACTTACAACACAGCAGTCCCAGTTTTCATATGACTGCTGTCAGTTTGCTGTATTTTGTTTACCCCCTTTTTTTTTCTTTTTTAGCCTGTTTATTTTTCTCTCCTAGTTTTCCTCTACCAGTGTCCTTTACCCCCTGAGAGCACGCCAAAAAAGCGGTCACGGGAACATACTCTTCTGGAACTAGCGTCCATATCTGCTTATCTGTGAGTAACATTCCTTTTTATAGTCTTCTGTATCTAACTCCAAGATGCCAGCATTTCTATCGCTCAAAGCCAAGGGCCTGAACCACCCTGCAAAAAGAGCCTCTATGTGGCGTACAGCCCGACAGTCTAACTGTGATATCCTGTGTGTGCAGGAAACACACTTTAAAAAAATCTTAGAAACCACCTTGCACCAACAAAAATTATAGCCACATCTACCATGCCCCTGGCCCCCAGAGGAATGGAGTAATGATTGCGATCAAAAATACAGTCAGCTTTACTCTACTCTCCATGACAGTTTAAAAGACACAGATGGTAGATATCTGGCCCTGGATTGTACCATAGATAATACTAGATTCACCCTTGTCAATGTGTATGTGCCCAATACCAGACAAATCAAATTCCTATCAAAGCTGATGCCCAAGTTCACCAAGTTTCGCCAAGGCAATTTCGTCATGTGGAGAGATTTCAACATTGTTCCCTGGATGCCTCCCCCCATACCACTAGATTTGTTTCACCAATGGGTCACTTTCCCAGGACCAATGACCTCTGAGGCTGCGTACAGACGATGAGACATGTCCGCTCAAACATGTCCGATCGACCGTTTCCAGCGGACATGTCTCCTCGGATTTTGGTCCGATGGCGTGTACACACCATCGGACGAAAATCCCCTCAGACTGAGGACGCGGTCACGTGGCGGTGACGTTGACGCCGCCATGTCACCAATCCAGGAAGTAAAATACTTCCACACATGCGTCAAATCCATTCGACGCATGCAGGAGATTTATGTCCGCTTGTTAGGCGTACTAACCAGCAGACATGTCCGACGGACAGGTTTCCAGCGGACAAATTTCAAAGCATGCTTTGAAATTTGTCCGCTGGAAAAACCTGTCCGCTAGGTCGTACACACGATCGGATATGTCTGCTAAAACTGGTCGGCGGACCAGTTTCAGCGAACATATCCGATCGTTTGTACGCGGCCGTGTGGAGATGCCACCACACCACAGAACGGGACTACTTGTTCTTTTCCCACCGACACAATTCCTATACTAGGATTGATTACTTTCTGGTTGATAAATGGACTCTGCCCAAAATCTCTGCATCATCTATTGACACGATAACATGGTTGGACCATGCCCCCGTATCAATTGTTGTTGACACCATACCGACTTCCCCATGAAAATATGGAGAACCAACGCCTCGATCCTCCTTCACTCAGCCTACATTCGTAAACACTTAGAAGAATTTTTTGTGATAAACCAAGGATCTACATCTACCACCACTATTCTTTGGAATGCCCATAAGGCATTCGTTAGAGGTCTTCTCATCCAAATAGGTGCCAGAGAGAGGAGAAGGAGGTCACAGTGTCTAGACATCCTCACCTCCCAGATTTAATCCATTGTGGAACAAAACCAATAGCGCCCCGACTCCAAACTTAAAGAAAAACTGGTTCTTCTTAGGCAGGAACTTAGGAACTTATTATTAGAATCCTATGATAAAGCTCAATAGCAATTTAAAGCTACATATCATTCTACAGGTAATAAAGCTGGGAGAGCCATGGCGCTTAGAATTAAAGGCCACCACATGAAAACCAAAATCCCTCACCTTTACCACCCCTCTACTAAACGTAAACTGTCAGACCCCCAAGATATAGCAGATGCTTTTAGCCATTACTACAAAACGTTGTACAACCTGAAAGACGATCTTACCACTATCCAATCATCTGTAGGTGACATAAATAGTTTCCTGCAAGAAATTAATCTCCCTGCAGTATCCTCTGACCAACTAGCAACGCTGAATGCACCTTTCACTCCACTTGAAATTATAGATGTGATCGCCAATCTCCCCTCCAACAAATCCCCTGGCCCAGATGGCCTCACTGGGGAGTATTACTAACAATTTCGCACTCTTCTAGCCCCTTTTTTATCACAAGTATGCAATGACGTTGCCTCCTCCTCTTCTCTCCCACAAGAAATGTTGAATGCATTAATATTTACCTTGTCGAAGCCAGGGAAGGAACCCACCTCCCCACAAAACTTTAGACCTACTGTATATCTCTCCTCAATATTGATACAAAAATCTATGCTAAACAAGGGAGTAATGGCTGAGGTTACCCCTATATGGTCCCCATTCAGAAGGGTTTTCCTGGACTATCTCGGTACAGTTAATAACAGTATACAATATGGTGTCTCGACTAGTTTCGCGGTTGCCCGCTTCCTCAGGAGAGCCAATCTATAGAGCAAATAATACAATAAAAGCATGTAAATAGACAAATTATTAAAAAATAAAAAGGTACAGCGAACAAGATACAGATACATACAATTAGGTTGCTGACCCAATAAATGAAAAAGTAATGTGCACGCAGTGGTCGCCATAGAAGATCCCCTGCGGCGGACAAGGGGGATGGGTGGATTCCTATAGTGTTAGGTATAACCGGTAAATATGTATAGGGATAAAAAATATATTTAAAAAAAAATATATATATATATATAAAAATATGAAGTACAAGGCGACCTAGGAGGGAAAGAAAAAAGGGGGGGGGGAGAGGAGGAGGAAGGGAAAGGAAGAGGGAGAGGGGAGGTGAAGAAAGTGAAGAGAGGGTAAAGGGGGGGAGGGGCAAGAAAGACCGGGGGAAGGGAGGGGGGAAAGAAGGAAAAGGAGGGAGATGGGAACTGGGAGAAGAGACAGAAAGGGGGGGAAAAGTTGGGGGGACCAAAAGGAAGGGAGGGGGAGGGGAAGAATTGGGAAGGTCTGCCAAGGCTGTAAAATGGTTACAAAGAATTGGAGTAACTGACTCACCCCAGCGGGTATACCCATAGGAACAGCCCAGAGGACAAGGGAGCCTGTTGCGGCTGTGGGGGCTGGAGAACAGGTGGACGGAGGTGGTTGGCTAGACAGCTTGAGGGGAGTGGTAGGGGAAGAAAGATAGTAGCTGGTAACAACCCAACAGCTTAGGACTAGTCTATATATTGGTAATATTAGGTAATAGCCTCAGCGGCATGGTAATGCCAGTGCTAGGGCGAGGAGTAAGGGTCCCCAGAAATGCTTCCCAAGCTGTCAGTCGCGTCCATTCAGTGTATGCCTCACCACAGCCGTGGGCAGTAGAGGGATCCACCATGCTCATCCACAGGCACTGAGGCCCCTTAAATGAGCTCCCCGACGACGCCAGCTGCCGGCGTCTAACGTCAACGCGATCTGTTTCCCCGCACTGCCTGGTTCATTCAGAAGCATGTAGACACTCTGGTTACCGACATCTGCAGAGTAATCAATTTGTCCCTCCGCCTGGGTATAGTGCCTTCTAGATTCAAGAGAGCAATCATACTCCCATTATTGAAAAAAGTGTGCCTGGACCCCACGATACTTACCAACTACCGCCCCATTTCTCTACTGCCCTTTCTATCTAAGGTCCTGGATCAGGTTGTGTTTATCCAGCTGCAGGAGCGGTTTGAGTCACACGGTCTGTTCCATGATTGTCAGTCGGGATTTCGACCCGGTCGCGGTACGGAGATGTCTGTCCTAGATATGAGGGAACGTCTGCTGGGTGTCCGCGACGCGGGGGGGTCCGCAGCCTTGGTGCTGCTGGACCTCTCTGCGGCGTTTGACACCATTGACCATTCTATCCTTCTCTTTAGAATGCAATCCTTATTTGGCTGTGAGGATGCAGTGTTAAATTGGATTAGATCCTTTTTGTCAGAAAGAACGCACTCTATAAAAATGGCGTTGTACCGCTCAAACACCCTGTCATTGACCTGCGGGGTACCTCAGGGCTCTGCCCTCTCTCCCCTATTCTTTAACTGCTATATGCGCCCACTTGCCCACCTCATTACCAGCTATGGTCTAGGCTGCCAGATCTATGCGGATGACACACAGATCTTGGCAGACCTTGCAAGTGGACCTAATATGCCTGAGCAGCTGAATAAGGGACTATCTAACATCCAACAATAGATGGACACAAACAGGCTAGGCCTTAACGCCGACAAAACGGAGCTATTGCTGATCGGCCCACAGGCCAACTCTACCTTTTTACTTGCCTGGCCATCCTCGTTTGGCTCTGCCCCAATTCCAGCTAAGCAGGTTAAAAATCTGGGTATAATTTTTGATGCTGAACTAAGTTTCATACCTCACGCAAAATATTGCATAAAATCCGCCAACTACCATCTGCAATTATTACGGAAAATTAAGAATCTTTTCATATAGCACAACCGTATGATCTTAGTTCATGGACTTATCCACTCTAGGTTGGATTGTTCTAACATTTTCTTCCTAGGGCTCCCACAGAAGTGGATAAAACGATTGCAGATTACACAGAACCATGCTGCAAGATTAGTTACAAACTGCCCAAGGCGGAATCGCATCTCCCCGGTACTAAAGAACTTACACTGGCTCCCGATAGTAAAACGGGTTGAGTTCAAGGCACTCTGTTTGGTGTTTCGGGCCTATTGGCAACTAGGTCCGATGTATTTATCAAATATGACAGAACATTACTGTCCACCCAGAGAGCTTCGTTCGACTGACGCTCTGTTAGCAATTATTAAATCTAGCCGATTAGCTTCGAAAGGTGGCCGCCGGCTCCAAACACCAGCTCCCTCATCGGCTCCGAGCATCCACCTCCTTGATGGCCTTCCGTAAGGGCTTGAAGACACTTTTGTTTTCACAAGCCTATAGATAGAGACCTGCCCTTCCAAGCCCTTAGCAGGACGCTGCCTTAATCCTAGGCTGCGGTCCATTGTCAGGGAGTAGGGATAGGCTTGCTGTGCCCCGACACCCCCCCCCCTTCTTTTTATATATTTTTTTTTTTTAGCTTGTTGGTAAGCGCTTAGACGCGAGTATCACAACTTGCATTTGGCGCTCTATAAGTATTTAATCCAATCCAATCCAATCCAATCCACTGCGCATGCACGAACCGTGCTAATGCGCAGTGCGTCTAGAATGAGCTGATGGACAAAAAGCCCACGGCACAATCAGAACTAAGGGGCATGAGTGGCAAGAGACATCCACACCAGGGGAAATACATGTCCACCACTGGAGGAAACCGAGGCATCCAAAGATCACACATTTTGATAAAGGGCGCTGAATACAAAAGAGAAAAACATTAAGTACAATTATTTAGCATGAGTAATAATAAACAGGTGGGCATATGTAGTGCCTACCACCATGACGATCACTGTATTGAATGACATAAATTCATTGTCAGAGGGTTTGCGGCTAAAGGACAAGGCGCGGAGCCATGACAAAAAAGACATGGCACCAGTAGGGGCAGGAGAGGGAGGGGCATGTAGTGTGCGATGAATGTAAGGGATAGTGAATAGTGTTAGGTAGTGTTAAGCATGTACTACCATATGTACTCATTCATACTTCACAGTTTGTATTATTTACTGTTGTTACTACCTTTTAAGTTGTTAGACTTTCTTCTCTAACCTTTACTGACTCCATAGGAGGGTGAACTTTTCAATCTCCCCCTAGGCACATGTTGTTCCCATTAGGGGTGTCTAGGGGTATTGTACTTCATATATTGCATTACATTCACCACCTGTTTTAGTTATGCAATTTAACCATTGCGGACGATTTATAGTGATATGTCTTTCCATTAACGTATGTTATGTTATTAAGCATGATGTAAGTCATTGACTGTCTATTTTAATACTGTGTTTTCAATAAAAACTATTGATACAAATATTCAGCCCTAAAAAACAAAACAAAAAAAAAAACTATCCTGATGGAGAGCAGTATGTATGTGGATAGAGACAAAAGACTTGTACATTGCTAAACAAGGAGGCATCCGGACAAGAGAGAAATGGTAGACGAAATACCACATTGCTCATTTCAATGCAATGCAAAACTTGATGGGAAAAAAAATTAAGCGTTAAAGATTGAATAGTATCAGAAGCCTATATATGTGTAGCGCCTGGTTACTTCAAAGTACCAGTGCTATTTAAATTTAGAGGGAGATCATAGTGTTAGTTAAACTCTGATCTGGTTAATGTGGGTCTCTGTCTCAGCTTGGCTGTGCTGTGGGATCATTCTGTTGTTGCTGGGGAGCTCTTCCCACCCCAGGACAGTAGGTGGCAGCAATAGAATCAAGGTTTGGGTGCTCTTCCCCAGCAGCCAATCAGGAGGGTTGGGCCTCGCTGTGCCTGCTGGGGGAGGGTTTTTATGGGGGCAAACGCCATTAGTTCTGGTTCGTCTTCTTCGAGTGCAGCATCCACCTTTAGGGTGTCTGCACCATGACTCCCCGGCGTTATGGCCTACAGGGCCGGAGTGTGCGTGCCACACAGAGTTCCTGGTTCCGGAACCATGTTGGTCCGGAACAATTGAGCTGTGGCAGGGAGCCCAGTGGTCGACTGGGTTCCCAATTCTGAAGATCTCAAGCGGTATAGCTGTTCGGTGGGGAGTCCATCTGAGGAGAGCCAATGAGAGGCTGGCGATCCAGTAGGGTCTCGACAAACAATCGGGGATCGAGATATCCAGACACTGAGAGGCTGGTCACCTGTCAGTCGGTACCTGAAAGCAACTTGAAGGAGATCTAGGCGTAATTCTACCAAGGAGGTTAATCTCTATAACCACAATCAGGAGGGCCTGTGGCAGGTGTTTCTCTCTGAGTCCATTCCAGGAGGTCTGTGGCAGAGACTTCTCCCAAAAGGTTCCAGTTCATTCCAGGAGGGTCTGTGGCAAAGGCTTTTCCTTAAAGGTTCGAGCGATACTCTGGCTGCCAGGTCAGCAATAGAGGCCTGTCCAGGTACGCTATTTCCACTCAAGCAGGAGTGGCGCAAGAAGTGTTGCATACAAGCAGGATTGTTTCCCTATTGCTAAGCCTGAATTTGCTATTCTCCTTCTACTTTCAACTCTTCTTTCTTCACCACAAGTTTTATTGTTTTTACCCGGCTGAGTAATAAAGAGCACAGCAAAGGCCACCTGTCGTGGACATTCAGTTACTATTACTATATGCACCATACACCTCTAAGACGGCGGAGGAGCCATGAGGTAACATGCCACCCAAAACAAACCAGTAGCTCCTTCGGGGTAGTGCTACATATGCTTTTTTTTAAAGATGTATATAAAAAAAAAGAGGGGGGATGAAAATGAACAATCACAGTTTTAGTAAGCGGAAAGGCTATATTATAGTGTGAACCTCCAATTCTTCCTTTAAACCTTTCGGAGCAAGGGTATTTAATGTGAAAATCCCACAAACTCTCACATCTACATAGGTGCTCAACCTCTACAGCCAGTAGACCAGTTTGTATATCTTTTTGTACTAGTGCTGAGCTGCAGGCAGTGTAGCTGGCCAGCTAGAACCTGTCCTAGGTCGCTAATATAACCTACATGTATATACAGCTAAACCTGCTAAGAACCTAAATGTAGTGCACACGTGTATATGTGAGAGACAAAAGCAGAGTTATTCACTATGATTGTATGCTTGGATGTCATATAACAGTTGTATGTTGTGTGAGGGATTTACTCGGTAGCGGGTGTGTGTGACCCCCTGGAAGGGTTCACTACATGCTGAACTGTACAAAAAGGCAGTTGAGGAGGATTGAAATCAAATGATATGGTTTATTTTTCTATATTGCTGGATACACGTGCAAGCATAAAAACAGCATAAATAAAACAAAACATAAAGTAAACCCTTGCCACTTGGGGCGTCTACCTTCCCAACACAGGAACCTACCTATGGAGTCTGGCACAGCCTACTGCTGGGCAGACACTGCTGGTCCTACAGCAGAAAACAACAAAAAAAGTCTCTTTGATATTTTTCACACAGAAATATCCATCAGCACCTCACCTCTTCAGAAGTGCTTGTGACTGCTCCTTCGCTCCCAAAGCCTCAGGATCCAGCAATCAGTCGTCATCTTTAGGCTGTCTTTATAGGGGCTTTAATTGCTTAATTCTGAACAGCTGAAACCTTTTAACGCCCCAAACCTCTCTGGCCATCTCTGCAGCCGACGCCCAATAGTAATTGGTTTTTCAATGGGCACAAAGTTTTCCCTCGATAGCTCAATCCCTGAAGAACTCAGCGAGTCATAACCAATACCAAGAGCTGATAACACTGTGCTCTGCAATGGATCATCCATGTGGATGCCTTCTTCAGATGAAAACACACTAAGACTGGACTCCTCCAAGGCATGGTGACACTCAAAACTATCTGTTCTTCTATGAACTGGACTAAAGTCTGACGCATATAACCTCTGATAAACCGATGTACTAGGCGGTTTTCTTCCCTTTGGTAATCTAGTCGGAAATCATTACTTGTCAATTCTGTATTTCCAAGTTTCTTACTTTGTGATAGTTCAGACTCACAAGTATGGTGAAAATCTACCAAACCCAATGTAAGGTTTTCAGAAACTGAATCCTCGTCACTTTCTTGAACCAACTGCTTACTCTGTGCATCACTTGTTCGCACATCCCTATTCTCACCAAGAACTTGACAACTGCTATCGGACACATCATTAACTGAGCTAGACAACCTTTCTTGTCTAACAGCTACAATCACTTTTGAACTTATGTTATGGCTAGTTGTTTAGCTATCTTTGCCTCATAGTCTCCCAAAAATGTTTTAGTATTTGTTTATTTGAAATCATCGACTATTGGACACATATTCTCATATTCTTGATTCCTTTCAAGACATTTGAAAAAAGCATCCATTAAATTAGTACATTTAACCTCTCTGACCACTTCAGTAATGTTGGTTTCACAACGTTAAGAGGGCTCATCTGCCATTACAGATTCTACACTTTGAAAAATAGATTTTACTTTCCAAAGAATCTTGGTAGTCAAGTCCAAAGTATTATCCTGCATTACTGGCTCTGACAGAACACTTTCCAAAGACTGGGTTTTACAGGATGGGACACTACCTTTATATTCAAATCCGATTTCATCATGTATGGACTGGCAGCACTGTACTGCATCGCTCCCTGCATTATCTAACTGTGTTTCAACCACAGAGGGCGGTCTATCCAAGTCTTGGACAGAAACTGCACTGGTTATATCAGACTTTGCAATATCCTCACTGTGGGAGCGTGGTTTTCCAGATTCAACATCAGTGTCTTCACTCTGCCGATTTAAGGTATCGCAGATGATTTCCTGAATTCTATTTCGATCATGACATGCTGGTACCATTAATTCTGAAGACCCAAAACGACTCCTTTTTACTTCGGTGGACACCAAACCCCTCTCTACAGATCCTGCCTGTGGTAGGGGTGACATTGTATTTACTGCTTTCATTTCATTAACATAAAAATTAACACACTGCTCTTTAACATGCAAATAATTCACAGATGCAAAAATAGCTTCAGTCTGGGTGCATATTTCTTTCAATTCAGATTCCTCAATGACCCTGCTCTGCCGATCATCAACTATGGGAAAGTCATGAATATCACCTGCCCTACCACACCCACAGGGCTCAGTGGACATTGGACACACTTTTTCTACATTATTTAGTGCAGTGTCAAAATTAAGTTTTTCAGCTTTATTTCCATCAAGCAACTGACTGAGAACTGAAGATGTGCAAACCCCTACTTCCTGCACTTCAGCCACTTCATTTGCCCTGAAGCGGTCAGGGATTTCACTTTCAACATCACTTCCAGAAAGTTCAGCTTCATTTTCCATAAAGTCCTTCAGATTTAGCTTTCTAAGAATTGCCTCCTCCTCATCGTCGTTATCTTCCACACAGTCTTCATTATTTATTGTTAGTCCATTTTGAGCGTTGGCTGTTTCCGTAGGACAATCATCAACTTTAACATCTTCATGTTCTGTTTCTGCTTTGGTAATCTTGGTGACACCAGGAACTCCTAACTTGGCAGAGTAGGCCCAAAGAAATGAACAGTGATCTATACAGACCTGGCACACCATCTCATGAAACTCAACGTGCTCCGATGGAACTGCCCCTAGGTGCCGACCATTAAACCAGTCCTCACACACCACACACTGGATCATCTCATCTGGGGTCTCATCCTCAGGATTGGGGTACGGTCTCTTACATGTGCAGTACAAGCCAAAGAAGTTGTCATTGTAATTTATAGCCAGGTTTTTCTTCTCTTTATCCGGATATAACTTGCACTCCAGCTGTTTAAATTTGGCATTTCCACAATCACAGTGAAAGTTCCTCTTGGTGTAGAGCTCAAACAGGTCATGGCCTTCATGACACTTGTATGTAGAGGCCAGACATACCCCAGCAGGCTCCTCTTTATCCGGGGTGCAGGTACTGCAGGCGTACAGCGCTTGTCTCTTCACATAACCCAGGGGGTAGGAGCACTTTTCAGAATCGCTCCCCGTCAGCACAGCAGACGCCTCATCCTGCAGGGCGTCATCCTCCTCTTTCACTGCCATGTCCACCTTTACTTCGTCCTTCACTTCCTCCTCTTCATCTTCTGCACCACTTTCAATTTCTACAAGCTCTTCGCTGTCAGAATCATCACATGGTGCGGCCTTTGACACGGTAGACCATGGACTACTACTCACTAGACTAGCTGAAGTGGCCAAAGTCGCGGAAGCGGATCTACCCTGGTTCTCTTCCTTCTTGGAAAACAGATCACAAACCGTGAAATTGGGATCTTTCACCTCAGAAATGCGTACGGTATCATGTGGAGTCCCTCAGGGATCTCCCTTGTCACCGGTACTGTTCAATATCTATCTCCGTCCCCTGTTTGAGATCATCAGCAACCAGAAGTTACTTTACCATTCCTACGCAGACGACACTCAACTGTATCTCCGCGTCAGTGATGTAAAGGATCACTCCCCTGGATTAGAGAGATCCCTCACTCTTATAGATAAATGGATGTCATCCAGTCATCTAAAACTCAATGGTTCAAAAACAGAGCTTCTCCTGTTTCACGCGAACAGGAAAAGTCTCCACACCCCAACTTGGACCCCATCGCCCATCCTGGGAAAAATTATCGCCCCGAGCACCAAAGTCAAAAGTCTCGGAATCATTTTTGACTCCAACATGACAATGGATGCACAAATTGGGTCGGTAGTCAGCGGATCCCATCATCTGCTACGCCGACTCACCCCTTTTATCCCTAAAAAGGACATTGCAGTCGTGGTGGGAACAATCATCAATTCCAGACTCGACTATGCAAATGCCCTCTATTTAGGACTCCCCAAATACCAAATCACTCGTTTGCAAGTCGTTCAAAATACGGCTGCTAGATTAGTGACTGGTAAAAAACCGTGGGAGTCGATCTCCCTTTCGCTTAGATCCCTTCACTGGCTACCAGTGAACGACAGAATCACTTTTAAGGCACTTTGCCTTACACATAAGTGTATTCAAGGAAACGCTCCCCAATATCTATGCGAAAAAATAAAAGCCCATAACCCCAATCGCACTCTGCGATCCACAAATCAAAATCTACTGCACATACCCAAGGCAAGATATAAGTCCAAAGGAGATCGGAGATTTGCTTTCCAGGGACCTCGACTGTGGAATGTACTACCAACCACCATCCGACTGGAGTCGGACCACTTGGCCTTCAGGAGAATGATAAAAACTCATCTCTTCTGAGTCAAAGCGCTTCCTCATCGAAGGAATGGAAACAGCGCCCAGAGGCGATTCAGTTCGCAAGTGTTTGCGCTTTATACGTTTTTCACTCACTCACTCACATGGTAGAAGATGGAAATCCTCAAGCCCGGCCTCATTTTCTTAATTTTCTCTGTTGGTGAAAGAACCGGAACAGAGAGCAACTGCTTCAGACATTAGGTCACTTTTCTCATTTTCAGCATGAGCCTTTGCACAACTAAAAGATTCTTGATTTGAACCATCATCTTGACAGACAAATTTTCCAGAGCAGAGTTCTAACAGTTCGCCCATATTTGCATCCATAGCATTGTCATCCATACTGTCCATCACAAGTCTTTGCTTGGCAGAGCTGTACTTGCTCCTGTTGCGGCCAAGATTTAGAAAACCATCAGCATGCATGACAACGATCTCTTCATTGTAATCCTCATCACTCCAAAGTAAGCTTTCTGTGCAAGAATCGCTGAGCGTCTCCTCATCACTTAGTCTTGTATATGGACGGCATCCATGATCGCTGCTTTTACTGGAACACAGGGCCTTATAATCACTGTTGAGCTTTGAAGGTTGTAATTTTTTTGGTGAGAGCTCCTTAGAAACCTCTATGTTCTCTTCACTACCAGACAGCTCTGACTTTGCTTTCTTTTTCTTCTTTTTTTTCTTTGACTTCAGACTCAAGAAATCTTTGAACTTTTCTCTTACTTTTTCTTTAACACTTTCAGACAGCTTGTCTGGCTTGCAATGAGACTTCTGGGAATTTGAACTGTTTGTGGTGCATCTTCTCTTTGAGCTTTGCTGACTGGCCTTTTCATGAGCTAAAGAGCCTCTTGTATGCATATGCATCGTGACAGGACTCTGATCCTGCTCTGACTTGTCAACGCCATGGGAAATACTTCATATGGTAATGCAGCAATTTGGCTTTGCGAAAAGATCTGGAGCAATCCAAAATCTTGCCCTTAAACTTGTTGGGTTCCAGTTCCAAGGTAACAGCTTTGGTAGCTGGATCATCAAGTTTCTTCAAAGTATTTGCTAAAGGTTCTCTACTGTATTTAGCAAAACTGTCAGACCGTTGATTCAGCTTCATAGGAGCTGCTACTGTGGGGACAGCTGGGACCTCCTCAGCACCTTCTTGTACATGAGGGTCTTTCTCTTCTGGTTTGGTCTCGTCTGGTTTGACCTCTGGAACACCATTCACAACATTGGATTCAACAGGCTCTACAGACTCTTCTACTACTATTGGCGGCTCCTTCACTTCGGGAGTTTCAGGCTCTGCCAGGGCACACTCTTTTGGCTCCACTTCTTGTTCCTCTGGTGAAGTACTACACTCCGGTGATGATTCCCTCTCAACAACAGACGTAGTAACCTCCATAGCATTATGGTCCTCTGGATTCTCAATCAGAGAGGGCTTGCTATCTTTTTCCTCTGTTCTCCCAAATTGTGTCACAATGGCCTCCATTTGCTGCTGGTGTCTCCGTTACCAACCTGCCATTCTCTCTCGGTGAGCTGCAAGGCTCTCTTGATGAGGAGCCTGTCGTTGAGCTGCAATGCTCTTTTGGTGAGCTGCAAGGCTCTCTTGGTGAGCCTGTCGTTGAGCTGCCATGCTCTTTTGGTGAGCTGCAAGGCTCTTTTGGTGAGCCTGTTGTTGATTTGCTATAATCAGCTATTTCAGCATCTCCTCCATTTTGGGTTTACTTTAACTGCCCGCGGCACTCCACCATGTGTGAGGGATTTACTCGGTAGCGGATGTGTGTGACCCCCTGGAAGGGTTCACTACACGCTGAACTGTACAAAAAGGCAGTTGAGGAGGATTGAAAACAAATGATATGGTTTATTTTTCCATATTGCTGGATACACGTGCAAGCATAAAAACAGCATAAACAAAACAAAACATAAAGTAAACCCTTGCCACTTGGGGCGTCTACCTTCCCAACACAGGAACCTACCTATGGAGTCTGGCACAGCCTACTGCTGGGCAGACACTGCTGGTCCTACAGCAGAAAACAACAAAAAAGTTTCTTTTATATTTCTCACACAGAAATATCCATCAGCACCTCACCTCTTCAGAAGTGCTTGTGACTGCTCCTTCACTCCCAAAGCCTCAGGATCCAGCAATCAGTTGTCATCTTTAGGCTGTTTTTATAGGGGCTTTAATAGCTTAATTCTGAACAGCTGAAACCTTTTAACGCCCCAAACCTCTCTGGCCATCTCTTCAGCCGACGCCCAATAGTAATTAGTGTATTGTCTAAACAAGGCAGAAATATATCTCCCAACTGGGACAACACACACAGATTTACCTGACTTCCTGTCACAGTTGTGTTCACAGAAGCAAAAGAAAAAATATGCCTTTAAGAATGGTTTATTTATATGACAGTGAAGGTAAGCAATAACACCAGAAAGTATAGAGTTAAGCCTTTGTGGCCAATTAGAGCAAATCTCACATTGAGCAGGAGTCTTGACCAATCACAGACAGCTTTTCATTCATTCTGTCTGGAAAGTTCCCAGCACATGGGCTGCTAGAACTCATTCCACAGACACAGAACAGACACAGAACCAGAGTTCAGTTTTATGGAAGCAAAGGGGCCAAATAGGTATGTCATACAGTTATATAAATGTTCCTATTGTAAATAATGTGATTAGAACTGTATACTGAACTGGTTGTGTGTTCACTTGTAGTTCCACCGAACTAATTCAAACCTAAATCAAAAGCTATTTCATATAATTCAAGAGCTAATTCACGAACTAATTCAAACCTAATTCAAGAGCTAATTCACAAACTAGAAAAACAAGGGGGGTGGTGTCTGCGCTGTGAAAAGTGGGTGAAATCCAAGGTGGTACGGGAATAAATCCCTGGGCTGGTGAACGTGGGGGAGGGGGGGGAGGGGGGGGAGGGGTGGTGTTTTTAGAACAGAGTGATAGCGTACATAAGTTTAGTGTCAATACGTAAACCGTCAAAATGTAGCACAAAAGATAATATTGAATACTAAACAATGGCAAGTGACAAAAAAGGAGTACAAATTCACAAGCAGTAAAATGTACACAATGTGCTGGTCCAAGTAATGTGAAATCAGGGAGAACTACCGCTAGGGGCGCCCCTGAATGTGTAACACAGTGAACAATACAAATAATAATATATAAATCAGTGAAGAAATGCAAAAAAGTCTCTGAAAGTGTTTCCCAAATGTCCCAGAAGACAGGTTCCAAAGATGTCCCAGAAGACAGTTTCTAAAAGATGGAGGAAATGGTGCCGGGAAAGGACGTGGTACAGTGAACACCTCAGGTGGTCCCTAGCCCCTCACCTCACGGCTATGGCACGGATAGCCAAATAAAACCACCTCTGGCAGGGGGAGGAGGAATACACTTCAATGGACAGAAACGACATCAGCACTCAGCAGTAAGGCATGGAGAGGATACAAAGCAAGTAGGATATGGTGTTATGGAAGTGTCTAAACAGGCAACATCAATCACTCATACATCCACTCACATGGAGGTGATGGATGGTGGGCCTATCTCCCACGAACACCGAGTTCGTCCTAAGTCCTGGATGCACACCTGGCTCCTCTTCTTCTGTGTCTGAGCTGGGTGGACACTTGGAGCAGATAGAGGGGACCCTCACACAGCATATAGGATGGGAGAAAAAAAGACCATAGTACACCCCCGCAAAAATGGAACAGGTTTATTAAAACATATAGGTGCACTCACATTTGGATGATAAAAACTGGGCACAGAAACCAAACGGACGGCAGGGGGGTCTTGCTGCGTCAGGCGTGTGGACTCTGATGCTCCTTGATCCCAACTGATTCACTGATTTATATATTATTATTTGTATTGTTCACTGTGTTACATATTCAGGGGCGCCCCTAGCGGTAGTTCTCCCTGATTTCACATTACTTGGACCAGCACATTGTGTACATTTTACTGCTTGTGAATTTGTACTCCTTTTTTGTCACTTGCCATTGTTTAGTATTCAATATTATCTTTTGTGCTACATTTTGACGGTTTACGTATTGACACTTAACTTATGTACGCTATCACTCTGTTCTAAAAACACCACCCCACCACCCCTCCCCCCTCCCCTCTGGGCCCCTTTACATTACACAGCACCCTGCACCTCTGGACCCCTTTACATTACACAGCACCCTGCACCTCTGGGCCCCTTTACATTACACACCACCCTGCACCTCTGGACCCCCTTATATTACACAGCACCTTGCACCTCTGGACCCCTTTACATTACACTGCACTTCTGGACCCCTTTACATTACACAGCACCCTGCACCTCTGGACCCCCTTTACATTACACAGCACCCTGCACCTCTGGACCCCTTTACATTACACAGCACCCTGCACCTCTGGGCCCCTTTACATTACAAAGCCCCCTGCACTTCTAGGCCCCTTTACATTACACAGCAACCTGCACCTCTGGACCCCTTTACATTACACAGCACCTCTATATCTCTTTACATTAGACTGCACCTCTGGACAGTGCAGACCCCCCCCCCCTACAATACAGAACCCCCCATACAGATACCGCCCCCTATAATACAGAACACCCCCTACAATACAGAACCCCCCGACAGTTCAGACCCCCCTACAATACAGTACAGAACACCCCCCTCTACAATACAGAACCCCCCACAATACAGAACCCCCCCTATACAGATACCACCCCCCTACCCTACAATACAGAACCCCCCCATATATACAGTACCCCCCTCTCACAATACAGAACCCCCTTATACAGTACCCCCCCTATACAGAACACCCCCACACAATACAGAACCCCCCTCATATACAGAACCCGACCCCCCCCCACAATACAGACCCCCCTCATATACAGAACACACCCCTATACAGAACACCCCCCCACAATACAGAACCCCCCTCATATACAGAACACCCCCTATACTAACACCCCCCCCACAATACAGAACCCCCCCATACAGAACCCCCCTATACTAACACCCCCCCACAATACAGAACCCCCCATACAGAACACCCCCCCACAATATAGAACCCCCTCCTCATATACAGTACACCCCTCATATACAGAACACCCCCCCCTTACAATAGTGCAGACTGCAGAGTGACTGTGACACCCCTTACCTTCAGACTCAGCGCGCCTCACAGAGCAGAGCACTTGTACTGAGGAGGAGGGGGGAGGCGGCCGCAGCTTCACACTCGGCTGTGTGACTGTCAGACAGACAGTCACAGCCGACAGTATCAGAGCCGCGGGCATGACGCTGCGCTGCCACGAAGAAGGGGATCATTGCGGCAGGTCCCGGGCGGTGGGTAACACTCGGGTACGGCTCGCAGACCCCCCCCTGATGTTTTACCTAGTCTGCAATGCCTTGCCATTAATCATGCTGTCACCGCGGCCGCGCCATGCCTCAGTCGCGGAGGAGGGGGCGTCGGTCTGACACCCCCCCAGTGTGTGGCACCCGGTGCGGCCCGCCCCCTCCGCCCCATGCTTAGTCCGCCGTTGATCTACAATACTAATTCACAAACTAAATCAAGCCAAACCAAGTTGCAAACCACAGAGTTATACCTTTCAGAAAAATTTGAGAATGCTTTAATAACTTACAGAGAGAGTATAAATACTGAAGAAAGAAATATATCCACCATCTTATGTTAAATGACATGATTGAATATTTGAACCACCATTTTCTGTTATACTTTATTCAACACATGTTTTTTGTACATGGACTGTCTGCTGCAAAGTTAATAAAGAAGTTATTTTAAGCATTTGGTGTGCTCTTTAAACCTACTGCTTCCATAGAACGGCACTAGAGGAATTTCAGAGTAATAGACAGTCTTGTTGGACTGAAAAGTCAGAGATATCACAATTCTTCTAATGCCATAGCGCATGAGGCACTTCATAGTGCTGCGCCTGCCACAGGCAGGCAGGTATCCTATATAAGTGAATGGATATATGTGTAGAATGTCTGGATGAAACATATCCATTGACAGTTTGATAGGTATGAAGGAATGGGTGTGGGGCTCCGCATGCACAGACTCTGCATCGGGAGCTGTGCTCCCATCCCTGTATCCATCAAACTCACTTGTGCAAGCGATCTGTAAAGCTAAAGCATTCACTTATAAAGGCTGCCCCGGCAAGCTGAAGAACTCTAGTAAAAAAAGATACTGTAAGCAAATTGCTGTAGGCGTTGTACAGGTGAATTAACCCTAAATCCTCAGTAGCTGTACATAAAACCAATACGATTCCTCAAAATTCTTTTTACAGGCTTGCATCTGAAAGTAGAGTTCATAGATGGACACATGATTGTTCTTACCAACTCGTATTGATTGCAACCTGATCCTCAATCATAGATTGAAATCACTTTCAGATGCAGCAATTCATCACTCATATTTGAAATATATAGCACATCTGATACAAGAACTTGATCCTCATTCTCAAGTAATCCTGCTCCTATGAGAGATACACTATATTACCAAAAGTATTGGGACTCCTGCCTTTACATGTACACAAACTTTAATGACATTCCAGGCTTAATCCGTAGGGTTCAAGAGAAGTCTTGGCTTGCAATCTCTGCTCTAATTCATGTGAAAGGTGTTCTACGAGTCATGTTCCTCTACCCCAAACTCGCTCTTCCATGTCTATATGGATCGTGCACTGGTACACAGTCATGTTGGAACAGGAAGGGGCCTTAAGAGATCCCTTCACTGGAACAAAGGGGCCAAGCCCAATCCATAAAAACAACCCCACACCATAATCCCCCCCTCCACTCTGCCTGCATCGAGTTGTGACCTCAACCTGATAGAATACCTTTTGGATGAATAAGAGTGGAGACTGCGAGCCAGGCCTTCTCGTCCACATCAGTGCCTGATCTCACAAAAGCCCTTCTGGAAGAATGGTCAAACATTCCCATAGACACACTCCCAAACCTTGTGGACAGCCTTCCCAGAAGAGTTGAAGCTGTTATAGTTGCAAAGGGTGGGCCAATTCAATATGAAACCCTACAGACAAAGACCGGGATGCCATTAAAGTTTGTGTGTGTGTAAAGGCAGGCATCCAAATATTTTTGGTAATATAGTGCATCTTAAAAATCTGCAAGGCGACAGCTCGGATTAATGGTCCCAACCATAACAGTCTTTGGGCCAGATTCTCAGCGGCGTTACGACGGAGTATCTCAGATACCCTGTCGTATCGCCGTTTTTTTAGTCTCGTATCTATGCGAGTGATGCTTAGCATCACTTTGGCATAGATACGCTTCAACATCCGACAAGTGTAATACCATTACACTTGCGGATCGTAGTTGTAATGACAACTCCGGCCACTAGGTGGCCTTTACGTTGTTTTCTCATTTGCATATGCAAATGAGGCTAGTACGCCGATTCCTGATCGCTTTTACGTCGCCCCGTCGTCGCGTACGTCGTTTACGAACTCGTAAGGTTACCCCTGCTTCTATGAGGAGTAAACTTACGAAGTTCCGTCGGATGCCGTCGGGTGCCGTCGGATGCCATGTTAAGTATGGCGTCGGGTCAGCGTCGGCTTTTTCCGTCGCTTACGTCGTTTTACTAACTCGTTCGCGAATAGGGGCATTGCGTAGTGACGATCACGTCGTTTTGACGTCGGTTTCAATGACGCTTTCCGACGTGAGCTGGAGCATGCGCACTGGGCTTTTTCCCCGGCCGGCGCATGCGCAGTTCGTTCGACGCGGGGGCGCGATTAATTTAAATACAAGCCGTCCCATTTGAATTACGCGGGCTTACGCTGAGCCATTTTCGCTACGCCAACGCAAACTACGGAGCAAATGGTTAGAGAATACGGCACTTGCTCTAGTACGATGCGGCGGCGTAGTGTAAATGGCTTACGCTACGCCGGCTATTTTCTTAGAGAATCTGGCCCTTTGTGTTCAGGCTGGAACTAGGTTGAGTCATTATAGGGGACATGCATACTTACAAGTACACATCATTTACCATTCAGCATGCAGAGTAGTGCAGGAAGCGCGTGTAATATGTTCTCTCTCCTGTCACAGCACTCACTCGGCTCCCTGGCAGCCCCTCCTCTCTTCTCGTCTATCCCAGATGATGTCACAAGCAAATAGGGATAGACGAACTCAAAGCTCGTCCCTACACCTGAGCAATGCATGCAACTTGTTTCTCCATACAGGAGACGACTTGAAGCTGTCATTACCAATAAATTTACAATGTATTAAATACATTTCAGTTAGTGTGTTTGATCATTTTTCCCTGTGTCATTCCATTTTATTACACATAACTTAATTTCTGAACATATTTGTTTTGGTTTCTTTGTGTGTGTGTGTATATATATATATATATATAATGTGTGTGTGTGTAGCACCACCCCCGCAGGAGCCGCTGGTTTGATTTGGGAACGGCGTTTTACCTTTCTTAGCATGTCTAGGGGTATGATGAAAGTAGATGATGTGAGTAATAGAATGTCCAAACAGCAAGATGTCGTTTTCTGTGCTTTTATTCTTGCGCCAACACGGCAACAGGTAACTTTAGGTCAATACAGGAAAAGATGATGAAAAGAAGAAGTTACAGATTCAGGCCTTAGTTACGCAGAAACAGTTCTGCTTCAATGACACCCTTTTTACACGTCACCACTCCAGCCGGAGCGGGTATAGTGCACCCGGACAGTCTCTCTCACAGAACTAGCAGCCGGGATGTCGCTCGCAATCCTGAGAAGGAAACAAACCTCTGCCACAGACTTGGCTTAATGGAATTTAGGAGTAGTGCCTCTGCCACAGGCCCTTTCTCTGGAATGCGACTTGACGGAGCAATTACTTCTCAGTAAAGCGCTTATCTGAATTGTCTTCAGATAGTTCTTGACTTTTAGGTCACCGACTGACAGGTTGGCCAACGGGGATCAAGGTAACTGGACACTGGGAGGTTGCCATATAACAAACTCCCAGTGTCCAGTTACCTTGATCCCCGTTGGTTCGTCAAGGCCCTATTGGATTGCCTGCCTCTGGGCTCTCCTCAGACTGACTCCCCACCGAACAGCACAACTCGCTTGGGATCTTCTCATAGGAGTAGGGACCCAGTAAGTCACTGGGGCCCCTTTGCAGCTTTAGTTGCTCCAGGCCATGAGGTCCCAGAGTCAGAAACTCAGCGTAGCACATGCGCCCCGGCCTGGTAGGCCATCTCGCCGGGGCCCGTGATGTGTGCACACCCCAAAGGTAGGTGACGCACCCCGATCCTACCTCGAACTCCCAACGCCCTCAAGAAGTACCCTCCCCCAGCATGCCCCGCGAGGGAAAACCTCCTCTAATTAGCTGCTGGCAAGAAGGCGCTCTCGCTGGTCTCCACTGCTGCCACCTGTCATTCCAAGATGGGAAGGTATCATTGGAACACAGAATGAAACAACAGCACAGCACTAAGCTAGCATAATTCACATGGATGAGAGCTGAATAAGTCTCTCATCCCCCTCTAAATTTGAATAGCGTCCGTACTTGGAAGAACATATATATATTTTATAGATTGCATGGGTTGTTACCGACGTGGTAAAAATGTTCATGTCAATAGCACCCTTAGAAATAAATTTACCTAGAAAAATAATGACATCTCCAAAACTTTTTACCCCCTGTATATCTGGATAGCCCAACATTTAAAGCAAACCAGACCCACATGTTTTGCATGGGATAAAAGATATATAGGCAAAGAGGGGAGCACGGTATTCTGTCTGCATTGCACAAAAGTGATTTATCAGCAGGAGAGACTTGTGCAATCACACTAAGAAAACACGGATGGACCAAGTGTGAATGACTATTTGTCATTTATTTGTTTGTCAGTATTTTAAATAACTTTGGGAATTGTTAAAAATATTATGGATCATATACTGTATGTTGCCACATCTATACAATATTTATGTGTATTTAACCGCTTGCTGACCGTTGCACGACGATCTACGTCGGCATAATGGCACGGCTGCGCAAAGCAATGTACCTGTACGTCGCCTTTTAAATCACGGGATAGTGCTCTGTGAGATTGGAAAGAAATACTGGACTGCCGCACTCCATTAAACGACATCTTTATTGGATAAAATCAAATCAAAACATGACCCAAAAACAGTGCAGTCAAAAATAAACACTAGGACAAAAAAAGGCTAACATGTTTCACATCGTGAGATGCTTACTAATAGCGGAGAGTAAGCATCTCACGTTGTGAAACAGTGGCGGCTGGTGCTCAATTTTTTTTGGGGGGGGGGGGGGGGGGCGCAAACAAACAAAAAAAACAAAACAATTGCAGCCTCACTGTGTCCTTCAAAAGCAGCTACTGTGCCCATCAAAGGCAGCCACTGTGGCCATCAAATGCAGCCACTGTGCCATCAATTGTCGCCACTGTGCCATGCCATCAATTGTTGCCACTGTGCCATCAAATGCAGCCACTGTGCCATGTCATCAAATGCAGCCACTGTGCCATCATTTATCGCCACTGTGCCCATCAATTGCCACCACGGTGCCATGGCATCAAACGCAGCCACTGTGCAATCTTAATTGTCACCACTGTGCCCGTTAATTGTCACCACTGTGCCATGCCATCAAACGCAGCCACTGTGCCATCAATTGTCACCACTGTGCCATCAATTGTCGCCACTGTGCCCATCAATTGTCGCCACTGTGCCCATCAATTGTCACCACTGTGCCATAAAGCGCAGCCACTGTGCCTTGCCATCAATTGTCACCACTGTGCCCATCAATTGTCGCCACTGTGCCCTGTAAAATGCTGCCAGATTGCCCCCCCACCCGGCACTTACCTTTTTGGGGTTAGCCACCCTCCTTCCATGGTTCCTCGATGTCTTCTCCTGCCCTCGATCACGCTTCAGCCAATCAGGTTACCGGTAACCAGAACCGGTGAACCTGTGCGTCCCCTGGTTAACTATTTGGAAGCAGATTTACAGCCCTCAGGCTCTGTTAGGTACTTCCAAAGCCAACCAGCTGCTGTTATTCAGATGGCTGGCGCTCACCAGGGGGCCGGCCATCTGAATAGTGGGCAGCAGCAACAATACATGGATTCATGCAATGCATAAATCTGTGTATTGTATTTCAGTGACGGTGCAGGAGAGAGAGAGCCATCTATGAACGCACCACCACTGATGTGAAACATGTTAGCCATTTTTTTGTCCTAGTGTTCACATTCTATTTTTGACTGCACTGTTTTTGGATCATGTTTTGATTTGATTTTATCCAATGTCGTTTATAGACGCGAGGCAGTCCAGGATTTATTTCCAATCCCATGCATTTGTGCAAAGCCAGCACCTGTCCGCCTCAGTAGGGCGGGAGTCACTCAAGGGATCAGCAGCTTTTTCAGAGCAGCATCTCTTCAAAGTGATCCGTGAGTGTGCCCACAGGTCCCGCAGACTTTGTTTGCCGGGTGCCTGTGATCGTGTCACGGAGCGGCAGAACGGGGAGATGCCTATGTAAACAAGGCATTTCCCTGTTCTGCCTATCAACATGACAGAGATCTTCTGTTCCATATCATCGGGAGCAGTAATCTCTGTCATGCTGTAGTGAGCCCATCCCCCCACAGTTAGAATCACTTTCTAGGACACACTTAACACCTTGATCGCCCCCTAGTGTTTAACCCCTTCCCTGCCAGTGTCATTTACACAGCCCAGTAATCAGTGGATTTTTATAGTACTGATCGCTGTATAAATGACAATGGTTCCAAAATAGTGTTAAAAGTATCTGCCATAATGTCACAGTCATGATAAAAATCGCAGATCGCCACCATTACTAATAAAAATAATAATAATGAAAATGGCATAAAGCTATCCCCTATTTTGTAGACGCTATAACTTTTGCATAAACAAATCAAAATACGCATATTTATAAAAAATATGTAGAAGAATATATATTGGCCTAAACTGAGAAAGAAATTCGTTTTTTTATATATTTTCAGGGGATATTTATTTTAGAAAAAGGTAAAAAATATTGAGCCAGATCCACATACGTTGTCCGCCTGCGCGGCGTGTCCCATTTATGCTACGCCGCTGTTTTCCTTATCCTCAAAGAAATGCCGTTGTAACTTACGGCGGCGTAGCGTAAATGGGCCAGCGTTCGCGGGTGTAATTCAAATTTACTAGGGGGGGCGTGTTTATTATAATTATGAATGACCCAACGCAAACGACACTTTTTTTACACTGCGCATGCGCCGGCCGTGGACGTATCCTAGTGCTCATGCGTGAAATCACGTCACAAATAGTCAATGAAAACGACGTGTACGTAACTTACGCAATTCCCTATTCGTGTACGAATGAAACGACGTGAACGATGAAAAAATCGACACTGGCCCGACGTCCATATTTAACATTGCGTACTCCTCCATATAGCAGGAGTAGCTTTACACCGGAGATACGCTTACGCAAACGACGTAAAGGGAACACACCGGCCGCTCGTACGTTCATGAATTAGCGTAACTCACTTATTTGGATATTCGACGCGGAAATCCAACGGGAGCGCCCCTAGCGTCCAGCGTAACACTACAACTAAGAGAAGACGGTGTAATATACTTATGCCAGTCGTCTCTTAGCGTTATTCTAGCGTATCATTTTTGTGGATACAAAACAATGATACGCCGGCGGGAAATTAGAATTATGCTGGTGTATCTGTAGATACACCGGCGTAATTCTTTGTGAATCTGGCCCATTGTTTTTTTTTTTCAAAATTTTCCCACTTTTTTTTTTATAGCATAAAAAATAAAAACCGCACAGGTGATCAAATATCACAAAAATATAGGTATATTTGTGGGAACAAAAGGACGTCAATTTTGTTTGGGTGAAACGGTGCACGACCGCACAATTGTCAATTAAAGCGATGCAGTGCCGAATCGCAAAAAGTGCTCTGGTCAGGAAGGCTGAAGTGGTTAAAGGGATAATGTTATGCGTGACATACAGCGTTTAAGAATATTATTGTAGTCACCTATGAATGCACATATAGAGATATGAATATTGCTATTTATTTATGCACATCAGACCTAGAAATTTTAAAGGAACATCGCTGTGAGTAACCTTTAAGGCCTCGTACACACGAGCAAATAGATTTGCTCAAATCGGTCAGACAGACCGATTTGAACAAATCTGTCTGCTGGCCGTTTTAGTTTGATCGCTGTACACACGATCAAACCAAAATCCGCGCCAGCAGACAGCGCGCTGAAGTGGCGGTGACGTTGACGCCTCCACGTCACCGCACCAGGAAGTAAATTACTTCCGCGCATGCGTCGAATCCATTCGACGCATGTGCGAGCAGATATGTCTGCTGGTTAGCGTACTAACCAGCAGACATATCGGGCGGACGGATTCCCAGCCGACAGATTTTAAAGCATGCTTTAAAATCTGTCGGCTGGCCAAATCCATCTGCTCGCCCGTACACACGATCAAATCTGTCTGCTGGGACGGTCAGGCCGACCGTTTCCAGCAGATAGATTTGATCGTGTGTACGCGGCCTAAGAGGGGTAGTGCTGTAACCTTTCAGTATAAATATTTGGAGTATATCACACTAGTGAGTTTGACTCTAGTGACAAATTCCTGGGCGCCTTCCTTCCTTGACAGGTCCAGACTATAATAACAAACGTCTGGGAGTGCATTTTGCATTTCACAGAAGCTTTGTTGCTTTAACCACTTCCATACCGCGCCTATTCTGGCACTTCTCTCCTAAAAAATGACTCAGAACCCCCAAACGTTTATATATATATATATATAATCTTTAGCAGACACCCTAGGGCAGGGGTGTCAAACTTAATTTCATTGTTGCCCGCATCATCATTATGATTGCCTTCAAAAGGGCTGGTTGTATCTGTAAGATTAGACTTCCAGCACATCCCCTCCCCTTACATTAGATGTCAAGAGCCACCACACCATCAGAAGTTGAGTCCCCCCACTCTCCCCTACATTCCAGTGTACCCCCCTTTCCTTATGCTGCTACTGGGAAGGAGCTGGATGCATTGCTTGAAAGCAAAAAGTAAGCTGCAGGAGAGGTGTGAGGGCCACATGAGATGGCCTGGAGGGCCGAATTCGGCCCGCGGGCCTTGTGTTTGACACCTGTGCCCTAGGGAATAAAGTGGCGGTCATTGAAACGTTTTATCTTGCATGGTATTTGCGCAATAAATTTTCAAACACCTTTTTTGGGGAAAAAAAAAAGGTTTCATGAATTAAAAAATAACAAAACAGTAAATGGCCATCTCAGTCTCCTGACCTCAATATCATGGAGCCCCTCTGGGGAAATCTCAAACATGCAGTTCATGCAAGACAGCCCAAAAACTTACAGGAAGGCTTTTTGCCAAGTGGAATGGGCAGCTTTACCAACTGAGAAGATAAAGAGCCTCATCCACAAAAAAACTTTAAGCTGTCATTGATGTTAAAGGGGCAATGCACGGTATTAAGAACTGGGGTATGTAAACTTTTTGATTAGGGTCGTTTGGGTAGTTTCTGTTACCATTATGATTTAAAAAGATTAAATACAATTAAATGATAATATATGGCTTCAACCAAACACTCACCATGAGTGTAAGAAAAGTTTTTGTGTAAACTTATGAGCACAACTGTGAGTGAGTGAGTAACTTGTATAGCGCTACAAATGTGAACTAAATCGCCTCAAGGCGCTGTATGCAATGTCGTCGTCCAGCCACGCTTCAGAATAGATGTGTCTTAAGTTTTTTTCAGAATTCTATACTATATTTGAATGTTTGTGGACTCTATAACTTTTCTACAGACTAAATATTATACACTGATTTGGGTATATTCTTTTGTCTTACAGGTCAGAACACAGCAACCCAATGCAACATTCCTTTGCTATTGGCTTACAAATGGCCATTACTGTTTTTTATTTAAACATTCTGCTTCAATGGGGTCCACAATTGGCACCGAACCTGCCCCAAACTAAACCCAGGTATGTTTGGCCCATAATTAACCACCACCTAACGCATTACATCCTTGTCATGGGAAGGGCCGGTCTTTGGGATGTGCGAGCTGTGCTGCCGCACATGGCGCCGTGGGCAACAGGGGCACCGTGTGGCCATCACAGCTCGCAGAATGTGAGTCACAGCAGGGCCGGGTGGTCGACGCTACCACTAGGCAGATTAAGAAGGGAGCCTTCTAGAGTGCACTGCCACCTAGGGGCTCCGCTGACTCTTGCCTTACCTCACTCCCCAGGCTCCCGGCAGAGGATAGAGGGGCCCGGACAGCCTCTTTGTGTATGTTTAGGTGACCAGGGGGCAAGGGGTGAAGATGGGGGGGCGCCACAGGATTAGCTCGCACAGGGCGCCTGAACACCTAAGGCCGGCCCTGGTCATGGGTAGTGATGAGCAGACCACCAGCCCAAACAGCTGCAGCTGTGGAATTCCCCACCCCTCAGATGCACATAACAATGCAATTCTCATTCATCTCATTATCCCAACATATTTAGACATTGTCTTGCCAAATATGACCATGTCATCAATATCTGGATAACACTTTCCCTCAAAATATGTAATTATAATTTATTCAGAGTCCGGTAAAACTTTCTGTATAATTTTGGTGTTTTGGCCCAACTGGTCTTTACAACCGAGCTAATGCAATGTGATATACTGTATAGTTGAATATTGCTTATAATGGTTTTCAGCAAGGTCTCCGTAGGATGCATGGCAGACCTCTGCATAGAGACTACTGCTTCCACACAGAGGGACACTTTCTACAGTAAGCTGGCAGAGGAAAGGCTTTTCTGATCAGGCTGTTACTGCTTTCTAAAGAAAACGAAATGGTAAGACTTTGCACAGCTTTTGTTTTGATGCACTTGGAATGTATTTAGCTGATTTAATCTGAAAGTTGGGCTTTAATTTTGGAGCAGGTCTAATGCCGCGTACACACGGTCGTTTTTTGCGATGAAAAAAAATGAAGTTTTTTAAAACGTCATTTAAATTGATCGTGTGTGGGCAAAACGTCGTTTTTTGTCTTAAAAAAAACGACCAAAAAAAAATTCCAACATGCTTGAATTTTTTGTGTCGTTTTTCAAAACGTTGTTTTTTGTTTCACAAAAAGTCACCGTGTGTAGCAAAAACGTCGTTTAAAAGGACGTTTTTCAACCCGCGCATGCCCAGAAGCTAGTTATGAAGCGAGCTTCAATGGAAAAGAGTGGTGAATGTAACCTCGTTTTTTGTGAAAAAACGATGGTGTGTATGCAAAATCGTCTTTGAAAGTGACGTTTCAAAAACGTCGTTTTTTACTTCACAAAAAACGTCGTTTTTTTTCATCGCAAAAAACGACCGTGTGTACGCGGCATTAGTGTAAATGGAAAGTGTGAAACATAAAGAGTTGCATGAGCTGCCAAAACCAGTAAAGTTGTTTTAATGACATTGCAGAGTGCTATTGATCCCTTTATAACATATCTAATGATATATATTTTTTTTTACAGAAGTGTGAGCATCAATGAAACGTAACTGGTGTGGTCAGAAATAACAGAATATGTGGGATACTATCATTAGGAATTTATATCTAAAGAGACCACAGTCTCTAAACACGAAAATGAGAGTACATTTTCTTAAAGTGGGCACAGACCTCAATGAAATCTGACAGAAGTGTTATTCCTCCTTACTCACCCTTCTTATAACAGTGATTTTTTTTGTTGCCACATTTGCTGTCTCACTGGTCACAGTGACCAAGGCAGGAAATAAGGTTAAACCTGTTATTTGGAGATTTCCAATTACACCCTAAATCTGCCCATATTCCACGCCAAAGCTCAACTACGTGCCCCTTGCGCCCCAAAAATACTCCCACTCTTCCGGTGGCCTCCATTGACTCTATTTTTGCAATGTTTTATTATGTATCTTTTCAGAAGTCTTTGGGCTGGTCACATGACAATGCTGAGTCCTCTTCATTCTCGCCCTCTCTCCATGCTGGGTGGTCTACATGCGGACGGCAATGCTGATATGATGGGCAAAGTTAAGGAAAGGTACTGTGGTAACAGAGCCATGATGCCCTACATTCACAGCCCAGTCTTCTGGTTTGAATGATGCTGGGTGCTACAAACTAAATGTTGTGGCCAAGAAGATGTTCTGTGGGGGACTGTCCTGGATAGAAGGTGAGCATGAGCTTTTTTGCATATGGCTGCCACTAGCTTGACCAATTTACTTGCTGGGAAAATAAAAACTTACACAGGGTTATTCATAATCTCCTGCACAGTATTCCGGGGAAGCATGGGAGTGTCATGTTGTCCTCCATACCTGGAAGTACTGGTTAATCTAAAGCAGCCTAGAATAAGGATCAATGTTTTGGAAAAAAAGAAGGGAAGAACACCCTACACTGAGTCCCTCTTATAAAGTGAACCTGTTGCCAGTATTGCAAAATTACAGGTTCACTTTGGGACGCGGTTATATAACTTAACTTATTGACTAAGTTCAAAAGAGTAAAGCCCCCGAAGCCCAAGTCCTATCTCTATTAGTCTTTATCTCTTGTATGGGACTACAAAAGCTAGTGGAATACAATATATTGTGTACATTTATACATTCCATTTTTGGTTCTTTAAGGTCTGCAGAAAATTCAGGGCCAGATTCACAGAGCCCTTACTCCGGTCTATCTCGCGTTAGACCGGAGTACTTTCAAATTACGCGCGTCGTTTCATTAGTCTGAATCCTCAAACCATGAAACGACGGCTTCGGGGTTCAATCCGACTTGCTTACGTGTTCGTACGCCTTCGGATCTACGCTGCAATAATTTTGCGGCCGCTGGGGGGGGAGTTCCCGTCGTTTTCCACGTCGGGGTATACAAATGAGCTTTTTCCGACGATCCACGAAGTTACGAGCATCATTCGCAATCTCTTACGGCATCTGTAGTCATCTTTTTGCCGCGTAAAGTTATACCAGCTTTTATCTGGTCTAATATTAGACAGCCCACGTTAAGTATGGCCGTCGTTTCCGCGTGGAATTTCAATGTTTGTTTTTATTTTTTACGTAAGACGTCCGGGAATAGGAATGTACGTAAACGATGCTACTCAAACAAAAAATGACGTAACGACGTTATTTGACGCAATGCACGGCGGGTAATTTCTGAACGGAGCATGCGCAGTTCGATCGCCGCAGGGACGCGCCCTAATCGCGTATTTCGATTACGCCGCGAGAAATACACTACGCCGCCGTACGTTACGGGACAAAATCTACATGAATTTGTCGTAGAGCCAGGTAAAATACGGTGGCGTAGTGTATCTCTGATACTCTGCACCAATGTAATTGTATGTGAATCTGGCCCTCAGTGTCTGTGTGTGTTTCCTGGAAATGTGCAGGTGGTAAAACAAAGGATGGTTTATTGAAAACATGAGATAATTGTCTAATGGAGGAAGGTGTCAGCTGCTCGTATTTCATGTTGTTGTCTGTCAGCATACACTACATTTCCAATGGGAATGAATGGCCTGTACATTACAGAATGGCTTACACATTAGAACAATATTGAGTGTTATAGAAGCAACAAATCCCATTGTTGTCATAAACACGGAGACAAATTGAGGGTCCATGAAACACTTCAGTAATTGCATTATAATATAATGGGTCAGGAATGACCTTGGACCAATAAATGTATCACATACTGTACATGAACAAGAAACCTTAATGACAGCAAACATTCATGGACTAAATTTAACCCAGTGCAATGCCACCAGCCAGTGGTGTAGTGTGGAGGGGGGCAGTCCATACTCTTGCCTCCGGCGCAGCCTGGATCCCTCTGGTTTGGCCTGTGTGTGTGAGAATAGTGGATGGGGAGGGGCGGTGCTTGGTGTAGATGGGAGAGGTACTGTGGCTGTTGGTTGAACTCCTGGTGGGGGATACCGAGGAGCGGCTGGTGGCAGGACTCCAGAACAATACTGCCCTGTGCGAAGAAGAGCCCTGAAAAGATGTTCGATGGAGGCCATGGAGAGGTAAGGAAGATCAACCAATCTACATCTTACTGTATATGGGGATAGGTGAGTGAGTAGTACAAGAAGTAGGAATCAGATAGATCGGGGCAGTGGTCAGGCTGGTCAGTGTAGTGGTCAGGTAGATCAGTACTAGTGGAAGGGGCTCAGGGAGTGCTAAAAGTCCCCGGGTTTGCGCCTGGCACTGACAACCAACACTACCCCACTGCTTCCATTTACAGTATGCCCATCTAAGGAAAACATGTGGTCCTTATAGTAGAATTGAATGTCTCTTTAAGCTGTCAATAAAGTGCCAGCAGACCAATGTGTGGATTCATTATGCAATGACCGGAGTGAGGTTATTAATATCAGCTGTGATTCACATGATTTTACTAAGCACCTCCATAGATTCATGTGGACTTGACTCATGGAAAGGGCATGCAAAGCTGCACGGGAAACCACCATTTAAACACTGACACATGCGATAAACTACTGCATGATAAAATGTGGTAAGTACTGCATAATCTAAAAAATACCACATGCGTTATTTAAAGTGTTTGTAAAGTGTTTTTCATTCTATAGTCCCCTCTGCCAGCTCCCCAGTGTATGTGATTTATAAAAATATGCTGCCTAATACCTTATTTCCGAGTGCCCCTCAGTTCTCACGTGACTGACTGCTGGTCTCCTCTCCCAATCTGATAACTGCAGGGGAGGGGCTGAATATTCTCCACTGACGTCAGTCGAGAGGGGGACAGGAGGAGTCCAGCAGTCACGTGAATGCCAATCGGCGCTTGGAAACAAGGTATTAGGCAGCATATTTTTATAAATTTCATACACTGGGAAACATCATGTTATCTAACAGAGGGAACTATAGAATGAAAACAGTTATTTTCACAGCAGGAGGAGAGGGTCTAGGAGCTGACAGGCAGGAAGAGGAGGGGGGAGAGAGCGGATGATAGAGGCACGTAAACTGACCACGGTGTCAGAGCTTAGCAGCCATGGTTTATCAGTTTTATCAGTTTTACAGAGGGGAGTCAGCCAGGTATTTTAGTAGATACAGGGGGACAAATTACAAAAGCACACTGTGCTGCATAACATGCTTTGAAGCATTGTTTCTCAACTCCAGTCCCCAAGGTGCCCTGGGGCACAGGCAGAGGTGTATTTAGATTTTGTGCTGCCCTAGGCCTGACTAAACTCGTGCACCCCCTAAGTTAAATATGACCCATCCCTTCCTGTCATGGCCACACCCTGTGTTATTTAAGACCCGCCCTGAAATTTTTGCGTGAGGACACTAGTTCTGAGGGCCTGGGATGGTGGGGGCAATGGATTCCTTTAATTTACTTAGATTTTCTCTTACTTCCTGGTTGCCCAAAGAGCAGGAAGTGAAGGGAAATCTTCGCAATGGGACAGGGATGGTAAAAAATTCAATGACAGGGGCTATAACCCTCCCTTACTCTACCCAAAATGAAAATAAAGTGTTGCCTATAGTTCTACTTTAAATAGATGGTGCAGCAGAAACATATAGCACAGTAAGGAAGGTTTGTGGTCCAGAATAATAAAACAGTCAAAATTGGAAGGCCCCCCCACCCACAGTTGCGGAATGCCGGCCGCCCGCATACCAGAAGCAGCGCGGTCGCTTTATGGGGGCGCTAGACTAATTTTCCTAACAGTGTAGCGCAAGCCGGCGGGGACTCTTTTCGTGCTGCCCCCCTGCAAAGTGCTTCCCTAGGCCTGGGCCTTGTTGGCCTAGGCCAGGATACAGCTCTGGGCACAGGTCATGTTTTCAAGATTTTCCCTTTAGATGAAACAGCTGTGGTAATTCCTAAGGCAATGAAACTGATCAAATCACCTGTGCAAAATAATGAAAAGCCTGAAAACATGACCTGTTGGGGCGCCTTGAGGACTGGCGTTGAGAAACACTGCTTTAAAGGAACAGGATCCAATATTTTTTTTTCTGGGTAAAAAAAAAATTAACACAAAATTCTTAGTGAATTGAACTTTTACAACTGATTTACCATATGCGATACTTTATCGCATATTTTAAAGGAAAAGGATGCAAATTTTGTTTGGGTAACAAACTTTTTAACGCAAAATTTATAGTGAATTGAACTTTTACAACTAATTTAACGTATGCGCTATTTTATCACATTTTATTTGCCATTATTTAACTCTTAGTGAATTGACCCCTTTATCTTTTAAAATAAATGAATAGCTAATAAATGAAGCCCTTTAACGTTAGCCCTTTACCCAGTATCATAACTTTAACCTTAAACCAAACATTTAACCTAAGCCTGGATGGGCATTGGAAGTACTGGGGCCAAAAGTACACCTCATATACCTAGAACTACTTGGGGCAAAAGAAATACTGATTTGTGGATTTATTTTTTTAAATTTCTCGTAGTTACTCCAAAATTTTTTTTTCCCTTTTTAAAACTTTTTTTTGTACAGTATGTCTTTATAGTAATATAAGCCTAATTGCACTTTATGAATGAATTGGTAGAGGTACAGAAATATCCATATGTATCCTTCTTTTAGCACCTTCCCCCTCCCTATATGAACTGCACTCTCTGTAATTCTATTAGGACAGGATCCACTTCTCATCTCTCTACACGGTGTAGCAGCATTCAAGAACCATCACTGTCCTGTACATTTTTCTCCAGGCTGAAGCATGGACACAAGGAGAGTGGAGACTATCTCAGCTGGGCTGGATGAGGGAGAAGTATCATCAGGCGGTAGGACCTGAGGCATGCCCTTACTGCATGCTGACCCTTACTTTTATTATTACATCCCTGGAGAATGCATGACAAAAGAACACTGCTACTATACGAGGGACGTACCTGTAAATGCTGCTGGGGAAACTGCATGAATTATTTTTGGCAAAGGGAACGTAAAATGTTTTTCTTCAGGTTTGCTATTGGGCATATTTGCCATTATGTGAAGTGACTTAGGGCTGTGTGCCCATTAAATGTTACTGAACTCTGCTTGGAGCATTACTGTTACCACTAAATATAAGGGCATTTAAAGGAGCACCTATAATATGTAAAAATAAAATAATTTATACCAGGAGAATGAAAGGCGCTTATGGACTATGGGCTACAGTATTGTGTACTTTGCTGTTTGTATTATTAAATATCCGACTTGTTTCTGAAGTAATTGGATGTAATTGGATTTAATTTTAGTTATCTTAAATGAATTCTGATTGTGATTTTAATTATCTTAAATTAAGTTTGATTGTGATTTAAAATTATTTTAAAATTACTCTTTTAATCTCAATATAATATGTTTTTATAGTGACATCTTATTTGGAGTCTTCAATGATTATGTCACATAGGAGATTAGATAATCTTATTGTAAAGTGGTTTAAAACAATGTAGACATTTCTTAATTTTTCATTACGTTGATCTTTTTTTTTTTTTTTTTTGGTGCATATCACTGATCATGGCATCTTCTGTTAACATTTTTAACACCAAAGCAGAAAGTTCAAAACTTTCTAACGTTCAGTAGATTCTTCCTGAGCACACCTACCCAGAATGTGTTCTCTTTCTATTGCTGGAATTCTGGATTTGTGTATGTCAACTCAGTAAAGCCCAACACTAGCAAGAATAAAGAATTAGTACTCAATAAAGTGAGAAAGGGTTAAAGCATTTGTCAGTTTTTTTCTTTATTGCTCGTTTACCCACTGAGGGAATTTTTCATTACTTCTGTTTTTATCGGACATCAGTCTCCTCTACAGTGAGAGGAATCTCCCTAATGTGGGCACAGATAGCAGTGTAGTCTAACAAATATATTAACTGTTCTACTCAGGGCCGGCGCTAGCAATAGGCCGATCAGGCGGCTGCCTAGAGCGCCAGGGTAAGGGAGGCGGCACAATCCGGATTCGGATTATTAAAAGACCTTCAGGACTGACATTTTTTAAATACATGTTGCCTTATTGATAATGGCGTGAGCCGCCAGGCTAGGGGGCGGCTGCGTCTGAAGACATCCCAGGACACCTTGCAGTGCCGTCCTAGCAGTAGAGAAGATGAGGGGGAGAGAGCCAAGACCAGGAGCAGCCGACCGGAAGTGCTCAATGGAACCGACTCGGGCAGATGAGAATGAGATGGAAGCCCTGCATATCTGCTCCCCCTCCTCCTGGTCGCTCAGGGAATGGGGATCTGCTGTGAGAGGACGGACAGGCAGCAGCAACGCCGCTCTCAAAGCCATGACCCGCTCCTGGCTCAGCCTCAGGTATAGTGAAAATATAGGCAGCACGCTCGGTGCTGCAACCTGTGGTCACATGAAATAAAAAAAATGTACTCTGCTGTCAGTGTCAAGTTTATACTGCAGTGTACTGTATACAGAGGGGGGGCATACGTGCAGGGGGGTACAGATGTGTGTGGGAGGGGGATCAGATATATGGGGGGGGGGGGACAGACGTGCATGGGGCACAGAGAGGAAATGATAGGTGGGTGGTGAGTGCGGAGGGGGGGTTGCAGAGGGAAACAGTGGTGCAGAGGGGGTACAGATATATGTGTGGTGAGGGGTGAACAGACATGCAGGGGGGGCAGATGTGCAGGGGGGTACAGAGAGGAGATGTGTGTGTGGCGTGTGTAGCAGAAGGGAAAAGAGTACAGAGGGGGGGGGTGCAGAGGGGAACAGAGGTGCGGAGGGGGGGGGGGGTGCAGAGGGGAATAGAGGTGCAGAGGGGAACAATGGTGCAGAGAGGGGGGGTGCAGAGAGGGGGGGTGCAGAGGGGAACAGAGGTGCGGAGGGGAAACAGAGGTGCAGAGGGGGGGTGCGGAGGGGAACAGAGGTGCAGAGGGGGGGTACGGAGGGGAACAGAGGTGCAGAGGGGGGGTGCGGAGGGGAACAGAGGTGCGGAGGGGAACAGAGGTGCAGAGGGGGGGTGCGGAGGGGAACAGAGGTGCAGAGGGAGGGTGCGGAGGGGAACAGAGGTGCAGAGGGGGGGTGCGGAGGGGAACAGAGGTGTGGAAGTGGGTGCGGAGGGGAACAGAGGCGTGGAAGGGGATGCGGAGGGGAACAGAGGTGAGGAAGGGCGTGCGGAGGGGAACAGAGGTGAGGAAGGGCGTGCGGAGGGGAACAGAGGTGTGGAAGGGGGTGCGGAGGGGAACAGAGGTGTCGAAGGGGGTGCGGAGGGGAACAGAGGCGTGGAAGGGGATGCGGAGGGGAACAGAGGTGAGGAAGGGCGTGCGGAGGGGAACAGAGGTGAGGAAGGGCGTGCGGAGGGGAACAGAGGTGAGGAAGGGCGTGCGGAGGGGAACAGAGGTGTGGAAGGGGGTGCGGAGGGGAACATAGGTGTCGAAGGGGGTGCGGAGGGGAACAGAGGCGTGGAAGGGGATGCGGAGGGGAACAGAGGTGAGGAAGGGCGTGCGGAGGGGAACAGAGGTGAGGAAGGGCGTGCGGAGGGGAACAGAGGTGAGGAAGGGCGTGCGGAGGGGAACAGAGGTGAGAAAGGGCGTGCGGAGGGGAACAGAGGTGTGGAAGGGGGTGCGGAGGGGAACAGAGGTGTCGAAGGGGGTGCGGAGGGGAACAGAGGCGTGGAAGGGGATGCGGAGGGGAACAGAGGTGAGGAAGGGCGTGCGGAGGGGAACAGAGGTGAGGAAGGGCGTGCGGAGGGGAACAGAGGTGAGGAAGGGCGTGCGGAGGGGAACAGAGGTGTGGAAGGGGGTGCGGAGGGGAACATAGGTGTCGAAGGGGGTGCGGAGGGGAACAGAGGCGTGGAAGGGGATGCGGAGGGGAACAGAGGTGAGGAAGGGCGTGCGGAGGGGAACAGAGGTGAGGAAGGGGGTGCGGAGGGGAACAGAGGTGAGGAAGGGGGTGCGGAGGGGAACAGAGGTGTGGAAGGGGGTGCGGAGGGGAACAGAGGTGAGGAAGGGGGTGCGGAGGGGAACAGAGGTGTGGAAGGGGGTGCGGAGGGGAACATAGGTGTGGAAGGGAGTGCGGAGGGGAACAGAGGTGAACAGGCATTTAGGGTGACCCGAAGTGTGAAGGTGAAATAATAGTGGTGATCTAAGACCTGAACATACAGGAATTGGGGTGATGGTGAGGTGTGAAGGTTCAAGTCCACCTTTGTAAAATAATAAATAAATGCAGATATTTTTGCAGGTTCAAAAATGTGCATTTATTATTTTTAGTAGGAACCTGTAAAACATTGTCAGCGTATCCGTCTGCTCGTACAGACAGGCAGTTACTGTACACAGTTAGTCTGTCTGTATACTGTCCTAGCCTGTGGACCACGGCTGGTGTGAGGAAGCGAGCTGTTGCAATCCACTATTTGACTTCAGGCCGGGTCCAGAGGCACAGGTGCAGGCCTGTGGACCACGGCTGAAGAAATAAGTGAAGAGGCACTGCAAAAATCTCAGTGAGGGGCGGAGCCTATGGGGGGCGGCAAATTAAGATTTCGCCTAGGGTGTCAAAAATTCTTGCACCAGCCCTGGTTCTACTACTTAAAGCGATTTCATACCCGCGTTTTTTTTTTCTTACTGCATGCACCCTGAAGGAAACCATTAAGCAACTCACCTATATATATATATATATATATATATATATATATATATATATATATATATATATATATACACAGTACAGACCAAAAGTTTGGACAAACCTTCTCATTCAAAGTGTTTTCTTTATTTTCATGACTATGAAAATTGTAGATTCACACTGAAGGCATCAAAACTATGAATTAACACATGTGGAATTATATACATAACAAAAAAGTGTGAAACAATTGAAAATATGTCATATTCTAGGTTCTTCAAAGTAGCCACCTTTTGCAGCAGACACATCTCTAGAACAACTGATAAGAGGAGACTGTGTGAATCCGGCCTTCATGGTAGAATATCTGCTAGGAAACCACTGCTAAAGAAAGGCAACAAGCAGAAGAGACTTGTTTGGGCTAAAGAACACAAGGAATGGACATTAGACCAGTGGAAATCTGTGCTTTGGTCTGATGAGTCCAAATTTGAGATCTTTGGTTCCAACCACCGTGTCTTTGTGCGACACAGAAAAGGTGAATGGATGGACTCTACATGCCTGGTTCCCACCGTGAAGTATGGAGGAGGAGGTGTGATGGTGTGGGGGTGCTTTGCTGGTAACACTGTTGGGGATTTATTCAAAATTGAAGGCATACTGAATCAGCATGGCTACCTCAGCATCTTGCAGCGGCATGCTATTCCATCCGGTTTGCGTTTAGTTAGACCATCATTTATTTTCCAACAGGACAATGACCCCAAACACACCTCCAGGCTGTGTAAGGGCTATTTGACCAAGAAGGAGAGTGATGGGGTGCTGCGCCAGATGACCTGGCCTCCACAGTCACCGGACCTGAACCCAATCGAGATGGTTTGGGGTGAGCTGGGGTCATTTGGGTAGTTTCTGTTGCCATTATGATTTAAAAAGAGTAAACACAGTTTATTGATAATAAATAGGTTCAACCCAAACACTAACCACGAGTGAAAGAAAAGTTTTTGTGTTATCGTTCATATTCTCTGAAAATATATATATGCTCCACAACACTTAAAGCGGTTGTAAACCCGCATAAAAAAATGTATTTATTTTTTCTCCTGCAAGGCAAAAGTCATAATGAGCTAATATGCACCGCATATTAGCTCATTATGAAATACTTACCTCGGAACGAGGTGTGTAGAACTTACCTGGTCCACGCCGAGCGACATATCATCTTGACTCGGCGTGTTTTTTTCCGGGTATCGCTGCTCCAGCGCTGTGATTGGCTGGAGCGGCGATGACGTCACTCCCGCGCATGCGCGTGGGAGATTTAAATTTGGCAAGGTCCGTCGGCGGCTGGTCCTTTTGCCGTGGAGTCCCCCCTGCGCATGTGCCGCTGCAATCAGCGGCGCATTGCGAGTGGAATATCTGCTAAACCGTACAGGTTTAGCAGATATTCTCCTTACCTACAGGTAAGCCTTATTATAGGCTTACCTGTAGGTTAAAGTAAAAAAAGTGGGTTTACAACCACTTTAAACTTGAGCAGATCTTTGTAGGAAAGCAACCAATTTAAACCTTTTCTGTCAACCTAAATATTGCTGATCAAAAGTGATTCCACATAAAGAAATAAAAGCTGGCATAGTGTGTACTTCAGATTAAGAAGTAATAGAATATCAATATGCCTCTGTAAACTGTAATTAGGGAAATGCTGATATAATCAATAATGAGTTGAGCAGATGTACAAACTGTTTGCTTTCTCTTTCTTCTGTTGGGTGAAATGAAGCTAATTCAAAGAACATTATGAGCTTGGTTTGGCTCCAGAGTAGAGAGACCTGAGTTCCAGCATCTATTCCATTGCTTTTCATTCCTGGGATTTGAATGTATCCTTCCTGCTGGACTGCAGTGGTACATTATAGTAATATTGTATTTGTGTGGTGCAGGGAGTGACCTACAACTGCTACAAAACAACTTTTGACATATAGACACAGTGAAACTTTGGTTTGCGGGTAACGCGGTTAACGGGTGTTTCGCAATAAGAGCACTGTTTTTTTAATCCTGACCCAGTTTGTGAGTGTTGTCTCGCAAAACGAACAGGATTTAAGCCACAGCGCGGTGTGTAGTACCGCGTTTGGCCTGAGGTGGGGGGCACTGGAGCCGTTTGGAAATTCTTGGAAAAACTTGGAAATACTCCGTTCCCAAGACTTCCTGAGGTTTTCCGAGTTCAGCCAAGTTGTCTCCAGCCTTTCCGAGTGTTTTTGAGGCCCCTTACCTCTGGCCACATGCGGTATTGCATACCATAGAAGTCAATGCGGAACACATTATTTTAGTTTCCATTGACTTCTATGGGGAAACTCGCTTTGATATGCGAGTGCTTTGGATTACGAGCATTCTCCTGGAAAGGATTATGCTCATAATCCAAGGTTCCACTGTATATGAGTTTCCACAGTGATTAATATAAAACCATAGAGTTGTATGCTTTATGTTTTTGATGGTTCCAAACATTTTAAGAATGTTTGTAACCACCAAAATCAATCCTCTCTGGGTGATGAGACACTTGAGCTCTGGAAGATTGTATTCCCTTTATGGCCAGGATTTTTTCTTGCTATTTAGTACTGCGCTACTTTAACTGGTACTTGAATGCTCATGCAACGCTGTACCCAAACTAAGTTTATATGTTCTTTTTACATAAAAGAGCTTTTTTTTTTAAGATAGAAATGAAAAAATACCAAAATCATCATGATTTAAAGTGGTTGGAAACCCTTACATATACCCAGTAGTGACTGGCCTAAGGTGATACACAGAGAAACAACCTGTAAGTAGGATAGTAAAAACTGCTGCCTCCCTGTATAGAGATTTCACCTAGGTGGAATCCAATAAATTAATTAAGAAAAAGAAGGGAAGATGGCGCTGTTGTATGGAGAAAACAGGGGGAGGAGCCCTGTGTGTGCAATAAAAATGTATTGATTAAATGCTATATCGATCCAACTGGTGATATATCAGGTGACAAAGTAGGTGATAAATGCTACTAAATCAATGTAAAGAAATTACATAAATGATGCTATTATATCAATCCTGAAAATGACTAGTGCTAGCAGAGTGCTAAAATGCATCAAATGTCATAAAGTTATATAAAGTAAGACGTGCTTCAACTTAATAAAGTATACTATCCGGATTGATAGACAAATAAATCAAAACCAGTTTGCTGTAAAACTGTCCATAAAAATCTACAGTAGAAATCCACTCCAAATCCTGGTTTCCTTTGTTCATGGCGTTCCCCTCACAGCCAGAGAAGAAAAACCATCCACGAGCATAAGAGTGTGATGAAATTCCTACTAGATTCCCCCCTTTGCTGTGTGATCTCCAACCAAGTGTCCACATGTACTTTAATATGATAAACTCATCTCCATAGTGTAGTATTGCAAAGCTATGTTTTTATTGTAATGAGATTTAAAAAGTTCCAGCACTCTATTCAGTAGTATAGGACAAGGAAGCAGCACTCTCTGTGTTCCGAGCGTGTGTTCCGCGGATCGTCTAACATAAACCGGAAGTACCGGAAGTGACGTATTTGCGCAACAAGTTAGTTCTGCCTTACGTGTTTTGTCATTCAGACGTCCTGTAATCAGTGTAGGTATCCTAATTTGATCTGATATTACCCTCTTGCAATTCCTGTACAGCAGTGTTGAAGTGTATAGAAAGTTGCAGCACAAGGAGCCAATTAGTTCATGTGCTGGCAAGGGGCATATTGATAGTAAGAAGGGCCGTCTTTAATATGGTTTGGGCCCTGGGCAAAACATTTTTTGGGCCCCCCCAATGCAATTGGGGTGCCCTGGTCAGTGTTTTAAAAAGTTCTTCAAATTTACACATGGCATGGCATGGGGTTAGGGAGTGGGAGCCAGGGGAGGAGAAAGAAGACCTTACCTTGTCCTGTCTTGGCAAGCTCACCTCCAGCCTCCGATCAATTCTCCACCATCCACAGTGACAGTCTGACACACACTGCTAATGCTAGTCTAGTAGTTTCACTTGACTAAGCATAAATAGCAGGAACCACCAGGCAGCTGAACTCCACTCCACGGTCTCACTCTGATCTCTCACTCCTCCTCCCCCGCTCCTCCAACCAGGTACACTGGTCACTGAACACTGCACGCGCTGCACGCACAGCAAGGGGCAGGGCCAGAGCGTTAGTGGAACTCAAGGCCCCGCCCACCCAAGGCCTGGCCCACTGATGACAGTGACAGACACTGTCTGTCTGTTTGGAGATTTTCAGCACCGATTTGCGGGATTAACGGACGGCTCTGCTTTTAGCCCCTAACAGTGACAGGGCCCCAGGCAGCTTCCCCGTTTTGCCCTGCAGTAAAGACGGCTATGATAGTAAGAGAGAGCAGAATGAACTAATAGCTGTGCAGCTCCTTTTTTCCTTGTGAGTCACAGACAGGCTTGGGTCTTGGATGACCTGGGTTCAGAGGAAGTGAGTTGAATCATGGTACCATCTAGCAGCAAAAAAGGTACTGCAAGGGAAATCTCTGGATTGAACATGGATATTGCAGTAAACACTAGTTTTGTTTGTTTTGTTTTTTTAACCTTACATAGGTTCATAATTTTTATATTGTTATTTTTGCCTGGATTCTGCTTTCATACTCTCGTCTCAATGTGAGAATTTCATATCAAGAACTAACCATTCATGGTGCACAGTAGCATTGCCTTGTTTACGTTTACCTGTGCCCTGTTAATTAATTCATAATGAATATAACGGTCAGCCTTCAGGTTACAAACAAGATCGGGGCTGTAGGTTTGTTCTTAAAGCGGATGTCCGCTGAAAAAAAAAATATTAAAAGCCAGCAGCTACAAATACTGCAGCTGCTGACCTTTAATATTAGGACACTCACCTGTCCTGGAGTCCAGCGCTTTCCGCAGCAAAGGACGAGCGATCGCTCGTCACTCTGCTCCACCCCGCCATCCTCGAGGGAACCAGGAAGTGAAGCGCTCCGGCTTCATTGCCCGGTTCCCTACAGCGAGTTGTGCTACGCCTGCCGATTGGCTTCCGCTGTGTTCTGGGAGCCGACTGTACCCAGAACATAACTTGGTGACGTCATGCCAAAAAATTTGGGCTTGCTGCTACCATTGGTTTGCATCAAAACCCGGGGTTCTCCACATTCAGAAACTTTTGCCTGAAAACTACACACAGAGTGTCGCCCTTAGAAACAAGGAACAACCTATGCTGCAGTGTATAGCGTTTGCTCTGGTCTGTTGAGTCACTAAAGCCAATAATTTGAAGCAATGTGTAATTCTGCACCTATTTTATAAAAGAGTGGGATTTTACAGCAGCCATAATTTTAGTGTGTATTGGATCTGTTAGGGAGAACATGTTCTCCATGTTTTCCATGTCCCCCATGTCAGTACCTGGCTTCCCATGCTGTTCTGTTTGACAATTGCTTGCTAGTTGAACAATAGACTGCTAGCCCTACAAATGACCAGAGTAACATAATTCACCACCCTTTGTCCATCAATGCAGTGACGGCTGGTGCTCCAAATTTTTGGGGGACGCAAACAAACTGGAAAAAAAAACAAAACATAAATTGCTGCCACTGTGCACATTAAACGCAGCTAGTTTGTCCCCCCAAATGCAGCCAGTTTGTCCCCTCAAATGCAGCCAGTTTGTGCCCCCAATTGCAGCCAGTTTGTGCCCCCAATTTCCACCAGTTTGTGCTCCCAAATGCAGCCAGTTTGTCCCCCCAATTGCAGCCAGTTTGTGCTCCCAAATGCAGCCAGTTTGTGCCCCCATTTGCTGTCAGTTTGTGCCCCCAATTTCCGCCAGTTTTTGCTCCCAAATGCAGCCAGTTTGTCCCCACAATTGCAGACAGTTTGTGCCCTTATTTGCCACCAGTTTGTGCCCCCAATTTCCACCAGTTTTGCTCCCAAATGCAGCCAGTTTTCCCCCTGCCCAGCACTTACCTTCCTCGGGTCAGCGCCGTCCTCTCCACGCTCCCTCGATGTCTCCTCCGCCCTCGATTTCGCTTTAGCCAGTCAGGTGACCGGTAACCAGACCCTGTGTGCCTGATTGGCTGAGAGGAGGGGCAGTGTTAGGGAAGCAATTACCTTACACAGCACTGTTTAACTATGGAACGCACAGCCTGTGCGCCCTCTGGTTAACCATTTGGAAGCTGATTAGAGCCCGTAGGCTCTAATCAGGAAGCCTATTAGAGCATCTCGCTCTAATCAGGCACTTCCAAAACACACCCACCACTGTTATTCAGATGGCCGGTGCTCAACAGGGGGCTGGACATTTGAATAGTGGGCAGCAGCGGCAACAAGACATAGCTTCATGCAATGCATGAAGCTATGTCGTGTTGATTGATGGGTGCAGAGGAGATAGGGGGCGGCGCTCCTGCACCCACTATGGACGCACCGCCACCGCATCAATGGCATTTGCTGCAAAGTTCGCCAACTTCAAACTTTGAGCAATATTTGCTAAACTCTTCCTACTCAAGAATTAGGACGTTTTCCTATAACATCCAATAAGGTCCACAGATAATGTTTTTAACAGTAGGGTTATATGCACTGCTTTTCCATTAATACAGGTTAAATACAGTGTATGTAGAGGTAACATTGCAAACTTCTCCTGTGACCTAACAGTGCGTGAAATAAAAGATGTGACATGGTAGCAGATGGAACACCGTAAGACTTTCCGTAAGTAACCTTAATCCAGATCTCAATCTGCCAAAATGCAATAAAGGGTTATTATGCACAGTATTAGTCAATCTAAAAAGTAAGTAAAGGTAAGTTAAAGTATATATATATATAAAACATTTTTTTTTAGATTTGGAGTGGTGAGGGGTAAGAGCCCCTGTCATGTTTTCTGTTGCTGTGTGTGTCCCTCTTAGGCAGGTTCACGCTCTCTAAATGTCCTGATCACCAATTTCATCAGGATTGGTGAGGGTAAATACAACATTTGGAGTTGTCACCAAACAGGTGGGGGGGGGGGATCTTCCAACTGGGGACACAAGACAACTGTCTAAGGCTGCGTACACACGGAGGGACATGTCCGCTGAAACGGTCCGACGGACCATTTCCAGCGGATATGTCTCCTCCGGATTTTGGTCACAGCAGATATACATGTAAAACCTATGTAGGGAGATTTGGTTCAACCATGTGTATCATCTGAGGCTGTTCACTTCACTGGGTGTATGGAGGGTTTACATCCACTTTAATCAAAAATGTTTGGCTTTAGATAAACTTTTAACTCTAAACACCATTTCCTCCAGGTACTAAATGTTACCTATTGCCACACATTCTCTCCTAGAGGAAATTTCCTCAGAGGCATGAAGGAAGGGTTTTCGTGATGTAGTATATAAACTGTAAACAGAACACTTTTGTACATAGGTGTGCACAGCCTATTGCATTAAGGTGTCCACCCCATATGTGTGTGTGCATGTGTAAATATACTGACAGTGGATGGTGTCATTAGGGCAGAGATTGGTGTCGGTAGGGCAGTGGACGGTGTCAGTAGTTTTTCCTTTTATTATTTAATTTTTTACAGTTTTATTAATTTTTTTTAATTTTACATTAGTGGGCTTTGGTGAATTTTTAGGGGTCTATACAGGAAAAGCTGTGCCACATAGGGTTTCGCAATAGGAGCAGTTTTTGTTGTTGAAAATCCTGACTCAGTTTGCAAGTGTTGTCTCCACCTTGAGTAGGATTCAAGCCACAGCAGTGTGCAGTATCACATTTGTCCAGAGGTGCGGGGAGCGATTGGAACCATTCGGAAATACTCAGTTCCTGAGCCTTCTCGAGGTTTTCTGAGTTCAGCCGAGCTGTACCCGAGCCTTTCTGAGTATTTCCGAGGCTCTCCGGCGCTTCCCACCTCTGGCCACATGTGGTATTGCATGCCATAGATGTCAATGCAATGCAAATTTTCGCTTCCATTGACTTCTATGGATTACGAGCATTCTCCTGGAATGGATTATGCTTGTAATCCAAGGTTCCACTGTACTTAGGATCCAAAGAGAGGGACCCGGACTAGAGCTTTTTTGGCAAGTGCTAGCTAACTTATAGCTTTACATAATGCAACAACATCCATGCACGAAGGACACGCAACATTTGAGGAGATTTATTCTTCCAAACTAAATACACCTTTGCACACTGGTGCTGACTAGTATTTAGCATTTTTTCTTCTCCCTTAGCATCTCTCCCTCACCCAGCAAATGTGACCCCAGTGCTGAAGAAGAGGGGCAAACAAGGATGCTGTGTCTGTGCCCAATGGAGACATTACTAGTTATTGGACCACCAGTAGCTAAAAGGTTGTAATGGTGTCCACAAAATACCTGGGGCTTTGTGTAACTAAAAGACAGGCTTTCTTTCACCCCACTGGCTTTAATACAATTTTGGGGCAATTTTTACGTATTTTGCCAAGGCACCCCTGAAGAAACCTGGAGGCATCTCAGGGTGCCTGGGCCACATGGTTGAAAAAGGCTTCCCTAAACGCTTATGTAATAGTGGTAGAAAGCGCCAGGTTAATATTTTTTCCACCCTAGACCAACTCTGTAGCATCCCCCATCCCCAATTTGATTGTTCATTGCTCCACCTCCCATAATTTTTTTTGGGCTAGCTGCAGGGGCCATATACATGACATGTTTATGTAAAATTATCAGGCATGTACCACATTGCAGTGTGCCATCAATTAAGCTGCACAGGGTATGGGGGGTATTTTGTGGCCACATCAAGCACACTTGTTAAATAAGGAGCTATAACCTTCATGGCACATACGATTTGAGCCATTGTCTGTTAAAAACATTATATGCGGGTTGCTTGGTCTTACTGTGCTACATCACACCTTATGTTAGAATTCAGAATAATGGCCCTGGAAAATACAGAAGAGAAAATATCATTACTGTAAAAATATTCCAGTGTTGGCCCTGAAGTTAGGTTAATATGAGGAAGGCCCACCCACAGGGCCGCCATCAGGGGGGTACAGCCGATACAACTGTAAGGGGCCCGCCCGGGCTAGAAGGACAAGTGAAGGGGAGCCATGTTGTGCTCTATAGAAACAATCTTGCAGCTTCTGCTGCTCTCTGTGTCATTGAGCTCAGACATCGAGCTCTTTACTGCCAACTCTGGCTACTATGTGCATGTGAACCCCTCGTGTGAGCTGCCTGTACTGTGCTACTCTGTGTCAGCAAATTGTCAGCTTTGTAAAAATGAGCTGCGACTAGGTAGGAAGATTTTGTTAACAAGTAGGGACTGCAAAGAAAAGGGAGAGGGGCTGTTTGTTTACAGGGAGGGGCCAGAGGTTTGTGTGTTTACAGATTTGTGTATGTGTGGGGCTGGCATATATACAGGTGTGAGGAGGGCTGATATATATACAGGTGTGAAGGGGGCTGGCATATATATAGGTGTGGGGGGCTGACATATATGCAGGTGTGTGTGTGGGGGGTTGACATATAGACAGGTGTGAGGGGATATATACAGGTGTGGGGGGGGGGCTTTCATATATACAGGTGTGAGGGGGTCTGGCATATATACAGGTGTGGGGGGCTGACATATATACGGTGTGAGGGGGTCTGGCATATATACAGGTGTGGGGGGCTGGGGCTGGCATATATACAGGTGTGAGGTGTTCTGGCATATATACAGTACAGATGTGGGGGGGCTGGCATATAAACGGGTGTGGGTGGGCTGAAATATATACAAGTGTGAGGGGGGCTGGCATATATACAGGATTGAGGGGGGGGCTGATATATATACAGGATTAGGAGGGGGGCTAAGTGCGTACAGGTGAGGTGGCCGGTGTGTGGATTCAGTGGGATGGCCCATGGGCAAGCCCTGGGTATTGTTGGTGGTCAGGCTCGGGGGGGGGCCCAGGCATAAATCTCTGTAAGGGGCCCAAAAATTTCTAATGGTTGCCCTGCCCACCCATACAAATGAGTGGAGTACATCAGCAAAATGTTATATATCACTTCAATGATCACTGGTCTGTTGAGCTACGGGTATTTGGATCCATTAATTTTTCTTCCCTGGCTGTCAGGCACAGTTGGTGTACATCATGAGCACATGCTAACTACCCACTGTGAATTCTACATTTACAAGGCTTTGGTGCCAGGCTTTGCTAATTCCTTACAATCCTGTGTGCATAAAGATAACATGTTATTATTTCTAAAACGGGAAAAAAACATTTTTATTTCTAATATTTTGCTATTTGGTACAATAACTGTATATGGAAAAAGTCACTGCTCATTGCGTTGTGCTGCAGTAAATCTCACTGCTGGTGGTCTGGCAGATGATCTATGATAATCAAATCATCTTTTTTACAATCCATGTTGATTTGGGCACACATACATATTTTATTCTTGCATATGTCATCGTGTTGGCTGCATTCTCAGTTTTTGTTTGTTACTAAAACTTAAATAATGCATAATGCTGTAAAAATTCATTTTTGACTTCTATACTTACATAGTTAGATAGGTGAGGTTGAAAAAGACCCTCAAGTCCAACCTATGTGTGTGATTATATGTCAGTGTCTTGTATTGTACTGCTGGTTTTCTAGTGGCCAAAATGGTTTGAAAAAAATGTATTAAAATTCTGTAAACATGAGTTATAATTGTTTGCATTTAGCTGGACAGTCATTAATTAATCTTTATCCCATATAGAAGCTCAGTCTAAAAGTGGTCTTTCCATGGTGGTTAACGCCAACAACAAATTGGCATAGAGGCTTTCACATAATGCATGCTCAGCCTGTACAACGTTCTTGCCATTCTTCAATGTCAGGTGTTCTGTCAGATTAGGCGACCCATCAGAATTGGTAACGGAAGTGACGTTCTGTCGCCACCATCTTGCTACACCCCACACTCCTCCATAGTAATGATACACCGAGAAGAGGGCAAACAGACATCTTGTTACACCCACCAAAGTTTTGCATTTTACAGTTATTTTTAACAGGAAACTGAGCATATATGGTGAAATGCGGTATTTGGAAATACATCGGACCGTTTTCAATTGAATTACTGTTGAATTATAAAAGCAACACTGTTCTGTCACATTAGGAAACCTGTGAGACCAGTAGGTTTGTCTCTGCTTTTAAAATTTAACATCTAAACAGTCTGTCTGATTTATAAATACTGTATTTCAACTTTTAAGGTTCATGCCGCATACACATGACCATTTTTAACCACTTAAGGACCGCCTCCTGCACATTTACGTCAGCAGAATGGCACGGCCAGGCACAGGCATGTACCTGTACGTCCCCTTTAAGTGCCCAGCCGTGGGTCGCGCCCGCGACCCGGTCTGAAGCTCCGTGACGGCGGCCGTGGGACCCGTGGACCCGATCGCCGCTGGTGTCCCGTGATCGGTCACAGGAGCTGAAGGAGCCCTACAGAGCCCCCTAGTGGTTAACTCCTAAAATGCAATTGTCATTTTCACAGTAAATAATGCATTTTTATAGCATTTTTTGCTGTGAAAATGACAATGGTTCCAAAAATGTGTCAAAATTGTCCGATGTGTCCGCCATAATGTCGCAGATCAGAACACTCTTTAAACTTAGACCTCAGATTAGCACCCTCCCTTCACAATCAGACCTCAGATCAGACCCCACATGTCCCACCCTCCTCCATTTCTTTGCACTCAGACTCTAGAACATGGGTCTTCAAACTATGGCCCTCCAGTTGTTCAGGAACTACAATTCCCAGCATGCTTAGTCATGTCTGTGAACGTCAATGTGTTACAATGCCTCATGGGATGTGTAGTTCTACAACAGCTGGAGGTCCGTAGTTTGAGGATCCCTGCTCTAGAACAATACCCTCCCTTTGTACTAAGACCCCAAAGCAGACTCCTCCTGTACATTCAAACCCCCACGATACACACCTAGATCACAATCCCTTTACACTCAGACCCCCAGGTTAGACTTCAAATTTACATTTAAACCTCAGATCAGACCATCCCTTTGCACTCACTCGCCCATTACATTCAGACCTTAGATCAGACCAACCCCCCCTACTCTCAATCCCTATAGACACTATCGGTTTTCCTGCAGGTTTTTCTCTTCGGGTTTACCAAAACCATCTAATATGAGGTCAAACCTCAAGAGTTTCAATTTGTATGCAATCAGGCAAGCCCTTGCACTACATGGTTTTGGTAAACCTGAAGAGAAAAACCTGCAGGAAAACTGATAGTGCGTATGGGGCTTCATACTCAAGCTCAGACTCTCCTTTTTAAGTCAGACAGAAGATCAGTCCCTCTTATTCTTAACACTCAGACCTTAAATCAGACCCTTTCACACTGGAGTGCGGGCAGCGGTCAAGCGCTGCTATTTTTAGCAGGGATTTACAGTAGTTTTTGTGAAGGTATTCAGCCGCTAGTGGGGCAGTTTTACCCCTCTAGCGGACGAAAAAGGGTTAAAACCACATGCTTTGCCAGCGGTTCTGCGGCACTGCCCAATTAATTTCAATGGGCAAAGGCAATTTAGGAGCGGTGGATGTAAACACCGGTCCTTCACCGCTCCAAAGGTGCTGCTTGCAGGAGTTTTATTAACGTCTTGCCAGTGCATCGCCTCAGTGTGAGACTGCAGGGGAGCCATTTTTCAGGTGCTTTACAGGTGCTATTTTTAGCCCGAAAATGTTAAGCCTGAAAAACGCCCCAGTGTGGAAGGGGTCTTAATGTATATACCCTAGATTAGCCCCTCCTACCTTTACGCTCATACCCCAGATTAGACCCTTCCCTTTTAACTCAACCCCCAGATCATACCACCTTCTTTACACTCTGATCCCAGATCAAACCCCCACCCCTTTACACTCAGAAATTAAATCCGATCCTTCTTTCTTAACACAGACCCCAGAAAAGACTTCCTTCATACTGAGACCCCAGATCAAATCACCATTTTAAATTCAGACCTCAGATTATGACCACCATTTATTTACACTTGGACCCCAGATCAGGCACTTTTTACTCTCATACCCAAGATCAGTACCCTCCTTTTATACTCAGACCCTGGATTAGACCCCCTTTACACTCACACCCTAGATCAGACCCCCTTTACACTCACACCCTAGATCAGACCCACTTTACACTCATACCTTAGATCAGACCCCTTTACACTCATACCTTAGATCAGACCCCCCCCCTTTACACTCATACCTTAGATTAGACCCCCCTTCCTTAAACTGAAGCCCCTATTTATATAATCAGTGCACAGGATGTGCACAGTGTATGGAAAGAAAACTTAAAGAAGATGAAGGGGAAACGGAACTGTTTGTAACAAAAAAGAAGCAAAACCTGTTTTAACTTACAGTGAGCTACAAAACTAAGTAACTAACTAAGCCTTTACTTCCATTAATCTGATATTTGTACCATCAGTTCTGGTAAACATTTTTGGGCACGTAATGGTGATGACTTTCAAAAGTTGCTATTTAATACCTAATTCATAGACTGGAATTGGTATGTAAAGTAAACACAAGCTTCTTTGGCAAATCAGCTCCTGTATTTACAGGTCTTAAATTTACTTTTAGTTCTGTGTAAATTATAATTGTTTTTATATATACTGTAGATGACTGAGATTCTTTGAAATGTGTAATATATGATGTCACTATGATTATTGATTAAATGGGCCCCTCAAAGTCCCTGAATTACAGAGATTAGATTATACAGGTTAACAGGGATGGGTCATACCTTATGTCATCAATCACACTTTTATAGTGTTTTTGAAAGACAGAAAGCCATTGTTCCTAAATTAACTATGGAACTGTAGATCAATAATAAAACATGTTCTACATTGAAAACACACACATACTGTAAAGCAATCTATTCTCTAAAGTCTCTAAAGTACTGATAATACAGATTCAAAAATCAATGCATACAGTATGTGTTATTCAAAGTGTAACAAAATATTTTTGCATGTATAACAGTTAAGCCCTGTACACACGATTGGTCAAACCAATGAGAACGGTCTGATGGATTTTTCCATCGGTTAACCGATATAGCTGACTTATGGTCAGTCGTGCCTACACACTATTGGTTAAAAAAACGATCGTGTCAGAACGCGGTGACTTAAAAACACAACGATGTGCTGAAAAAAATGAAGTTCAATGCTTCCAAGCATGTGTCGACTTGATTCTGAGCATGCGTGGATTTTTAAACGATGGACGTGCCTACAGACGATCGTTTTTTTACTATCGGTTAGGTATCCATCGGTTAAATTTAAAACAAGTTAAAAAAAATTTAATCGATGGATAAATAACCGATGATGCCCACACATGATCGGTTTGGTCTAATGAAAACAGTCCATCAGAACGTTCTCATTGGTTTGACTGATCGTGTGTAGGTGGCCTTAGAATAAATTGTGGAAACAATCTATACTCAGAGTGAAAGTTTGAAGCACTTTTGCACTTTTCAATTGATTGGTGCACAAGAGCACTTACAGTCAGGTCCATAAATATTGGGACACAATTCTAATCTTTTTGGCTCTATACACCAGTGAACGGTGTAAGAATTACAACAGTTTGTATATGTGCCTCCCACTTTTTAAGGGACCAAAAGTAATGGGACAGATTAACAATCATAAATCAAACTTTCACTTTTTAATACTTGGTTGCAAATCCTTTGCAGTCAATTACAGCCTGAAGTCTGGAATGCATGGAAATCACCAGACACTGGGTTTCATCCCTGGTAATGCTCTGCCAGGCCTCTACTGCAACTGTCTTCAGTTCATGCTTGTTCTTGGGGTGTTTTCCCTTCAGCATTTGAAATGCATGCTCAATTGGATTCAGGTCAGGTGATTGACTTGGCCATTGCATAACATTCCACTTCTTTCCCTTAGGCCGCGTACACACAATCAAATCTGTCTGCTGGAAACGGTCTGCCCGACCGTCCCAGCAGACAGATTCGATCGTGTGTACGGGTGAGCCGACGGATTTGGCCAGCCGACAGATTTGAAAGCATGCTTTTAAATCTGTCGGCTGGGAACCCGTCCGCCCGATATGTCTGCTGGTTAGTACGCTAACCAGCAGACATGTCTTCTCGCACACGAGTCGAATGGTTTCGAGGCATGCACGGAAGTGTTTTACTTCCTGGTGCAGTGACATGGCGGCGTCAACGTCACCGCCACGCCAGCGCGCCGTCTGCCGGCAGGGATTTTGGTTTGATCGTGTGTACACAGCAGACAGATTTGTTCAAATCGGTCTGTCCGACCGATTTGAACCAATCTGCCTGCTCGTGTGTATGGGGCCTTAAACTCTTTGGTTGCTTTCGCAGTATACTTTCGGTCATTGTCCATCTGCACTGTGAAGCACCGTCCAATGAGTTCTGAAGCATTTGGCTGAATATGAGCAGATAATAATATTGCCCGAAACACTTCAGAATTCATCCTGCTGCTTTTGTCAGCAGTCACATCATCAATAAATACAAGAGAACAAGAGAACCAGTTCCATTGGCAGCCATACATGCCCACGCCATGACACTACCACCACCATGCTTCACTGATGAGGTGGTATGCTTTGGTATGCACTCTGGTGCAAGCTGATCTTGGTCTCATCTGTCCATAGGACTTTGTTCCAGAACTGTGAAGGCTTTTTTAGATGTTGTTTGGCAAACTCTAATTTGGCCTTCCTATTTTTGAGGCTCACCAATAGTTTACATCTTGTGGTGGACCCTCTATATTCACTCTGGTCAAGTCTTCTCTTGATTGTTAACTTTGACACACATACACCTACCTCCTGGAGAGTGTTCTTGATCTGGCCAACTGTTGTGAAGGGTGTTTTCTTCACCAGGGAAAGAATTCTTCGCTCATCCACCACAGTTGTTTTCTGTGGTATTCTGGGTCTTTTGGTGTTGCTGAGCTCACCGTTGCGTTCTTTCTTTTTAAGGATGTTCCAAACAGTTGATTTGGCCACACCTAATGTTTTTGCTATTTCTCTGATGTTTTTTTTTCCAGCCTAATGATGGCTTGCTTCACTGATAGTGACAGCTCTTTGGATCTCATATTTAGAGTTAGACAGCAACAAATTCCAAATGAAAATAGCACACTTGAAATGAACTCTGGACCTTGTATCTGCTCCTTGTAAATTGGATAATGAGGGAATAACACACACCTGGCCATGGAACAGCTGAGCAGCCAATTGTCCCATTACTTTTGGTCCCTTAAAAAGTGGGAGGCACATATACAAACTGTTGTAATTCCTACACTGTTCACCTGATTTGGATGTAAATACCCTCAAATTAAAGCTGAATGACTGCAGTTAAAGCACATCTTGATTAGAATTGTGTCGATGTCCCAATATTTATGGACCTGACTGTATATTGGGACGTTAATGCAATATAATTTACTCTCATATTTTTTGTCCATTTATTAATTTTACACTGTTTCAAGCTTTGTATTTTTGTAATCATATACAGTGTTTGAACTTTTTTGGAGCACCAGAGCACTTTAAAAGTAAAATTTTGGGTTATACATCAACACAATTTGTGATACGATTTTTAAAGGTTATTTGCTTTATTTTCGTTTGTTGTGAGCGCTGTAATTTATTTATTGCAGTTAGCAAAAATTTACCATAACGAGAAATAGTTGTAAATTCTATAAATGATGCCAAACAACTAAGGCCGCGTACATACGATCAAATCTATCTGCTGGAAACGGTCTGACAAACCGTTTCAGCAGACAGATTCGATCGTGTGTACGGGCGGACAGACAGATTTTGCCAGCAGACAGATTTTGCCAGCAGACAGATTTTAAAGCATGCTTTAAAATCTGTCTGCTGGGAATCCGTCCGTCCGACATGTCTGCTGGTTAGTACGCTAACCAGCAGACATATCTGCCCGCACATGCGTCGAATGGATTCGACGCATGCGCGGAAGTATTTAACTTCCTGGTGCGATGACGTGGCGGCGTCAACGTCACCGCCACGGCCCTGCTCTGTCTGCCAGCGGGGATTTTGGTTTGATCGTGTGTACAGCGATCAAACCAAAACAGCCCAGCAGACAAATCTGATCAAATCGGTCTGTCAGACCGATTTGAACAGATTTATTTGGTCGTGTGTACGCGGCCTGAGACTTCATAAATTGGAGAAATCTAATGCAAGAAGACTTGTCACTGAACTTTAGAAATGTGTGGTTCGTATTGTTCAGAATCAAAAGCTTTGTGATTCGGAGACTCAAATGTATCCTAATCTCCCAATCACAATAGTACCAAAATGTAATCAAATCCAAAATGAATTATAACAAAACAACAAATGTATTAATTTTAATTCAGATCCAAAATAACGTAATGACTTAACGAATGATCCAAATTGATTTGGATCCATTCTGATTTTAGGTTGCAATAAAATGTTTCATTATTACTACATATGAAATAGAACATATTGCAATAAATACAGCAAGGTATAAAAGTGAAATGAGAGGATAATTCTACTTATTGTGTTTGGGTTGGTAGGAGGTAGATCTATCAGAATTTCTGAATCATAGCATAACAAATTAATCAAAAATTTATTTTGTTTCATTTGTGCTATGACACAAAGATCCTGATGGATCCAGAGTGCATAAGTAATCTCCTAAAATAATAAATTAACACCTTAAAATGAATATTGCCTATCCTCCGAAATAGCTTCCGAAATACAATTTGGAACTGTATTTTTCTTTTTCTTGGAGAATAAACATTATAAACATATTCAGTTACTATTGGCAATGTATCTGTTTTAATGGATAACTTTATTTTAAAATTTAAACGGAACTCTGGAAGCTGTGCCCAAAAAGGGCAGGTTGAGGGTGAAGGGTGAGTCACCAGTGTTGTCTGTGCTCACCCTTTAGTTGATCTTTTTCCAAATGAACTTTCCATGCCTTGTTCTGTATTCTGTCCCTGTGTGGAGGTGGCCATCTTGGTAGAGGCAGGGCTTTGCTTCCTCATGTCAGACCCTCCAGCAAAGAGAACAGTGAGCAACAAAGTTGTGTTTTTATTGGATCTCACTCCAAATCTCCTCCTAGAAGCAAGAAGTGCATTGCTATTTTTCAGGGTACTTCATGTTTGCTATAAGACAACAAATCTTCACTTTTTGAGTTCAGGCCCATCCTAGGGGTCTATGTATGAAAATTTGCAGCGATGCATGTCTTAATCCATGAATGATCAGCGTGTTATTTGTAATAGGATTATCTCCTATGATCATCAGCTTCATCTAGGAGCCATAATTTGGTGTTGTCCTGAAATATCTCAATCAAAATCCTGCATTATTGCCACTAAATGGAGCTGACGATCATAGGAAATAATTATATTACAAGAAATACTGCAATTATTTTTTGCACGTGTGTGAATGCTTGATACATCTGCATGGCAAACTTTTATGCATAGACCCCTTATGCCACGTACACACGACCGTTTTTCATGACAAGAAAATGCATTTTTTTCAATTGGTCATTAAAAACGACCGTGTGTAGGCTCCAGAGCATTTTTCTCGACATGAAAAATGGGCATTAAAAATTTAGAACATGCTCATTTCTTTCTTGACGTTTTTCACAACATCATTTTTCACATCGTGAAAAGCGGTCGTGTGTAGGCTTTAACGACGAGGAAAAAAACCTGCATGCTCAGAAGCAAGTTATGAGATGGGAAATTTGCATAATCAGCTTTTTTTTTCCGATTGTGTGTATGCAAGGCAGGCTTGACAAGAATCACGTTGAGAAAAACAGTTTTTTTCCATGACATGAAAAATGGTCGTGTGTACGTGGCTTTAGTGCACCAAAAGCTCCCTATATGAAAACTGAACTAATTTGAGCAACATCAAGTAAAAAATGCTATATACTTAGTTTTGAATATCCAAAGCTCACCCATCTATCTATTTCTCTATGCTTTATTTTGTTGAGAAACCACGTTGAAAAACACCCTCCTAGCATTTCTAGCTGCTGCCATCCCAGGTAAGGGCAGATGATTCTTGTAGCATTTACTTCCTGAAATCCATCTGCCCTTAGGTCAGTCATGGGGGCAGGAGGGTGTGCTTAGCTGAGAAAGCCCCTCCTGAAGGCTTTTTGGATGTATGTCATCATTTTGGCTGCAGCCAAAAACCAGGAAGTAACTAAAGAAATGTGAAATAAATGGTTTAAACGAGAAAATATAATGCACCTTCCTATCTGTAGCACCCCTGTGTACAGTAGGTACATTTAGTTGGGCTCCTGTTGTAGCCAGGGTTAATCTGTTTAAAGTTAGATTGGCAGAGCTCCAAGGGCCGGGTCTCTGCCACCTCCATCTGGCTTCTAGAAGCTCCTGGAGAGTTCTAGAAGTTAGAGGGCAGAGGGGAAGAGATGGGGCCTGCATATTTATGGACTCTCCTCCAATCCCTGGGTGAGGATGGCCCAGAAGGTGGAGAGACAGGCCTTAAATATTCTGGAGACTGGCCATGTGGAAGCAGAGTTCAGGGTCCAGTGGAATTTTTCTACAGAGGAAGGGCACCTGCATTAAGTGTTGTTGAATTTGTTTATTTACCAGTCAAGCAATCTGTACATCCTATGGGAGGACAGCCTTGTGATTTTTGGATAGCAGAGACAGTTTCAAGTCCTCAAGTTACATTTAACTACAGTTCTGGACATCCCATATTCTTCTATCCCTATCCAAGTTTATTCCCCAATACACTAAAAACAAAACGTCCTGGACTGGTTTTTGACTACTGAGTGGATACTGAAAATTCCTGTTGCCCGGTTGTGCTTGCAAAGGTGGACCCAAAAATCCAGCGGTCCTTAAGGGGGTAGCACTACATATCTATTTACTAATGCTAGCAGCATAAGGATTAAAATAGTTAATGTTGATTGAGAGAGTTTAGTTCTGCTTTAAATGTACATATTTTAATAAAATAAATTATGTATCTGTCTACTTTGGTCACAGCTATAGATCTGCAATTAGCAATGCCCCTTAAAGATCGCTGATCCCAGACTTGTAGATGTGGGTAATGCAGAGGGTGTGTCAGTCCATCTAGACCACAGGGAACAGGTGTATTTATTAGTGATGTGGCTGCTTTGTGAACAAAAGAAAAGTAAAGTTTACGTGTAGACTTTTCAGAGAGACTTTAGTTAGACTGTATGGGCAGGCGGATGTCAGCAGGGATGTGTCCGCTGACACCTGTCTGCCATCCAATCCACTCAAAACAGACGTATGGCGATATGTTCGCCATACATCTTGGTGGATTGGATGACATCTGATGAAAACGGACATGCTGTCTGTTTTTGTCCCATCTCCCCATAGAAATCAGCGGGGCACTGACAGGTCCCTCCCTGCTCAGTGAGGGGGAGACAGATCTTGGCACCACTCCCTCCCTACCCCTTAATACCCCCTTCAACTATTTGCTATTTTAGTCAAAAGCTGCAAACACTTAAAGTGATTGTAAACCCTACATATATCCAATGAAGTGACTGGCCTCAGGTGATACACAGAGATGAAAAAAATCATCCTACATAAGTTGTACCTGTCGATCTGCAGTCCTTTCTTCTCTACATCTGCATTTTAAAGCTTGTCTGAGAGTTCAGAAAAAAGGGGGTGGAGAGCTGAAGTTAGACCCTGCAGAGCTCAGTGAGGAGCGCTCTGACAGCTGATTAGAGGAAAGGGACATCCCCCCTCCCTCTCCTCCCTCCACACAGCACACAGAAACAGAGCTGAGGCTGTCAATCAGCAGGAGATCCTTTCCCTGTCACCATTTTTCTCTTGGTGTCAGAAGTGATTCTGTGATTCAGTAGAAAGAACTTGCGATGCCCCCATCCCTACAAAACACTCTGTGCCCAAGGACTTTCTGCCCACCACCTGGTCTCAACACTGTAGCTGCTACATTTCTAGGAAAGGTTGCTCTACTAACAAAATAACAGACTTACTAGCTAGATCACCACATCCATCACACCTAAGAATTGGTAATTTGCAATATAATAAATGTTTGCCTTTGGGTTTAATATAAACCATCATTCTCACACTATCCCCCACAGGAAACACATATGCATATAGACAGATCTGTATTCCCACCTGCACTTGGCTCATCTCTCTTTACTAGGCAATTTCCATTGAGTATCTAATGAACTCATCATAGCTGATTTATTTCCTTAGAACACATTTGACTCTATTTCATTTTTCCAGTTCATAAAAGTTAGGAACAGGAAGTCATGATGTCAAGGTGAAAATCAATCCAAAGCAATTTTTTCTAGTTGTGGATAGAGTAGGGAAGAGAAGATAAAGAGGGGGGGGGGGGGGGTTGCATATAACTGGATGATGAGTACCTTATTTGCATAGCTCAGTGAATGGTCACTTTGCTAACTCTCTATGCTTACAGTAAATCAACCCCAATGAGGTAAAGGATGGTCTGCGCTGTGTCAGTTGTAAGAACTAGAAGCAAAGCCTGGGAACTACACTGCCCTTTGACATGAAATAAATAGAATGATAGATTGTGGTGCAGAACGCTTTCCTGATGCTGTGCTGTTTAAGTGCGACTTGTGTCATCTTGGTCCATACCAGACCATATTACCTGATTATTAAATGCCTATATCGGCTATAATGAATGTAAACCTACAAGCATCTGATTGATTATAAGCAAAACTAAACATGGCACTTTTCCACATAATGTTATTACATATGAATTGCCTTGTCATATTAATCATTTTGCTTTTCTACTCCAAGATTTTGTGGAATACAATGATCACATATATCTTATTATGCTGTGTCTTAAAAGGGAAATGCAGATATAAAAGAAAACAAATTTTAAAATAAGTTACAATGGCCACTACTAGGGGGTGTAGCTAAATGTTACAAGGCCTGTAACTAAACTGTTACGGTACAATGCTCCCATGACTCTTCAATTCCCTGTCATTACCACCTGACTGAGGCCGCGTTCACACGACCAAATATATCTGTTCAAATCGGTCTGACAGACCGATTTGAACAGATCTGTCTGCTGGCCGTTTTGGTTTGATCGATGTACACACGATCAAACCAAAATCCCCGCCGGCAGACAGCGCGGTGACGTGGCGGTGACGTTGATGCCGCCACGTCACCGCACCAGGAAGTAAAACACTTCCGCTCATGCGTCGAATCCATTCGACGCATGTGCGGGCAGATATGTCTGCTGGTTAGCGTACTAACCAGCAGACATATCGGTCCAAAGGGTTCCCAGCAGACAGATTTTAAAGCAGGCTTTAAAATCTGTCTGCTGGACAAATCCGTCTGCTCGCCCGTACACACGATCGAATCTGTCTGCTGAGACGGTCTGTCAGACCGTTTTCAGCAGATAGATTTGATGGTGTGTACGCGGCCTTAGGCCCCTTTCAGATGATCCGTACATGTCTCAGTCGCTTGCTCAGGGGGGATCGCTCAGTTAATCTCCGCTGAGCCGTCAGGTGACAGGGCCGCCATCAGGGGGTTACAGGCAGTACACCTGTAAGGGTGCCCGGATGGCAACCCCCCCTTTTTTTTTTTTTTTATATAAAAAAAATATTTATTAGATGTAGAGAAGAAAGGATTGCAGATCGACAGGTACAACTTATGTAGGATGATTTGTTTCATCTCTGTGTATCACCTGAGGCCAGTCACACTGGATATATGTAGGGTTTACAATCACTTTAAGTGTTTGGGGCTTTTGACTAAAATAGCAAATAGTTGAAGGGGGTATTAAGGGGTAGGGAGGAAGTGGTGCCAAGATTTGTCTCCCCTCGCTGAGCAGGGAGGGACCTGTCAGCGCCCTGCTGATTTCTATGGGGAGATGGGACCGCTTTGTCAGATCTCCGCTCTCCCCTATGTCCGTATTCACCCGACTCGATCCGCAGCAGGATCGAAATATAGGATTTTTCTTTGTCTGCAAAATCGGACCATAGCGGGGACCCATGAGATCGGGTGTCAGTGGATGTTGTAGCAAAGTATCATTTCTTTAGTGTTGTCACATGAAAAGATAGAATAGAACATTTACAAAAATGGGCGGCGGGTACTCACTTTTGTGAGATACTGCATATATATATAAGAAGGCCAGTATGGTGGCCTGAGTTTATGGGAGGAGCCCGGAGGGTATTTAAGCAGCCCACTCACACATGCTCTTTGTCGGTTCATTGTGCAGTACTACACGTCACTGGGCCGACTCTTCCCAGCTCACCTCATGTCCGTGAGTCTGCGCATTCAATCGCATTCGTCATCGCAATCGCTTTGTGGCTTCTCCCTTCATGGTCTCCGCCGGCGGTCCCCGCTTACTGTCGCAGGTTGTATTCAAACCTTTTCGTATCTTGTGCAATCTTGCAATTCGTTATGATTCCTATCCTGCATTTCTTTTTGAAAAAAAAAAAAATCTGCCTCTGAGTTATTGTTGCTTATGTTCCAACATCATTCGGCTCAGGCGTAGTAAATTTGTAACTTCCTTATGCCAAACATACGATTCGTTTGTAAATCCATTTGGAGATTAGCATGTGTTTGTATGGGTTCTTTGGTAGATTGAGGTGGTAATTGGACTCACATGGTGCCTTGTCTGCACTTGATTAGCCTGGGGGGATGGGTGGTTGGTAGGTGTTCGGTTTCAAAGCAAGGGGTAGCATACACTCTACAACCAAATCGTATCAGATTCGTTCAATACTCCTTACTACCGATTCGTATCTAATTTGTTTCATGCATTTTTACAACCGTTTTGTATCAGATACATTGCATGCTTTCTACCGTTGTCATTCATTGTTCCCCATGCCGTGTGTTTTTAGTTCCCGCAGCGGAACTTACGAATTGTTTGTACACGGTTCCTCTCTCTCATTTACTTACCAAAGTTATTGCCTGTGCGTCATGCATGGCGCCACACCACACTCTTCGGATGTGTTGCACATCCACTCCAGTCCAAAGCAAACCCAGTCGCACGTTCACTGTCCCAGGTAGGATTCGTTAGCTTGTTTGTCACGTCAAATTTGTGGCCACTCATGGTGTCACCCGTACCATATGTTTGGTTCCCGCAGTGGAGCTTACAAAGCATTGATACGCACTTCTCGTGTTTTATTTTCTACACCAAACCTCATTGTTTTGCCCCATGCATGGCATCACGCTACACCTTCCCGACATGTTTCACTGTAGCCACAGTCCGCCGCAAACTCAATTGCATGGCCCACTGTCGCAAGTAAGATTTGTTATTACATTCTTTATGTCCTATCAATTTGCTACCATTTGTTGTCTCCCATATCGTTCATTAGTGGCCCCTACGGAACCACGATTCAAACAGGCGTTGTCCTTCTACCTTATACTGCTTGCTTAAGGTACAAACAAACCAGGTGTTTCTATCCTTTCTCAGTAACCCAATTCTTATTGAGACCTTGCAACCATGCAAATCATCTCAACAGCCTGACACCCTTGTTAAGACCCTTGCAACACATGACCCTTACAAAACGCAAAATAAAAAAATAAATAAATATAAAAACGCAAAAAAAAAAACCGCAAAAAAAAACGCAAAAAAAAAAAACCTTTGCCACCTCTCAATCTCAGCCCCTCGGCAACCTGACACCTGTTGAGACCATTTGCAACCATGCAAAATCGTCTCAGCAGCCTGACACCCTTGTTGAGACCCTTGCAAACGCAATATCGTCTCAGCAGCCCTCACACTCATTGAGATCCTTGCAACCACGCAAAATCAGCAGCCTGACACCCTTGTTAGACCCTTGCAACACATGACCTTTACAAGACGCAGAATAAAATAAAAAATAAATATAAAAAACGCAAAAAAAAAAAAAGCAAAATAAATAAATAAATAAATAAAACCTTTGCCACCACGCAATCTCAGCCCCTCGGCAACCTGACACCTGTTGAGACCATTTGCAACCACGCAAAATCGTCTCAGCAGCCTGACACCTTTGTTGAGACCCTTGCAAACGCAATATCGTCTCAGCAGCCCTCACATTTATTGAGATCCTTGCAACCACGCAAAATCAGCAGCCTGACACCCTTGTTAGACCCTTGCAACACATGACCTTTAAAAGACGCAAAATAAAATAAAAAATAAATACAAAAACGCAAAAAAAAACGCAAAAAAAAAAAAAAAAAACCTTTGCCACCACGCAATCTCAGCCCCTCGGCAACCTGACACCTGTTGAGACCGTTGCAACCACGCAAAATCGTCTCAGCAGCCTGACACCCTTGTTGAGACCCTTGCAAACGCAATATCGTCTCCGCAGCCCTCACACTCATTGACATCCTTGCAACCACTCGTATATCGTCTCAGCAGCCTGACACCCTTAAGACCCTTGCAACACATGACCCTTACAAAAGGCAAAAAAAAAAAATATATATAAAAAACGCAAAAAAAAAAGGAAAATTAAACATTAAAGTGCAAAAAAAATAAATAAAATTTTGCCACCACACAATCTCGGCCCAGCAACCTGACACCTGTTTAGACCATTGCAACCAAGCAAGATCGTCTCAGCAACCTGACACCCTTGTTGAGACCCTTGCAAACGCAATACCGTCTCAGCAGACCCACACTCATCGAGACCCTTGAAACCACACAAAATCATCTCAGCAGCCTGACACCCTTGTTAAGACCCTTGCAACACAAGGCCCTTACAAAAACGTGAAGAAAAATATATATATAAAAGAAAAAAACGCAAAAAAAGAAAAAAACTTTGCCACCACGCAATCTCGGCCCAGCAACCTGACACCTGTTGAGACCATTGCAACCATGCAAAATCGTCTCAGCAGCCCTACATTCATCAAGGCCCTTGCAACCACGCAAAACCGTCTCAGCAGCTTGACACCCTTGTTGAGATCCTTGCAAACGCAATACCATCTCAGCAGCCCCACATTCATCAAGGCCCTTGCAACCACGCAATACCGTCTCGGCAGCCTCACACCATTGTTGAGACCCTTGCAAACGCAATACCGTCTCAGCAGCCCCACACTCATCGAAAGCCTTGCAACCACGCAATACCGTCTCGAGCAACCTCCCACTCATCAAAGACCTTTGTGACCACGCAGTCTCGCCCCAGCAACATGGCATTCATTGAGACCATTGCAGCCAGAAAAATGGGTGTTTTTCAGCCACCCCTGATCTCTCCTCTATGTTATCTTACCAGTACGTCTACACAGGATCCCCAATCACTCATTTATGTTATCTTATCAGTACATGTACACAGGATCATTTATAGTAATTTCTAGGCAGTTGAGTTCAGAAACCTTCTCGCAAAAAAAAAAAAATTGGGTTCAGACGGCATTCGAAACGCCGATGCCTGTAACAGCTTGTAAACACAGCCACATGTGGTAACTCATGTTTACCAGCGTTTCATTTACAGTCGTTTTTATAAAAAAAAAAAAAAAAAAAGGGGAGAATATTGTCTCAGCAACTTGTCACTCATTTGAGACTCTTGCAAAATGTAATATCATCTCAGCTACCTCACACTCGTCTAGACCTTTGCAACCACACAATCTTGTCTCAGCAACCTAACGCCCGTTCAGACCTTTGCAGCCATACAAAGTCGTCTTAGCAAACTGACACTCATTTGACACCATTGCAAACGCAATATCGTCTCAGCAACCTGACACCTGTTCAGACCTTTGCAGCCATACATAGTCATCTCAGCAGCCCGACACTCACTTGAGACCATTGCAACTGCAACATCGTCTCAGCAACCCCTCACTTGTTGAGACCCGTGCAACCACACAAGGCCATCTCAAAACAAACCTCGTAATCATCGAGACCTTTGCAACCACACAATATCGTCTCAGCAAACCAGACTGAGACCCTTGCAACCACACAATATTGTCTGCAGCAGTATAAAACACTTTGCAGCATGCACCTACGTGCAAACCCGAATACATACTAAACTTGCAAACACACCTCAGTGACAATCAGCCAAACAAACACACAGTGGCACCCAGTTGGCCATTCATCTTTAGTGGCACGCGGGCCACTCATCTTTTCCCTGTCTTTTTCCCTGCAGTTAGTTCAGGTTTCCATCCAGCACCAGCGAGTGCACGTTGGTCTGCGAGTGCACGTTGGTCTGCGAGTGCACGTTGGTCTGCGAGTGCACGTTGGTCTGCGAGTGCACGTTGGTCTGCGAGTGCACGTTGGTCAGCGGGTGCACGTTGGTCAGCGGGTGCACATTGGTCAGCGAGTGCACGTTGGTCAGCGAGTGCACGTTGGTCAGCGAGTGCACGTTGGTCAGCGAGTGCACGTTGGTCAGTGAGTGCACGTATATCATCTTGTTGAGCACCTGTGTATTGTCTTGATTTTCTCACACCAATGCAAGATCCAGTCCAAGTTCTTAAACTAGACAAAGCATCAGTAGCAGACTTAGCTATGTGGGACAACTTCCCCACCTGATAGAACAGCATTTCAATCTTCATCCCGGCAGTGTCAGCCGAGCCACCACAGGCTTTTGCGTGCATTTTTCGTCCGCCACTGGTTCTCTAAACCTTGGCCCCCAGAAATTCTCTTAAATTTCTGCTTCACCCAGTCTTCATCACGTCTCGTGCTGTACCCCATTGTGGCAGCTGCCCAGGTTTGGGGCCACACTTGAACTGGACAGACAGTGTTCTTCACCACAGACAATCAGGCCACAGCCGACTTCATCAATTAAGGTAGATCAAGCCTCTCCCCATCACGTCCTTCCTGCGCAGGCTCGTGCAGCTGTCACTCCGTCACCAGTTTAATATCTTCTGTAGTCATATTCCAGGCAAATGCAAAATCGCAGCTGATGCTCTGTCCCATTCTAACCTTATTTGTTTTTCCAGCAAGAGCCTGGAGCTGACCCAATAACCATCCCTGTCCCACCCAGGTCATTGCTGACGATGGACTGAAGTAGCATCTCACCAACTCAACCCAGCTTATTAACTCCTTGGCACGCAACACACTGAAGGCCTAATACACTGCTTGGAATACTAACTGCTAATTTTTGGCCACTTGCCTCGGAGCAGCAATAGGCAACGTTAGACACGTCCTAGCCTTCATATCGTATTGCCACACGCAGCTGACCCTTTCTCACAATACTATCACGCCATATCTAGATGGCGTCCAGCATTTCCTGTCCCTGCAGGACCCCAGTAAACTGTCAGTATTCTCGAGCTCATGCAGTCAAGTCCCTCCTACAGAGAATACAGAAGCACCAACCTGTAGTCAGTAGCAAGCGCCTAACTTTCAAGAGTGCCCTCTTTAGGCACATGTCTGAAATCCTTACTCGTTCCCCATTTAGGGCCTTGCCCAGCATAGTCATCCTAGCAGCCATCTACCAGGCCTTCTACGGTTCCCTACGGCCTAGTGAATTTACAATCAGTGGCTCCGGCAGTCAGACACTGCTCCGACGTCACCCGACTCGCTTTCGAACCCCTACACTCTCAGTCTGCAAAGGCAACAAACCAGCCCCGGGGGTTGACATCAACCTGTTTCAGACTAACAATGACTGACACCCAGTGACGGTGCTCGACCGACTACTGCTCCATCTACCCAGCCAATCTGATGGTAGCTTGTTGCTACCCTTTCTAAACCAGCTTCCAGAGTGGCATCCAGTTTGTCAAGCATGTCAGAATCCTAAGCAACTTGGGCTTCAAATCCCAGTCTGTTCTCAGGACATTCTTTCTCAACTGCCTCACAACAGGGAGTACCAGACCACGTAATCAAGACACCAGGCTGATGGGAAGTCTCCTTGTTTTGCCACATACATCCCAAATCCTCAGGAAGAAATGGCACAAGCCTTTACCAAGCTGGCTCAATAAATACAAGAAATCAATATAAGCTATTTCCCTATCTGAGTCTTTTGCCCCCTTTTCTTGGCATACTGACCAGACCACTAGTGATGAGCGGAATACGCCATATTCAATTTCGCGATATTTCGCGAATATTTCGAAGAATATTCGCGAATATTCGTTAATATCGAATATTCGTGATATTTTATAAAAAAAAAAAAAAAAAAAAATTTTCGCCAATGCGAATTTATGGTCGTGGCCCTCTGACTGAGAGTGATGTGGATCACATAAACACGCGACAAGACTTACAACATAAATAGACCTGAAGTGTGCCTTGGTGGTCTGGTCAGTATGCCAAGAAAAGGGGGCATACCCAAAGTAAGTAATGGGTAGTTAATTGAAGAAGGATATGCTGAGAAGTGCCCTGAAAAAGGGAAGGGCGGAAGGGTGTCGAATGCGATTGAATGCGCAGACTCACGGACATGAGGTGAGCTGGGAAGAGTCGGCCCAGTGACGTGTAGTACTGCACACTGAACCGACAAAGAGCATGTGTGAGTGGGCTGCTTAAATACCCTCCGGGCTCCTCCCATAAACTCAGGCCACCATACTGGCCTTCTTATTTATGGTCGTGGCTCACATAAACACGCGACAAGACTTACAACATAAATAGACCTGAAGTGTGCCTTGGTGGTCTGTAGTGTTGCTCACGAATATTCGCATTGCGAATATTCACTACGAATATTGCATATTCGAGTATTCGCGAATATCTCGAATATCGCGGCGAATATTGAAAAATTATTTAAGAAAAAATATCCACAAAATATATTCAAAAAGTGCTGAAAAGCTAAATTGGCTTCTCTGCTGTGCTTCAGCGGCTGCATGACATGTGACCTCATCACGCCAATGTGGGCATGGTCACATTGAACAGGAAGAGGAAGTCGCCTATCTGGCAATGGGGTGGCTGATTGGTACTGTTTTAATCCGCACACCCCAGGTTGTTCACTTCATGAGCCGGCAAACCCTATTTAATCTCGGGCAACGGGCTTCCTGGTTTGTGATGCCTACTAGCTGCACACGTTGGTTGTCTCCTTGCTTGGTATGTGGTGTGGCTTCACATTTTTGGCTATTTAGCTTTTCAGCGCTTTTGTTTATGAATATCTTTTGTGGATATTTTGTTTCTTAAATTATTTTTCAATATATATTTTTTTTCTGCTCCACCTCAGATTTTTAGGCGTTCCTGCTACTCTGCAGCATAATTCTAACTCACAGTAATTGGGCCACTTTCTTCAGTATCCCATCCCTGATTCATTCTGAACATTACTGTATGTGTAGCGCCCCCTTACTTTCAGTATGGGCACTACGCTAAAGTTAGTTGGAGTGGGAGAGTAACATTGCTCCCATTCATGATTTACCTAAATTGTGACCTCGGTCATTACAGAAAGGTCCACTGGGTCAGTCTGCATTCTGGGGATGTGGTATCGTCTCTGGTCGGCAATTGGCGCCAGAGGGGTTTCTGGCAGAGCAAGTCTTCCCCAGCAGCCAATAGGAGGAGTTCTTCCCTCGCGGGGCATGCTGGGGAGGGGTATATCTGTGTCAGGTGTCATGTGTTCTAAAATCTTCGCAGGGTCCCGGTTCCAAATGCGGCATCCACCTTTAGGGTGCGCGCATCCATGGACCCCGCCGGCGTGGCCCACCTGGCCAAGCCTACAGGCTTCACCAAGCCTCAACCGGAGGCGAAAGGGGACCCCAGTGACTTACTGGGTTCCCAGTTCTATTGAGAGGATCCCAGGCTGGGTGCCGTGCGATTGGGGGATTGGCTTGAGGGGAACCCGGAGGCAGGTTGTCCAACAGGGCTTGAACGAACCAATCAGGGATTTGGTGACCGGAATGCTGACAGGTACGCTTTACTGTCTCCCGGTGACCTGTGCGAGAGTCTACTGTGAGGATTCGCTCTGTTCATCCAGCTAATCTCATTTAAAGTAATTGGCCTGTGGCAGAGGCTGAGCCAGGTCTGTGTGAGAGGCCTGTTCCTCCCAGGGATCCAAACCTCGGCTGCCAGGTTTGCGAGAGGGACCTGTCCGTGGGCACTTCACCCACTCAGCAGAGGTGGCGACGAGTTTCGAAATTGGTACTACTGAGGGCAAGTCTGCCCTGTTCAAATCCAGGCCCAATACTGCAAAGTTCTCCTCTTCTTTCATCAGCCTTTTTCCTTCCTAATTGAAGTTGATGTTGGCTGTGTTGGCCTGGAAATAAAGCATTGAAAAACCTTTATTGACTGTCTGGACCTCCGCTCACTACTTTGCTCCTGCATCACACCCCTAGACAACGCTGGGGTAACTTAATGTGCCGATACCAACAAATTAATCAGCGGCTCTTTCGCGGGTAGCGATACATATGTAAGTTTGATCCTTCTGTGGGATATAACATCTCACTCACTATGGTAATTATCCTAGGAATACAGAATTGACTCTAGAATTGCCTTGCATCTCCACCCCCCCCCTTTTTCCTCTTCTAGCAATATTTTTATCATCTATATTGGGCTTGTCTCTTGATGACTCCAGTGACATGGCGCTCTGGGTGGTATGGTAGTCCCATGCAGTAGCACCCATCCGATGGCAGCATCTTCTTACATATTTGTTTTATGCTTGCTCCTATCGGATATGTTCATTCTGAATTAAAAAAGTCTATGTACAATTGCATGATATATTGTATATAATTTTCACTCTGCAGAAAAATATTTTTTGAACCTTGCTGTTTGCCTCCCTGAAGAAGGGATTGTGTTTTGAAACGCGTTGGGAGTCACCAAATGCCACATGAGTAATAGGTTCCATCATACTGTCTAGGACAGGGGTGCCCAACCTTTTGAAGCATGAGGGCCACCTAAGCGATTTTGCAACCGGTCGCGAGCCACAATGAGCGGAGCAGGTGGATGGCATGCTCTGCTATACTCCTTTTTTTTTTTTGGTGGATCGGATTAGAGGTAGGACGTAAGTCGGTTTATGTCTGCCACTACTTAGAGGTGAATGGAGGGTCCAATTGGTCGAACTACTGGACTGATTATGTGAAAGGTGTCCATGGCCACTTTCACACTGATGTGCTGTGGTTTACCCGCACTGCGGATGCAACGCAGTGTACTTTTTGGCTTTCCTGCACTTTGCAATATACTTCTATTATATTCTGCAGGATTGGTGCACTTTTAGAAAGCTCACCAAACTCGCAGATAATAACAGAAGTCTATGGCTCAGTGCAGGTAACCCGCAAGTAAACTGATCTGCACCTGCGGATCAGTTGGAAAGCAGCCCAGTAACCACTGCAGAACAGATATGCCCATATATACACTGTGATTTTAGTAATAAACTGACCTTTAATAACAGTATTCTATTCTATTCCATTCCAGAGCAGGAGGTCGTGGGCCACATCAGAGGGCTCCGCGGGCCACATGTGGCCCCCGGGCCACTGGTTGGGCACCCCTGGTCTAGGACCTCTCTATTTGTAACCAGTTACCTTCATATGTGTATATTTTATTATGTGACATTTTATTATATGCTCGAATAAACTTTAAGCTTTTAAATATTTATTACATGGCTTGTACGGACTTGTAATGGTCCGCTAACGCCCGCAAAGATCCGCGTCCGTCTGGATCCTGTTTTTCGGATGGAAGAAAACCCTATTTTTCTTCCGTCCGGCGGAACGGATCGGATGAATACGGACAAACGGTCCGTATTCATCCGATTCCCCATAGGGGAGAGCGGAGGAGAGACAGGGCGGTCCCTGCACAGTGTGCGGGGATCGCCCTGTCCGCCGACAGCTGAGCGGTTTCCCCGCTGAGCCGACGGACACACACGGTGCGGACCGAAAAACGGTCCGCTCCGTGTGAAAGGACCCTTACTCTAACAAAAAAAAAGACGGTACTTTTCAAGTCATATCACTTAGTCGTTAATGCAACAAATTTAAAATGCTTTGTGAATGCTGATTTTACAGGTTTGGCTCCCATAGATTTTAGTGGGATTCAGATTCAGTATCTGAATTCATCTAATCTTCGCAGAACCTTGCTCAAATTGGGTTCATTCAGCTTCAGCTCATCACTACTTTTTTGTTAACAACAACAGTTAGTATATGTAAAATATCTTTCCTGGTTGTGTACATTCACAGTATAGAAGAACTACCTTATGCAGTAGTGCCACCTGGTGTCAGGAATATGTCAGACCAAAGTATTTAGGAAGAAGGAAACTCAAGCAAGGAGTGAACTAGAATTATTGAAGTGTTTCCCTGCGGCTGTCTTTTTTTTATTTTTTACAAACCTGACAAATTGAGTTTTATAATGCCTTTTGGCCATCTAATAAAATGCATGAATTAGGAATCAAATCACATTTTTTACAACCCAGCACAAGACTAACATTTCCAATTGTTTTCCCTCAGTTTAGGCCATTACATATTCTTCTACATATTTTTGGTAAAAAAAATCACAATAATTGTAAATTGATTGGTTTGCGCACAAGTTATAGCATCTACAAAATATGGGATAGATTTATGACATTTTTATTATAATTTTTTTTTTTTACAATAATGGCAACAATCTGCGATTTTTTTCAGGACTGCGACATTATGGCGGACACATCGGACACTTTTGACACTATTTTGGGGCCATTGTCATTTATACAGCGATCAGAGCTACAAATTGCCACTTTACTGTATTAATGACACTGGCAGGGAAGGGGTTAAACACTAGGGGGCGATCAAGGGCTTAGGTGTGTCCTAGGGAGTGATTCCAACTGTGGGGGGATGGGTTCACTACAACATGACAGATATCACTGCTCCTGATGACAGGGAGCAGTAGATCCCTGTCATGTTGTTAGGAAGAATGGGGAAATGCCGGACCGCCGGCGAACATCGAGTTCAAGTAGGCGGCAAATTCAAAGGGACGTACAGATACACCCATTTGCCTGTATGAGCCATTCTGCAGACGTATATGTGTGTGGCGGTCAGCAAGTGGTTGAAGGATCAGTAAAGGAAAAAAAATGTAATGCTGAACCTTATAGCAGTCCTGCTTTCATGTCATCCATGTCCGTTTTTGCTTAGAAGTTGCTGTAATCCCTTGCTGAACTCCACACTTCCTGCTTGTCTGGCTCCTTATGAAAAAACTCATGGTAGCTTTTCATTGTGGTCCATGACCAAGAAGGTGTGATTACTGTGTGTCTAAAACCCCTCAGAACCAATCAGATTCATTTTAAAAACAAACACTGCCCTGTGTTTGTTTGTTTTTGTTCTGCGTGTCTCTGTACACACAGAACAAACTGAAACTAGTCTAAAAACGAAACTAAACTGCAGGCACATTATATGATTGATTTTTATCTATTTTTAATCATTTTTAAAAGGAATCAGTTAACTATTATGTCTCTATACCCTGTAAACAGTCATTTCAGCAAAAAATGTTTTTCCTTTACTACTCCTTTAATATATTACTCCTGGGACATCTGCAAGACCAATATGCAGATACTGGCAATGGGGTTGATTTACTAAAACTGGAGAGTGCAAAACCTGGTTCAGATATTCATGGTATCAGCTTCTAACTTCAGCTTTTTCAATTAAAGTGGCTGTAAACCGCAGCTGTTGTAAAAACAATAAAAATTAAACAAAAAAAAAACACCTACTAGCACATTATGAAGTACTCACCTTGGAACAAAGCTCTCCAGCGCTGTACCGTCATCACAGAGAGGGCTGACATCTTTCCCCTGTCATTCTTCCGGGTTCGTGCACTCCGGCTATGTGATTGGCAGGAGCAGCGATGATGTCACTACCACGTATTTGTGTGCAGGTGCCCCTGATTCCGTCAGGAAGCACTGAAGGTCCAGTAAGGTATGCCAGGCCTTCAGAGTGCATGCGCTGGTGACGTAACTGGCTCCATCCAAAGTGAGTATCTCCTAATTGGTGCTCGTTAACCACTTAAGACCCGGACCAAAATGCAGGCAAAGGACCTTGCCCCTTTTTGCGATTCGGCACTGCGTCGCTTTAACTGACAATTGCGCGGTCGTGCGACGTGGCTCCCAAACAAAATTGGCGTCCTTTTTTCCCCACAAATAGAGCTTTCTTTTGGTGGTATTTGATCACCTCTGCGGTTTTTATTTTTTGCGCTATAAACAAAAATAGAGCGACAATTTTAAAAAAAATTCAATATTTTTTACTTTTTGCTATAATAAAAATCCCCCAAAAATATATAAAAAACATTTTTTTTCCTCAGTTTAGGCCGATACGTATTCTTCTACCTATTTTTGGTAAAAAAAATCACAATAAGCGTTTATCGGTTGGTTTTCGCAAAATTTATAGCGTTTACAAAATAAGGAATAGTTTTATTGCATTTTTATTATTATTTTTTTTTTTTACTACTAATAGCGGCGATCAGCGATTTTTTTCGTGACTGCGACATTATGGCGGACACTTCGGACAATTTTGACACATTTTTGGGACAATTGTCATTTTCACAGAAAAAAATGCATTTAAATTTGCATTGTTTACTGTGGAAATGACAGTTGCAGTTTGGGAGTTAACCACAGGTGGCGCTGTAGGGGATGTGTGCCTATGTGTGTTGTTTACTACTGTAGGGGGGTGTGGCTGTAGGTGTGACGTCATCGATCCCGTCCCCCTATCACAGGGATGACGCGATCGATGCTGCAGCCACAGAGAAGCACGGGGAAGCCGTGTGTACACACGGCTCTCCCCGTTCTTCCGCTCCAGGGACGGATCGCCGCACTGCAGCGGCGATCGGGTCCGCGAATCCCGCGGTCCCGGTCCTGGAGCTTCGGACCGGGTCGCGGGAGCGCGCCCGCGGGCGCGCGCCCGCGACCCACGGCTGGGTACTAAAATCAACGTATATATACGTTGATGTGCCCAGCCGTGCCATTCTGCCGACGTAAATGTGCAGTAGGCGGTCCTTAAGTGGTTAAGGAGATATTAATTTTACCTACAGATAAGCCTTATTATAGGCTTACCTGTAGGTGAAAATTACAAAGCAGGCTTTACTATTGCTTTAAGCTTTGGCAATATAACCTGGAAGCTGCACCAGATTTTGCACTCTCTAGTCTTAGTAAATCAACCCCAGTGTCACATTCATCAATCAGGATTACGGGATCCTTTTGGGCTTTTTGGGCAGTCCTAGTTGATTGGTCAAAGTCTTAGTATTTCAGTTGGTTTAAAGGTAATCCTAGATTTTCTTGTAGTTCCTCCAGCTCTCATTGAAGGCAGGTAATGCTGCTGCTCATTACTATAGTCATAGTCCTAAGTGCTAGTGCCATTACCACATTGAGCCATGAGGAAATGAACGGTCATGAACAGATATCTGTGCAGGGCCGGCCTTTGGGGTGTGCGAGCGGTGCGGCCGCACAGGGCGCCATGGGCAACAGGGGCGCCGTGCGGCCATCACAGCTCGCAGAATGTGAGTCGCAGCAGGGCCGGGCGGTCGGCGCTACCACTAGGCGCATTAGGAAGGCAGCCTCCTAGGGCGCACTGCCACCTAGGGGCACCGCTGACTCTTGCCTCACCTCTTCCTCCTCATTGTCACTCCCCAGGCTCCCGGCAGAGGAAAGAGGGGCCCCGGACAGCCTCTTTGTGTATGTTTTGGTGACCAGGGGGCAAGGGGTAAAGATGGGGGCGGGGGCGCCACAGGATTAGCTCGCACAGGGCGTCTGAACACCTAAGGTCGGCCCTATATCTGTGCTTTTTGGCACTTTACCAGTTTTAGAGCCTAATGGGCACCATACCCCTGGGGAATCTACTGTAAGTATTTGGTATCAGAGCCTGGGATGAGCTTTCTTTGATTCAAGAAGCAAATCCTCCATTTACACCATAGGGCCAATTGACAAACGTACGTTTCTTGTTAAAGCCTAAACATTTTTTTTACATGAATGCGTTAAGGTAAAAAATGTTTAGGCTTCAGTATTGCCCCTCACAACCCTTTTACCCACCCAAGCCCTCATACGATCCAGCACTGTGTACACCTTCTCTCCTCTCATTTCTGGATCTCACTGAGTTTGCTTGGGCACTGGGAGCCATTGCTGTCAACCAAATCCAGTGACAAGGGAGCAGGGCTGAGTCCCACTGTCTGTGTCAATAGACGCAGCAGCAGGGCTCGGGAGTGAGCACACACAAGTGCCCCTATGGGAAGCAGCTTTTAATGGGGGCACTGTAGGCTACTTTCAAACTGGGGTGGTGGTACGTTTGCGTCGTTTTAGCTGTGCTCTTTGGCCACTAGTGGGGTGCTTTTAACCCCCACTAGTGGCCAAATAAAGGGTTGAAAGCCCCTGTGTTGTGGGACTGCTGAAGCGCTTTGCATGCCCTTTACAGGTGATTTGGCAGCTGCCCATTCATTTCAATGGGTAGGGCTTTTCAGGAGTGGTGTATACATCGCTCCTGCACCCCCCCCCCCCCCCAAAGATGCTGCTTGCAGGAGTTTTTTGTTCCCGTCCTACAAGCACACCATCCTAGTGTGAAAGCACCAGGCTTTCACACTGGTGAGGCATGAGAGACGCTTTATAGGCACTATTTTCAGCGCTAAAATTCCTGAAAAACGTCCCAGTGTGAAAGGGGTCTTACAACCATTTAATGCAATCTCTTCATTAAGGAGAAAAATCTTCTGTATGCCGAGCCCAATCTCTATTCCGTGATGTGCACAAAAGCAGCATCTCTCATGGCTCTCTCCCTCCTCATTGGCTCAGAGACAGCGGCAGGGGCCATTACTGCTGTTAATTACAGCCAATAGGGGGTGAGGTCAATGGACACACAGAGCTGGCTGGGGATCAAGCATTCACAAGTATGCCCAGAGCAAGCAGCATACTATGGGGGCACTTGGCAGGGGGGAGGAGCTAGGAGCGCTGACTGGGGACATGATAAGAAGTGGATTGGAACTGCTCTATGCAAAAACATTGCACAAAGCAGGTAACTATGATATGTTTGTTATTTTAATTAAACATTTTTTTATTTTATTTTTTAGCATTTACAATCACTTTAACCACTGCAGTCCCAGCGTATTATACCCCACTTCTCCTCAGGCTGTTTTTCAGCTTCCCTTCGGTGGTATTTAATAACCACTGTTTATTTATTTAAAAAAATATATATTTAAAAAAAAAAAAAAGTTTTTCCTTGTAAGACATATCAAATAAATAATTTTTGGAAATTACGTAAACAATCATTTTTTCACAAAGGCGACATTTAACTGTCACGTTATATATCACGCACACCATGGACATAATGGCAATTACAGCCCAAAACACATTTTGTTTCTGCTCCTGAATATGGGAAAATAACATGTGTAAGAAATTTGCTGCCTAGTTCCATAGAGACCCAAAATCTAAGGAGCACCTTCAGGCATTCAAGGGGCATAAATAATGCATCATATGTCCTGACTATCACATTTTCCAAGGCCTTCAAGTGCCAAGACAGAAGAAATAACTGCAAAATGAACACATTTTGGAAAGCAGACATCTCAAGATATTTACTTATAAGAGGAATAGTAAGTCTTTTGAAGATCTGAATTTGTGCCACAAGTTTTTGGAAGCTTTTTTTTTAAATAGATATTTCTCACACACAGCGTGTGTATACTTTAAATTACACCCCCCAAACACATTCTGTTACTTCTTCTGAGTAAAATACGGTAGCCCCTATTGAATGGTCCTGAAAAAGCGGGAGTTCCAGGAAACGCATCAACTAGATCAGGGGTGCCCAACCTTTTGAAGAGAGAGGGCCACTTAAGCGACTAGGTAACCCGTCGCGGACCACAATGAGTGGAGCGGGTGGATGGCAGGTCTGTGCCTGCTCTGTATATGCTATAAACTATACTTTTTTTTTTTTTTGCGGATTGGATTGGATTTAAGACACAATTCGGTTTACATCTGCCACTTCTAAGGCCGCGTACACACGAGCGAATTTATCTGCTGAAACTGGTCCGACGGACCGTTTCAGCAGACATCTCCGATCGTGTTTACGGGCTAGCGGACATGTTTTCCCAGCGGACAAATTTCAAAGCATGCTTTGAAATTTGTCCACCGGAGACATGTCCGTCGGATATGTCCGCTGGTTAGTACACTAACCAGCGGACAGAAATCTCCGCGCATGTGTCGAATGGATTCGACGCATGCGTGGAAGTATTTTACTTTCTGGAGTGGTGACGTGGCGGCGTCAACGTCACCTCCACGTCACCACATCCTCAGCCCGAGGGGATTTTCGTCCGATGGTGTGTACACGCCATCGGACCAAAATCCGATGAGACATGTCCGCTGGAAACGGTCCGTCGGACATGTTTGAGCGGACATGTCTCATCGTGTGTACACGGCCTTAGAGGTGAATGGACGGTCCAATTGGGTCAGACTGACCATGTGAAAGGGGCACAAGGCTGCTTTCACACAGATGCGCTGCAGTTTACCTTCACCAAACTCGCTGGTAATAACAGAAGTCTATGGCTCAGTACAGGTAACCCCCAGGTGCACTGCTCTGCACCTGCGGACCAGTTTGAAAGCAGCCCAGTAACAACTGCAGAACACATATGCGCATATATTCCCTGTAATTTTAGTAATAAAACAGACCTTGAATAATAGTATTCTATTCTATTCCATCCCAGAGCAGTAGGTCACGGGCCACATCAGAGGGCTCCGCGGGCCACTGGTTGGGCACACCTGAACTAGACCAAGCTCTCATTAAATATATACCTCTGTGCTATCATGATATGTACTCTATACTGTATGGTATTAACTGCATTGTTGAGTGCTATTAAACATCTATTTATCTGTATAAACTTAATAGAGAACCCTTTTAATCTATATGCATTGTGCGATGTGTTTTCAAAGACATATGTAAAGTCCCATTCCTTTTACCTGTGCCCTTTCTCTGTTCCATTCAGTTAGGGATGATGCCAATGAAAACAAGATATGTTTCTGTCATCTCATTCTCATTCTTTCTTACAATCAGGTCTTTTTTTCAGTGGGAACGTGATGGAATGTGGGGGAACGCAGTTCCAGTACACCTAGCACTAAATGCATGTAATGGCAAGGGGTGCTGGGGTATGCTGCAGGGTCTATTGATAATGGCTGCTGGGGATTAGGGATGAGCTTTGCGTTCGAAACGAACGTATGTTCGACTCGAACATCGTCCGTTCGATCATTTGTCGAATTTCGAACAAAAACGATTGTTCGCGGCAAATTCGAGTGAAATGAAACGACTACTACTATCAATGGAAAAAAAAGTTTTAAAAACGGTTGTTTTTTCAGGAGTCCATTGATACATGTTCCCTGGGGCAAGACCCGGGTTCTGAAAGATGTTTTCCAACAATAACTTAAATTTTGGTCTTTAAAATGATCGTTTTTGAATTCGAACGTTCGAGTCCCATAGACTTCAATGGGGTTCTAAATGTTCGTGCGAACGATCGGACTGTTCGACGGTTCTGGTGCAAACCGAATGCGGGGGTGTTCGGCTCATCCCTACTGGGGATCTATTGTCGCTGGAGGGGATATTTTTTGCAGGGGTGTCTATTGTTGCTGGGGAAGTCTATTTTTGCTATTAGGGGATAGATTGTTCCTGGGGGTGCATCTTGCATGTTGCTAGGAGGGATCTACTGTTGAGGAATGGGTCTATTGTTGCTGGCTGCTGGAGTTTTTTTATGCTGGCTGCGGGAAGATTTGTTGTTGCTGAAGGGGGGGGGGGTCTATTGTTGCTGACGGGATCTGTTGTTAATGGGGTCTATTGTTACTGGCTACAATGGATCTATTTTACTGCTTTTCTTGTTATCATTGACACATTCCTTACAATTTACTTAGCGCCACAAATGTTACTTTGTTCTGTCTTCTCCAAAAAGGGCAGTACTGAGAGGTGGGTTGGGGTTGGAACCAAGGGACAGTTCTCAGGGGAGGGGAGGGGACAGAGCAATGGGTGACTCTGAAGGGGAGAGTTCCTGCACCTATTCTCTAAGAAAAAAGGCCTGCTTACAATAGAGTGTAAGGAAAGCTCACATTGGCTGGCTGTTGGTGAAATGTGAGCCCTAGGCCCACCTTGCTTTTTCTTTGAAGGGAATGTCACCTACCTGTTGTTTTTCAGAAACTTTGCCAAATTGCATCACCTTCTGCTAGCCTGAAGCCCCACCCCACACATATTCCTGGCCATAGGCTTGTTACCTAAAATAAATAAGTGTTCAGTTTATGTGAATTTTAACTGCTTTACTGCACTAACATGTTACAGGTACTTTCAGAACATTACAAATAGACTTATTGATAACCGTTCATGGCAAACACTCTCCTCCTTCTCATAATTTTCTAAGCAGTGGTCCAACATTTGCAGAACACTTCAAAGTCTTGAGAGGCCTGGCCCCAAGCTATCTCTGCTCTCCTTTTCATAAACAAGCTCTTGTCAGATCACTCAGATCTCCCGGCAGAGATCTCCTCTACATCTCGGTGCCCAAGAAGATCTGGCGTGGTGGTCGGGCCTTCTCCCACCAGGGTTCCGTATTATGGAATAGCCTCCCTGTCGAGCTCCATTTTCACGCAAGCCTTTTATGTGTAGCCTCTCTCTTCCGCCCTTTCTGCCGCTCTGTGCTGCTTTGGGTTCCTGGGTCCACTTTTCCCAGTAACTCTGCAATGCGCGTCAGGACCCTTCATGGTAAGACCGCGCTATATTAAGATACCTCTCAACTCAACTCTTAGGCCGCGTACACACGACCAAATCTGTCTGATGGAAACGGTCTGCCAGACCGTCCCAGCAGACAGATTCGATCGTGTGTACGGGCGAGCAGACAGATTTGGCCAGCCGACAGATTTAAAAGCATGCTTTCAAATCTGTCGGCTGGGGACCCGTTCGTCCGACATGTCTGCTGGTTAGTACGCTAACCAGCAGACATGTCTTCTCGCACACGCGTCGAATGGATTCGACGCATGCGCGGAAGTGATTTACTTCCTGGTGTGGTGACGTGGCGGCGTCAACGTCACCGCCACGTCACCGCGCCGTCTGCCGGTGGGGATTTTGGTTTGATCGTGTGTACACGATCAAACCAATACGTTCCCCAGCAGACAGATTTGTTCAAATCGGTCTGCCCGACCGATTTGAACAAATCTGTCTGCTCGTGCGTATGGGGCCTTAGGCAGCATACACACGATCAGTCCATCCGACGAGAACGGTCCGAAGTAAAGTTTTCATCGGTTAACCGACTAAGCCGACTGACGGTCTGATGTGTCTACACACCATTGGTTAAAAAACCGATCATGTCAGAATGCGGTGACGTAAAACACACGACGTGCTGAAAAAAACAGTTCAATGCTTCCAAGCATGCGTCGACTTAATTCTGAGCATGCGCAGCCTTTTGACCGATGCCTTTGCATACTAACGAACGGTTTTGACCCATCGGTCAGGCGTCCATCGGTTCAAATTTAAAGCAAGTTCTCTGTTTTTGGACTGAAGAACAACTGACTGATGGGGCCTACACATGATTGGTTTGGACAGATGAAACTGAACTTCAGTCCGTTTTCATCGGTTTTGACCGATCGTGTGTACGCGGCCTTAAAGAACAGTAAAGCCAACAATAAGTGTTACGCGGTGTATTCCCTTCCCCTCACACAAAGCAGATCCTCCATAGGCACTCTTAACCAAGCCACAGACCTGCAATTGAAGGTTAGAAGTGGCAAGGTCGTAGGAGCTGTGGTGGCTCAACGTGATTGGCACTGCGCTGACAAGCCGTTCACCTCTGCAGCCTAGGGTTCGGATCCCGGTCTCGGCTACATGTGAATTGTGTTTGGTGGTCTCAGCCCGACTCCCGGTGGGTGTGCTATGCAAGGTACGCCTGTGCTTAGTACGCCCACCCCCCCCCCCCACAAAAACCACCACACTTGCACGCACACGAAATTGGTTTAACACATGCACTTTGGCCATGCGGTCTCCTAAAATAAAAGAGAGGCGAAGGACCTACGGGCCTGGCTGGGTGGGCTGGGCCCCCTCACTCCCTCATAGGGGGAGTCCCTCTGCCCCGTTGGGGTCCTGTTGGGCCCCAGTTGGGCTCCCAAGTGGTGCAGGTAGGGCGGGGTGAGTGGGAGGCCCCCCCTCACACCCGCCATTGCCACCGGGTGCATGGAGAAGGATGGCGATTGCCTCCAGGGGGGGTCTGCCTACTCCCAACTCCTGCAGTCCGGCTCCTCTCGCACAAAAAATACACTTTAAAAAAAAAAAAAAGAAGTGGCAAGGTCCCTCTGTCTGCTCCTAAGTGTCCTATTTCTTTTCACCCTGGCATTTTAATCCTGCAGAAGGGCACTAATGCAGCTTCAGTTCGGCACTACATCTTTGCAGGTAAGGGGTGTCTGTTCTCATACCCCAAGTGCCCTGGGCCCAACCCACAGCTGGGATATAAAGGACCACCCATTAGATCCCTACAGAAGGGGTAAGAATTCAAGATGTTTTGTTTCTATCACAATAGAAACTATAACCTCCTGAAAGCCACCATTATTGAACAAATACAAGAATACAAAAATGTAACAGATTTAGACAGTTTGTGCTGCCCCAATAGGGGCATAGAATATGAGATGCATAGCCTCAGTTAATATTAGCATTGTTATATAGATTAGAGTTTAGATAGTGTGGTTTGCCTAACTATTTTCTCATAGCTAAATGTATGTGTTATCCTATGCTGCCATCTAGTGGCCCTTTGTTGCAATGTACATGTTTTTCTGTGATTCTTTATGAGTTACAACATATTTCCAGTGTATGTATGCCCCTCCCTTCTTCCTGTGTGCAGTACTTCCTGTGTCATCGCCACAGCTAGCAAGTCACATGTAACAAGGACACACATGTAATCTGCACAGTACGTAGGAAAGGCATAATCTTTTGACCGCACAATACTATCACCATTCATCTGCTGTTCCTGTTATCTGCTGTAACCCCTGAAGTTAAAGAATAAAAACCTCTTTTGAATGAATCTGTATTTACGAGTTCAGCTATCTGACAAGGATTGTCCGCAGTGAGTATATCTGCTTATACAGGCCAGGCATAGAGGTCTCAGCAAGGGATATATCGCTATCACAACAATCGGAGTCAAAATACAGCTGCATACATTAAATTCCCTATGGAGTTATAGGTTGAATTTTCAAATGACAAGTTCACCTTTCAAGAAAACAATAATAAATACTCACATTTTTGCGGGAAAAAAAGTGCATTTATTATTTTTTTCCTGCAGGAGCCTGCAGAGCATTGCACTTGTAATCAGTGGATCATGGGTGCAATGTCAGCCTTCTGCATACAAGCCCTACAGCTTTCGGCCCATATCTTCGTAAGGCATGTCCATTCAGAACTTCAAGCATTTAACTGCAGTGTCTGACAGCAGTTTTAGTTCATTCAGTCACAGGAATCTTTGGATGAATTAGACATCTGTGGGGGCAGGGGGAAGATAAATACATTGGGAATAGAAAAGAATCACCCTCCCCCACCTTTTAAAATAATCACATATTGCTGCTTTGCAGCCTAAAATAAAGACAGACACAATTTGTTTTTCATCCAGCTGTGTTTACTAGTGCAACTGAAAACATCCATGTAAAAGATATAATACCAACATGGTTTCATCTGACCACATTAAACGCAAGATTCTGGGGCCACATGGAAAAAGGTATTATGTTCAGGTGAGACTAAAATTGAATTATTTGGCATCAAAACCAAACGATATGTCTGGCGGATATCCAATACAGCTCACTATCCAAATAACACCATTCCTACAGTAAAGTATGGAGGTGGTAATATCCTGTTATGGGGGTGTTTCTCTGTAGCAGGGACTAGAGCACTTGTCAGAATTGAAGGAAAAATGAATGGGGCAATTCTTTAGAAAAATCTGCTGCCCTCTGCCAGAAAGTTGTCAATGGGAAGGTTTACATTCCAACATGACAATAACCCAAAGCACACAGCAAAAATGAAGGAGAAAAGGGTGAATGTCATTGCATGGCCTGGTCAGTGCCCAGACTTAAACACCATTGAAAATCTGTGGAATGACTTGAAGACTTCAGTCCACAAAGGGACGGGGTCACCATCAAATGTAACTGAACTTGAGCAGTTCTGCAAAGAAGAGTGGGCAAATATTGCAAAGTCTAGATGTGCAAAGTTAGTAGAGACATATACCAACAGGCTAACGGCTGGAACAGTAGCAAAAAGTGGTCCAACAAAATACTGACATAAGGGGGGTGATCCTTTTTCCAACTCAGTGAGTCTGTTTTTTAATTATTATTTTTTTATGACCTGTTGGTGTTATATCTTTCACTTGGATGTTATAAGTTACACTACGTAAATACAGCTGGATAAAATATAAACTGTCTGTCTTCATTTCAAGCTGCAAAGCAACAAAATGTGTTTAGCGGAGTAGCTGTATTTAGTCGTTACACACATCACCCATCAAACATCAGGCATTCACTTCAGACACACTTTCACACTTTGCCAGTCAATGAGCAGTGCCTTAGCTTTTTTTATTTTTTTATTTAGGGGATTCAACTTGGATTGGGAAAAGGGACATGGGATGCCCAAATAATGAATCTTGCTTGTTTGAACAAAAATAGTTGAATCTATATTGACAGTCTGGAGAGCTCCACACTCCTCCAGCACACTACTTGAGATCACTTTGCTTTCTCTACTGTACAATCCTAGATTCCTCTCACCGTTAGCACATGGTTAGGCCTCACTCTGAATAAGTTCCAACAGTTCAATATTAGCCATTTGTTGGCAGCAACCAAATAGCGACGAAAAAGGACATTTGTGCTAACTGAAACTTGGTGGACTACTGATCCCAGCAAGTCCGGTGCAAATCCTGCCAACCCTCTTGGCTGAAGCAACTTGACTTCAACTACACCACAGTCTCTCCCTCTGGCTTCACATCCAATCCTGGCATGTCCCTCCCAGAGCTTCTTACTGTGCTTCTCACTCACCGACCCCGGAATGGACCCTCCTGAATTACTTGCCTGGCAGTGCTCCCCACTGTCCTCACTGTCCTCCTCCTGCTCCCATTCAGGACACCTCTCAATGACCGTGTAAAGCAGGCATGTCCAAAGTCCGGCCTATGGGCCAATCGCAGCTCGCATTCCAGTTTCGGATGGCCCGCCTAGTCATTTTGACATGTATGTCTTTTGTGGCCCCCAAACAATCCCAGAGCGCCTGGGGCCACAAAAGAAATGCATGCTGGCTGCCTTGGAGGAGGCGGGACGAGTGCCGTGCATACGGGAGTACTTCCTATGTAAAAGCAAGTCTAGTCTCCTGCGCTGCCATTGGACATCTGATAAAACAGGAAATTCTCCTGTATGTCTGTCGGTGCTTGTCCCCTCCCTGTTTCCTCAAATGCTGCCATGAATGCAGATTCAACATTTCAGCCTGATTCATTCATCTTCAAGGGGGGTGCTGCACTCAGGGCAACGGGGGGTGCTGCACTCAGGGCAATTGTAAGGCTGTATTGGTGGGCAGAGACCTTTATTTTGATTCACTGTTCACTTTATTTAAAATGTAAGATTTTTTTAAGTGAAAGTGCGTGTTATACGCCGATAAATACGGTATATCCAAATAAGACGTCTGAGCTCATCTTTACCCACACACAGCCACAAAGGCAAGATAATTCTTGTTGGGCATTGTGTATTAGTGCTCGAACTAACACACTTAGAATGAATTCTAATGGTTCACAGAATGTCAGGGAAATTGGTCGGCCCTCCCGCATGTTCACTTCATCAAATCTGGCCCTCTTTGAAAACAGTTTGGACACCCCTAGTGTAGAGAGAGGCTCCTTCCCAGAACCAGAGCTCCAGACCAGAGGTCACCCCCGCCAGAAAGGGGGTTCCCTCAAGGGCCACGACAGTCTAACACTCAATCACTCAGTTCTTTCACCCAACAACTCTCCACAGCAGGCTGATCATGAGTATATATAGGAGGCCTGCCCCCTGCCAATCCTAGTTGGAGATTGGTCAGGGCTCCCAGATACACTCCAAGCAACTTCCATCCTCTGCCCTGCCTCTTTTCCAGAACCCTCTGGAAACAGAGGAGGCACCAGAGAGATGAAGTACATGTCAGTCACCTCCTGCTACACTAAACCCCTCCCCAGCCCCCAGATCACAAACAGGCCTAGCTCACAGCTAGGCCTTCTTAAATTTACCAGCACTGGCTGTAACAAAAACACACTACCCTAGCAACCTACCTACCTAAGGTAGAGGGTGCTACATGTGATTATTGTAAAGGGGGATGATTCTTTTCTATACTAACTGTATGGGCAAGGTTGCCACCTGTCCGGAATTCATCCGGACAGTGCAGGTTTTGAATATTGTGTCCAGGTTTCAGGGAGACTGAAACACGGACACATTGTTCAGACCAGGTGGTGGCTCCCCAATTAACCAAGATAGTCGCACACAAATCTGTTGCCATCCGGGAGCTATGGGTGGCTGTCTGGGGGCAGGTTCGGCATCACTGGTGGGTGGGACGATTATGTCAGCAAGAGCAATTACTATTCTTCTTGGGGCACCCAAAGGTGTTCCAGGCCACTAAAGTGTTCGGGTTTGGCTTGAAGAAGAAGTGGCAACCCTATGTATGGGTGTAACATGTGCCAAAAGGTGAACTTGGCCTTTAAACATTTCAAATGACTCTTTTTAGGCCAAGGGTCACAATCAAGTTTCAAGTTTTTTTCTTCTTTTTAGGGCTGTGCTGAAAGACATGGCTGTGAAAACCTCAGGACTAGACCTGGGAGAAATATAATTTTTTGGCAGGTAAAACAGCTCCCAAATATGTATTTCATCTGTGTATTTTAAGTGATATTAAAGTCTTTTGTTAAAAAATAACAGACATGTTATACTTACCTGCTCTGTGCAGTGGTTTTGCACAGAGCAACCCAGATCCTTCTCTTCTCGGGTCCCTCTTGAGTGCTCTTAGCCCTTCCCACCTGCCGAGTGCCCCCACAGCAAGCTGCTAGCTTTGGAGGCACCCAAGCCGAGCCACTACTCCGTTGGCCAGATCCACAAAGCTGCTACGCTCTGTGAGCCTAACCCAATTATTATACGCCGCTGTAAGTTACAGCAGCGTATTACTTATCCTCAAAGAAATAGCGCTGTTACTTACGGCGGCGTAGAGTAAATGGGCCGGCGTTCGCGGGTGTAATTCAAATGGGTTGTTGGTGGGCGTGTTTTATTAAAATTATCAATGACCCGACGCAAACGACGTATTTTTTGAACTGCGCATGCGCCGGGCGTGGACGTATCCCAGTGCGCATGCGTGAAACACGTCGCAAATAGTCAATGAAAATGACGTAAATGTAACTTGCGTCCAGGCCCATTCTGGATCGGCATACGTAAACGACGTCCAATACGACGCTGTCCTGACGCCCATACTTAACATATAGCAGGGGTAGCTTTACGCCGAAAATACGCTTACGCAAACGACGTAAAAGGAATGCGCCGGCCACTCGTATGTTCGTGGATTGGCGTATCTCGCTCATTTTACGCTGGAAATAGACGGAATCGCCCCTGGCGTCCAGCGTAAAATTACAACTAAGATACGACGGTGTAATAATGTTACACCAGTTGTATCTTAGCGTAATTCCGGTGTATCTTGTTTTGTGGATACAAAACAAAGATACGCCAGCGGGAAATTGAAATTATGTTGGCGTATCAGTAGATACGCCGCGTAATTTCTTTGTGGATCTGGCCCTGTGTATCTGGCCCTGTGTATCTATTCAGACACGCAGGTACAATTTGGCTCTGCTTCCTCTCACTTCTCATTGGCTTGCTTTGATTGACAGCAGTGGGCATCAATGGTGCCCGCTGCTGTCTTAGCCAATAAGGAGGGAGAGTCCCGAATAGCCTAGACTTTTGTGCTACATCGCTAAATCGAGATGCAACTGAGGGGGGCTGCTGCACACAGAAGGTTTCTTTTATCTTAATGCATAGAATGTATTAAAAAAAAACAAAAAAACCTTCTGCCTTTACAGACACTTTAACCGATTGCCTTGTGTTCAGCCTTGGCTTACTACTTAGTAGGACATTTACTTGGAACAAGTACGCAGCCAGGATTTGGATCTAGTTTTGATTGATCTGAATATTTGTTTCAGGTTGCAGCTTCAAAGCATATGCACTTCAATATCTCTCTCATGACAGGTTCTCTTTGATGTCAGCATAATAAGTGAATGATAAATGAAAATAATTGGACACAGAACTGCGAAAGCAGATTTTCTGAATGAAATTGTACAGGCAATATTCAAGAGACAGCCCAGGAACTTTCAGCATTTTTATCTACAGTGATGTACGTCAGCTTTGTTTTGTACTGCTGAATAATTTGGATAAATGAGCCTTCAATAGGTAATCACATTCCCTTAACTGCATTTAGGCAATGGTACATGAAAAATAATAAAAGCCTTGTGTCTCGTCCTTTTCTGGACCTTGTCATCGGCCCGAACTCTGATACATGCTGACACTTATTACTTTCACCCTGACGTTCAGAAAACAAAGCCCATTTACTCAGAACCTGTCACAAATGATTAAGCATTTGCACATGAATTTGTGCTGAGGCCTAAGTGAGAAAAAAATTAAGCTGCAAAAAGGTATTTTCCTATTAAGTCAGGTAAAGGCTGCAGTGAGTAATTCAGCCATTATTGACCTACTTCTCCCATGATGCTTAGCCAGGCCGCCAACTGCCATTCCCCTCCTGAGTTAATATTCCTGGTTCCCTGTGCTTTGTTCTGTTTTCTCTACTTTCAGCAGCCAGTTTCTTCTGTTATACAAGATGGTTCATGAATAGCGATTAAAGAAGAAAAAACCCTCCCGACCTCTTTGGAAGACCTTATCAGAAACCCTATTAGTTGTTTCATTAAGTTTGAAGCAGGATCATTGCTTGTGTCATGTGGAAAAACTGGCATAAAATAGTATTTTACATTTCAGTAATAACACCAAAAGTCATATATTGCTAAGATGCCACTACATCAACAACAACCAAATACTGTACAATAACAATGTAAGAGTTCAGATAGGTCACAGCGTGGGAATACGCACATGGAATGAGAAAGGAGTTGTTCAGGTGGGGGAAACAAATGCTCCTTGGCCAGTCTTACGTTTCCATAGCGGTTCTTCGCCCGGTTTGAAAAATATTAAAGTCAGCAGCTACGTCTCGTCTTCCCCTTGGGGTTATGGTACACGTCAATCTAGTAAAAAGGATACTCCTTCCCAAATTACTTTACATTTATTGGCATGCCCCTTTTTACATCCCACCACGTATATTCAAATCTATGAAATCTATCCTCAACACATTCATCTGGGGTTCCTCCACAAACTATGATGGCGAGTAGTGTTGCTCACGAATATTCGCATTGCGAATATTCGCTACGAATATGGCATATTCGAGTATTTGCGAATAACGCGAATATCGCGGCGAATATTCGCTATTTCGAATATTCGAATGTTTTAAATTTTTTTTTAGAACAGATCACATCCTAGAGATCCCCATCGACGTCTAAAAGCATTGCTGGTATGATTAGAGACCTTGGGCCGAGTAGCTGCAGCGCTCATTTTATATTGCCGAAAAATCGCAATGCGATTATTCGGTAATAGCGATATCGCGCGATTATTTTATATTGTAATATATCACGAATATTCTGAGCCAATCAGAGTGCTCCTTCCGCATTTGCCGAATATTCGCAATTTTTGTGTATTGTAATATATCACGAATATTCTGAGCCAATCAGAGTGCTCCTTCCGCATTTCTCGAATATTCGCAATTATTGTGTATTGTAATATATCACGAATATTCTGAGCCAATCAGAGTGCTCCTTCCGCATTTCTCGAATATTCGCAATTATTGTGTATTGTAATATATCACGAATATTCTGAGCCAATCAGAGTGCTCCTTCCGCATTTCTCGAATATTCGCAATTATTGTGTATTGTAATATATCACGAATATTCTGAGCCAATCAGAGTGCTCCTTCCGCATTTCTCGAATATTCGCAATTATTTTGTATTGTAATATATCACGAATATTCTGAGCCAATCAGAGTGCTCCATTCCGCATTTCTCGAATATTCGCAATTATTTTATATTGTAATATATCACGAATATTCTGAGCCAATCAGAGTGCTCCATTCCGCATTTCTTGAATATTCGCAATCGCAATTCGCAATTCGCAATTCGCAATTCGCAAAAATTCGCGAAAATTCGCAATCATTTAATTTCCAAAAAATATCACGAATATTCGTATTTAGCGAATATATGTCGAATATTCGACTATATATTCGAGATATATCGCGAATTCGAATATGGCATATTCTGCTCAACACTAATGGCGAGCTCTGAAATGTCCTGACAACCTAGATGGCACTGTGCTACCAGACTTATCCCTATACTATAATGCCCCGTACACAGGATTGTAATTTCCGATGGAAAAAGTCAGAAGGACTTGTGTATGCCCCGTGTGTATGCCCCACTGGAGTTTTTCCATTGGATATTCCGAGGAATTCCATCGGAGTTTGGATAGAGAACATGTTTTATTTTAATCCGATGGAATTCCTTCGGAATTCCAATGTGAGTTTGGCCAGGCAAAAGCCTGATCGTGTGTACGGGGCTTAATGCTTCCCAACTCTCCCATTTATTTTACTTCAAGTGGACAACAATACTGTAGGAACTCCACCCTGGTGTGCTCCCAGGCCTCCCGCTCTGTTATTCATCCATTTTAAATTATACTCTGTGGCACTCGTGAGTTTTCCCACATGGGCAATAGGAGCTGTATGTTGTTCCATTGTAGCAAGGTCTTTTACCTCTTTTGGTCTAATGAGAACCTCCAAGGCCAAAGAGCTGATATCCATTCAATATGTGGTGGGTTGTGAGGCATAGTGGATGCAAAGATGGTGAAAGTCATTGAGCGCCAGACACTTCTTGGATGTCAAAGAGGTTTTATTTCTTTTGACAGTCCTTTTTATATATTTTGGGGGAAAGAGGGCTTGGGCCAGGACACCCCTAGATATTGCAAACTTAATAGGCAAACTCTGAGACTTCAATAGGAGAACAGAAATGCAGAGAAAGGCCCCAGCAAGGTGCAACTTCTGCACGTGCAGTATTGCTGTCTCCTATAGTAACAGTCCTTTAAACGTATCAGTTCTTTCAGCTCCACTACAACTGCTCCTTGTAGTTCTTCAATACTGATCTCCTGGTCTCTCACTGACTATGAATCCCTTGAGCTCCTCCAAGGTTTCCAGTAGTATCCCCTCAAGCACCACCCCTGCTTCTCTGCTGGGTCCCTAGCTTGGCACTCCAGATACTCTTCAAGCTTCACCCCTGCTAACCGGCTTGGTTCCTGGCTTGACACACAAGACTGCTCTGCAAGCATCTCCTCCGCTGGTTGGGTCCCTGACTTGATCACGTCTGAAGTTTTCCGATTCTCTACTGTGCCCTACGGTGAGAATATGGTTCCGATACTTACTTCAGTTACTCACTGTGGTCCCTGGTAAAGGTGATTGGTCCCTTCATGGCGACAGGGTCTTTTCTACCTCTGACCACTGACAGGTTCTCTGGCCAGCAGAACCCTGCGCTGCCCTCTTACTTCTGGATAGGTCCTCACACAGCCTGGCAGCAAGATGCCCCTTGGATAGGCACAATCTCTGGATTAGCAGCCCGGGGTATATGACACACGTTCACCCAGACGGCAGTCCGGGTGGCACAGAACACAAATCACCTGACCTCACCAGAATATATAGGCTCTCCCAGCAGGCCAAGGGATTAAAGAAAACCCCTGCCAATTGGTTGGGACACCCATAACATGACCTTGGGTTGCCCTTCTCGTATCTTGTACCACCAAGTACCCGGCCACCTAGTGGCAGAAGAGAAAAGTGCAACAAGGTCAAGCTTAGGGACCTATCAATTGACCAATATAACTACTCTCATCATCGCAAAATCTGGCAGCTGGCCATGAACCTTACCAAGGCTCCTATATTTCACATCCATATGCCACTGTGGTATAACCCGCATCTGCCCAAGTTCTTATCTGTCCCAGTCTATGGTCATATATCTTTCGCATTTCATAGCCAATGGCTCAGTCAATTCATTCCTAGCACTAAAAGATGTACCGTATTTTTCGCACCATAAGACGCACCTAACCATAAGACGCACCTAGGTTTTGGAGAAGGAAAACAAGAAAAAAAAAATTCAGAACCAAATGGTGTACCAAAATTTTTACCAGTGCCCATGAAATGCAGCCTGACCTGTGCCATTAATGAATAATGAATTGCCATTTAATTTAAGTAAAAAAAGTGCACTTTGCTGCAAAGGTATTTACTGGCTGCCTGCAGGAAGAGAAATTACAAATCATTGATCAGTGTACTATGTATAGCTCTGCACAGCACAGGGAAATGCATTGTTTCAAATGATTTCAAGGTAGAACTGTGCTGAAAAAGGTTGGAAACATGCACAAAAAAGGAAGGAGAGATTGTCCCTGAATATGTGCTCCTGGAAATGAGAGACAACTTCATTATCCCTGCAAAGGCTGATTTTCTAAAAGATGTTCTTTATGCTGAGCTGGGTTAGGAAAAGAGAGAGAATAGAGGGGGTTGGTGAGAAGTGCACACACTCACAGTCTCCTGGGGGCTCTCTGGCTTATTCAGTAGTATATCCATGTTTGTCTGCTGCTTCTTTTTAATCTTCCCGCCCACCTCCTTCACAGACGGAACACACAAGCAAGGAGGGAGGGGTGAGAGAAGGGATGTGTGAAGCTTCTCAGTCGTGACAGGCTGCAGGCTTGCTGGAGGTGGAGTTGGATAGAGCAGTGTGCTGATTGGATCCTCTTCATGTAGGACAGCTACACTTCACGAGCCATCAGCTGCACTGTCTTGCACACAGTGACAGAGGGAAGAGGACGGAGCTGCAAACGGAGGAGGGAGGAGAGGAGCAGGTGATGGGATTTACACAGACAGGAACTTATTTCTGTGCCCCTCACTTACTTCTCATGACGTTCGGCCGTGGGGGGGCGGGACCAGCAGCGGCGGGGGGCGTGGCCTAATGTATATTCGTTCCATAAGACGCAGGGACATTTTCCTCCAGATTTTTGGAGGAAAAAAGTGCGTCTTATAGTCCGAAAAATACGGTATTTGATGTACCCAACCACATGTTTTTTCGTTACCTCCAACTTTGACATGCTCTCATTTCTGAATTCTGAGACTCCATCCCCAGCCTTGATTCGCTATATTTAGTGGATATAATGGCGGGTCTGGATCCCTAAAAACGTATCTCCTTGTTCTACAACCACCTCATGTTACCAGCTGCCACTGCCCTGGCTTATCAACTGAAATCTCATGGGAGATGGACCTGGGTGACATGACAGACAAGGATTGAGAGGAAGTGTTAGCTATCTGCAAATCTGTATCCCCCAAGCTGTCTGACTGCCTTACCCATCTTTACATATTCCACAGGTCCTACTTGACACCCATTTGTCTCTCCAGATAAAGGCTGGACCACGGTCCAGCATGTCCCAGTTGTGGAGATACCAGGGCACTTTCTATCAATTGCTATACCACTGTGACGGATCTCGAATACCCCAGGTGGGCACATCCGCCAGACCAGTGTCTCCTGTCCTCCAAACCCGCAGCCTGCAGATTCGCCATAACCAGCCGTTAACCCCTCAATCACGAGAAAATCCACACAGGTGTTGAGGGTTAAACATGCAGAGCATTAACGGTTTATTAAATCCAAGACATACAGTTTTACACAGTTAGGGATACTCCCCTTAGCCTTGTCATAGAGGGGAGGGGGTGAGGGACAAGGAACAACCAATGGGAACTGAACATTTGTACATTGAAACAGGCTACAGATAAACATAATGAGATTATGGTAAGCAAGCAGCCTCTCAATACACATCCCCTGCGGAGAGACGCCTCTAGTCCAGACCATTGTCTATGTGACATGAATCAACACAATTAGACACAGCAACAAGGGGGGGATGGGGGAAAAGAGATGTAGCATTACATTACATTATCTCAATGCCAGCTTGTCCCGAGTCTCCAGCCTCGTCTGGGCCATAGTCTGTGGGTAGGAGGCACAGGTACAGTCCCTTCCAAAACACACAGTAAGAGTGTGTTCTGTCACACCATCTATCCAAGGATACAGGTCACAGGTGGTAAAATTCCTTCATGGTTGCATGGGCTCCCCCCTGACCTTATGCCCCTGCCAGTGTGTATTGGGCCTCCTCTCCATCCCTAAGGAGGACAAATACCTAAACATACTCCTACAAGAGTCATTATTATTAGCCATAATGCAAATAGCCAGGACCTCGATAAGAGAATCACCCCCACTGTTAAACAGTGGATCGGGGCTATTAACACCACCCTTCCCTGTAAAAAAAAAAGTACTTTACTCACACAGGGGCTGCCCAAATAAATATCACAAAATTTGGAACAGGCTGTTAAAAGATGCTTCCACCTGCACTGCAATCAAAACTAGAAATCTCTCATTGAGCAAGTTCTGGGTACTCAAAGTCCACCCTAAGGCCCCATAGACACTATATTTGGTAAATCTGAAGACAAAAATCTGGAGAAAATCTAATAGTGTGTATGGGCTTTCCTTGCTGGAGGCATTTGTGTTTTCTGCAGTTGTTCTTTCTGGGTCCAGTATACTGTCTTTCTACTGCTTCTCCGACCGTTCCTTTCCGTGTCAATGGGTGAGCATACTTATGCAACTTATTTATTTTTTACTGTATTAATATTCTTGTACCCTATAAGCACCAACTCTGCCCACATGGATTAGACCCCAGCTTGTTTAACGTCCCTGGCAGTCTGATTATGTCAGTATTTTTGAATGTCAAAGTGGTACATCGTTTTGCATGGAAATTTGTTGTTTTATATTGTAGGGCTGTTATTTTTAGGAATAATTCACTTACATCTGACCAAACAAGAGTCTAGTAAAATTCCTGGGTATGATAACGTTTGAAAAATGAAATCATATGTAGCACCCTGGTGTTTAGGCAGGGTTTCTCCTAAATTTACCTGCCAGGTGTAGTACCTTGGCTTATTGTTATGGATCAATTGAGTTCATCCTAAGTCTAGAATTCCTGCACTTCTCTCTTGTGCCACTAGGTGGCCGGGTACCTGGTAGCATTAGTTACGACAAGGGCAAAGCAAGGACAGATTAGGAGTATATGGGGTATCTCAGCCAATGGGCAGGAGTTTTCTTTAATCCCTTAGCCTGCTGGGAGAGTCTATATATTTGTGTGGAGTCAGGGGATCAGTGTTCTGGTCCTGGAGGGCTGTCTGGGTGGACACGTGTTGTATTGTCCGGACTGTTAGACCAGAGTTTGGGCCTATCCCGGGCACATCTGGCTGCTAGGCTGTCTGAGGGCCAAGAGAAGCAAGAGAGCAGCGCAGGGTTGGGATTGCAGCTTGAACCAGAATTGACAGTTTTATTGGCCGGAGAACATGTCATGGTCAGAGGTGGAGAGGAAGCTGTCGCCACTAAGGGACCAAACACCTTATTACCAGGGACCACAGTGAGTAGCTGAAGTAAGTACCGGAGCAGAATTCTTACAAACCTGGGATGGTGAATATTCTTCAGCAGGTATCAAGCCAGGGACCCAGCCAGCGGAGGTGATGCTTGTAGAACAGTTTTGTGTGTTAAACCAGGGAACAAGCAGGCCAGTGGGGTGAAGCTTGAGAAGTACCTAGAGTGCCAAGCTAGGGACCCAGCGGAGGAGCAGGGTGACGTTTAAGGAAGATACTACAGTGAAGATTGGAGGAGCTCAAAGGATTCAGTGGCAGTGAATCATCTGGTCTAGTGATAGAGACTGGGAGCTCAAGAAATATGTAGAAAAAGGAGGAAATGGTGGGACTTTACATGAGGCAAGTCTATGCAGTAAATAATAAGGAATGAGAATTAATTTAATTTAGTTAAATGATATGTAGTTTAATGGGACTTGATACAATGTGATGCTGTGATCACGCAGTAAATTGCATGACCGCCCCCCACATCTGACCAATTCCTAAGCATTGATAATAATATTAGACATAGTAGCAGTCATAATAGCACTTATAAAAAGAATGATAATAATAATAGTGTAGTGATGTGATAATTTCTTTGCCTATTTACCAAGTGTATACTCTTGTTACGCCGTGTTTGTTTGCCCTTTTCCAGTATGGCTGCTATGCTCTCTCACCAAGGATGAGGTCATCAAGAAGAGCAGAGGATGGCAAGGGGTTTTGTGGGTAAGTAGGTGGAGAGACAGACATGTGAAGGGAGAGAACAAAGAATTCCTGCTAAGAGAACACAGCCTAAGTGCTGCTACTGCTGCATATTTATCTCACTGAGACATACATAGAGACTGTTAATGATTCCATGTTCCTCTTTGGAAAATACTTTATGTTGGATGGTTCAGCTGAATGGCCAGCTTCTGTCAGACAGACTGACATACACACAGGCAGAATGTCGGCTGGTATTTTTTGTACCGACAAATGTCTCTCGACATTCTGCCCGTGTGTACAGGGGTTAAGCAATGCTGGTATTTAAGGTTGTACAAAGTAAACTTTATGCAAGTGATTTCCAACAGAATTTTGCTCAAGCTGTCTTGCATACACACGGCCACACCAAATTTCGACCATCAAGAACACGGTGATGTACAACTACGACGAGCCAAAAAAATAAGTTTAATGCTTCCAAGCATGCATCAACTTGGTTCTGAGCATGCATGGTTTTTAGTGCATCGGAATTCCATACAGACGAACGAATTTTCCAAAATATAGAGAACATGTTCTCTATCTAAATCCGTCGGAATTTCGGACGGAAAAAGTCAAATTGGGCATACACACGGTTGGAATATCCAATAAAAAGCTCCCATCAGACTTTTTCCATTGAAAATTCCAACCATGTGTACAGGGCATTACAAATTTGTAATACAGTAACGATTTCCAATTTACAAATTGTATAATTTATGTTAATATTAGGTGTTTTGAGGGGTTAGTTCCCTACTTAAAGTGGAGGTTCACCCAGAAATCGAGTTTTTGACATTTGCCCCAGCATACTGCTAACATCTGCAGTATGCTGTTTTTTTTTTTTGCTACTTATCGTTTTATGACATGTTGTAATCCGCCTCCGAGCGGGGAATCCTGTGGGCAATGGGCATTGCTAAATGAACAGGAGTTGATTGACGGCTGCAAAGTGACGCTCGGGTGTTTACGGCGCCTGCGCCTGCCGTGTAGAGCTGACTGCACAGGCGCCGTAAACACCCGAGCGTCACTTCGGGTATTTTCGGAAGGCGTGACACGTCTACCACAGCCGTCAATCAACTCCTCCTCGTTTACAACGGATCATAAAAAGATAAGTAGCAAAAAAAAAACAGCATACTGCAGATGTTAGCAGTATGCTGGGGCAAATGAGATAGAGACAGAAAGTAAATTTTTGGATGAACCTTCTCTTTAACATCATTTTGGTTGATAGTAACCGTGGTGACACCTTGAATATATTACTAAGTTGTATATTGGGTGATCACTCTATATAAAATTTCTTTATACACATAGTATTGGTAAAAAAAATAATAGTTTGGTCCAGGTGCTACTTTAATCTTCATTTTTATTTTAATCTACCCATATATATAAGTTATATTTACAATACCGCAAGATTAATGTTTAAACAGTTTGTAATAGGGATCCATGCCCATAAGTAACATGGTGTCTTCTAGAATGACACTTGCGCTTCAGAACGAGGTCTGGCCTATTTAAGTGGTGAGTCAATACGTTGCTCAATTCCCATTGAAAACGTCAGTCTGACGGAACGCGTCTGGGTGCGACGTACTGACGTCAACACGGTACTTCAGAGGAGGACGGGCTCCTATTTCATGTAAGTGCAATACTTTTTATTTATTAAAACAATTAGATGGTAACACACTATGGTCCGTATTTCTTCCTTTCCTTGAGCTATCCAATCTATTGTTACAGACCTCTTTGACTTGGTGGGGCATATCCAGCTGATCATTTCGCTCCTGGTGTAATCCTGGTTCTCCAGTCTACGTGCAACCAAAGGCCGCGGCTGGGTTACAGCCGAATGCTCTTTCTGGCAAGCGGCCACTTTTTACAGGTGGGCAATTGCAATTGTGTGATAGAAAGGTTTTTAACTACTGGGGAAGCAGTAAAGGGCGGACTTTAAAGGCAAGGGCGGGAAAAATTATATAGGAAAAATTTTACTTTAATACAAAAGATAATAAGATACATTAAAACCATACAGTTTACACATTAAATTTCAAAAAGTATCCTCTCGTCTATGCGTTTCGACCATTGGCTTCCTCAGGACGAGGTAGGAGAATTTTGAGAGTAGGATATAAAATGTTTCATTTATCGGAATGGTTGTCAAACATCCAGTGTATCACAGACGCTTATACTCGTAGGTATATCACAAATAGTTATGCGTGGCTAATGGGAGAAAGGACTTGTATCACCAAGCCTAAAGAGGTAACTCTGAATAGCACCAGAACCACACTGATCCGTAATGGAACAATAGATTTAGCAAATAGCCATAGTATCACAAAAAAACGGGACCAAGAAAACGGAGAGCGGGGCCACAATAGGAAATATATCCAGATAGGGTAGCCATGCTGTATTGTCCGTAATGGAAGAGAACCTTAATAGGTTAAACCTCATAAATAGAGGAGTATCGTGTGTCTCGGGGCATAGCCTGTGCTATAACGAGTTTGGTTATATCACAGGCTATGCCCCGGGACACACGACTTCTCCTATGGATGACAGGAGTGCTCCTAATAGAGCGGTTGCAACTGATGCCCACTATCTGTGGCGGGATTACACCCTAAAAGCGAAGATGGAGGTTTTACTTTCTAACTCAAATTGACCTACTTGTGTGGATGGTAGTAGATATTTTTAGATAAATGAATAGATACATTTTTTAGATAAAAGAGTGCAATCAAAAAGCGAAACCTATTAATAAACGGCAATAATAGTTCATAAAGTACAAGTTCACTCGTAATGATGAACTTTCTGAACTTGATTTTTTATTGATATTTATCATTTTTTATCGATTGGTTATGCACACCATTTGTACTTTTTTTACATCAGTTGTTCATGGATACGTTTACACTTATTAGATTGTAAGCTCTTCTGAGCAGGGCCCCTTAAACCCTCATGTATTTTATTGTATTGTAACTGTATTGTCTCCCTTTTATATGGTAAAGTGCTGCGTAAACTTTTGGCGCTATATAAATCCTGTGTAATGATAATAACATGGATCACAAGTGAATATGAATTTATATGTTCTTTATTGATTTATGTTTATCGCCTTTTATTGATTGGTTGTGCCTATTGATTACACTGTTCTACACCAATTGTTTTTTATTGATCGTAATTTACATTTGCATCAACAGCGATATTTACACCTTGTTTGCATTTTTGGTCAGTTTGCACCTTATTAGTGTTTATTTGTTTGGAGACATGTGAAATTTTACATATTATGAGTTCATTTTTTTTTAGCGCAGCACATTTTATACACAATTTATTACGCACGCTATGGGTGCTTGCAGCTTATTATTGTTCTAGATGTGCAAACGTTTCACTTATAAATGTTAAAAAAGAACTAAAGTGCTAAAGGCTCCTCTCTTCTTTTTTATACTCAGTTGTGACATGATAATACTCTTATATCAAGGCAAAATGTATTAAAACATTTTGCTTGTCTTGCTCCTGAACTGTGCAAATTGGCGGGATTTAGGATCTGGAAGCAGGCTGGCATTCTCTTCATTTATTATTTATTCAATAATGATGTTTTACTTTCTTTCCAGTCTCTATTAGATCAATTTCACCAATTTACCACAAGTTACCAATGTAGTACCCTCTACCATAGGAAGGTGCTAGGGTAGGATTTTTGTGAGGTAGAACTGTCAGTGCAGGTAAATTTAGGCAGGCCTATGCTGCATGCTAGGCCTGCTCGTTTTTATCTGGGGGCAGGGAGTGGTTAGTGTAGCAGTGGGTGTGACCACCTGTACTTCAGTGCTTCCAGTGAGATTGTTCTGGAAGAGGGGAAGGGCCAGGAGCTGGAGTGACAGGCAGCTCATGTGAGGAGCCCTGGCCAATCCCCATTTGGAATTGGCAGGGTGCAGGCCTCCCATATAAGCTGAGGTAACAGCTCACTGGAGAGTTGTTGGCCGGGTGACATAGAGAATGGAGTCCTAGATAACAGCAGGGGCCCCATCACCATCTGGTGGGGGGTTGCAAGGCCCAGTAGAGGAGCCCAGGAGAGCTGGGAGGGAGCGTCATCCTTACATGGTCATGGAAGAGGTCTCCTGGAACAATTGGCTGGAGAAGCTATTGGAACGGATGTCCGGTTAAAGTTCTCTGTCATGGACTCAGGGCCGGTGAAGGTCGTGAGTGTGATGTTTTGGAAGAGGCATGCCCAGGGGAGCTGTGTGCGAGGCCAGAGGAGAGACTGTGGGATTTGTGTGAAATCGATGCAGCCTGTGAGCGAAGGATTTGCAGGCTGGACTAGGTGGGATCAGTAGTCCACCAAGTTAATGCTGCTAAATTACTGGGCCGCTGGGGAGAGGTACTGCAGGCTTTTGGCCTATTAACTACGCAACCAACTACCACCAAGTACAACTAATTACAACCAACAATGTGGGATTAGTCAGAGTGATCCCTATTTGTCAGTTTGAAGATGATGATGAAACAGAGAGAGACTAATGCTGCGTACACACGACCGTTTTTTATGACGAGAAAAAAAAAACATTTTTTAAATTGGTCGTGAAAAACTGTCGTGTGTAGGCTCCGGAGCATTTTTCTCGACAAGAAAAATGGCCGTTAAAAATGTAGAACCTGCTCTATTTTTTCTCGTCGTTTTTCATGTTGTCGTTCTTTACGTTGTGAAAAATGGTCGTGTGTAGGCTTTAATGACAGGAAAAAAATGTGCATGCTCACAAGCAAGTTATGAGACAGAGAAATTAGCATTAGCAGCCCATAGGGTGGCACCATTCGAATGGAACTTCCCCTTTATAGTGCCGTCGTACGTGTTGTACGTCACCGCGCTTTTTACGCTTGAATAACGGTCGTGTCTATGCAGCATTACAGTTTATAGTGGAAATATGTGCCGGGTGGAGAAAAGTGTTGGGAGCAATAGTCTGCAGGAGCTGTGCAAAGGAGGAGCAATAGTCTGCATGGGTGATGCAGCAGAAGACACTATAAATGTTAGGGTGCATCAATTCTTCATGGCTCAACCTGTTTTGTTCAAATTCTTAAATATGATGGCAAAGCATTTTGTTCTCTGGGCATCCCATATTCACTTTCCCCCAACCAAGTTATATCCCCCAATAAACAAAAACAAAACAACGCAAATGACTGTTCATCGTCTCTGAGGTGATAGATGAAGGTCTGGCAGCAGTGGACAGAAGCTCTTGGGGTTATTCCCTTAGTTTCCTTATCTCCATCTCAAAAGCTTACTCAATTTTTTATTGTACAATGTACATAGAGTTTATTATACTCCACAGAAGTTACATCTTTGGGAGCATGCGCCACCTCTTAATTTTCCCAGGTGTATGAACAATGAAGATACGCTGATACACATGCTTTGGATATGCCCAAAGCTATTTCGATACTGGACCTCCACATTTGATATGATTAATGACATTGGTCATATTAGTTTACCTATGGATCCTAAGATTGCTCTTGTAAGTATTATAGGTTATGTTATCACCACGGCTTGGATTAATACATTTACTTTTTCTAGCTCAAAAACTAATAGCTCAGAATTTGTTGTCCCCTATGCCACCAACATTCTTTCAATGGCATAATATGGTTCAAAAAACTCTTGAAAGAGAAAAATTAGCATACCAACATAGAGGTTGTGTACAAAATTTCTCTAAAATATGGTCCCCCTGGCTTGCTGTTTATCCATTGCCACCTTATTCCTTATCTAGCTTATGACATTCTATGTGTTACTTCTCATCTAGTTTTGTTTCTGAAACTCTTTTTTTTGTTTGTTTGGTTTTATAATAAATTGTCGTATTTAATGCTGATATATGGCTTGATTTTGTGTACTGGCATTTGGGGCTGAATTGCCATACTTTGTTAATTATAAAGAAAAATTTAACAAACTCGCGCTATGGTGATGTGTCCAAACAATAAATGAATACCGGTAATTAGGGCTGCTGCTAAAGTAACGGTAAGTACCCCAAAGGTTTGAAACAATTAAATTAGCGCTGCTCCTCTCTATTACAATATATATATATATATCAGGGCTCAAAATTTCAAGTCCTGAGCCACTAGCCAGACCTTAAGAGTTACTCGCCACCAGTTGCCCCACCCAACCTCTCCCCTGCCCCACCCCTAAGTCCACCCCTAAACACGCCCTTGTAAATTAGCTCATGAAATTACACTGTTAAATGTTTTCAGCAAAATTAAATTCCAAAAATAAATAACAACTTTAACAATAATAACATAAAGCATATCAGTACCCATCAATGCAGCCTCATTGTGCCTATCAAATGCAGCTTTACGGTGCCAATGATTGCAGCCTCACTGTGCCCATCAATGCACTCTCATTGTGCCCATCAATGCACTCTCACTGTGCCCATCAATGCAGCCTCACTGTGCTCACTGTGCGAATCAATGCACTCTCACTGTGTCAATCAATGCACTCTCACTTCAGAGGGCCCATGTGTCACCCCTGTACATCTGGATAGGAAGAGGGCCGGGGTCAGCATACAGAGGAACTGATCCCCTCCATTTTCACATTCCCCCATCACTGCTGCCACTGCTCACTGTCACTCATCCCAGCCCCATGCTTCAGGGGGCCCACGTCTCACCCCTGTACACCCAGATAGGAGAAGCAGCGGCATATAGAGCAACCAATACCCTCCATTTTTCTCCTGTAGTCACGGCTATTGGTTCCTCTATATGCCGCCCGCTGCCCCTCCTATCTGGGGTGAGACATGGGGCTGGGATGAGTGACAGTGAGCGGTGGTAGCAGTGATGGGGGAATGGGATGGGATCAGTGGTGGTGGGTTGGATGGGGTGAGTGGCAGCAGTGGTGGGGGGATGGGATCAGTGGTGGCTGTAAGGGGGGTTAGATCACTGGCAGTGATGATGGTGAGGGGTGATGGGATCAGTCGTGGTGGTGAAATCAGTGGCAGGCATGGTGGGATTGTGGTGGTGGTGGGATCAGTGGTGGCTGTGAAGTAGGTAAGATCACTGGCAGTGGTGATGTATGGGGGGGTGGGATCGGTAGTAGTGGTGGGATCAGTGGCAGGGGTGGTGACGGGTGGGATCGGTGGTGGTGGTGGGAATAAGTGGCAGGGGTGGTGACATCAGTGGTGGTGGTGGGATTAGTGGCATTGGTGGTGACATCAGTGGTAGGATCAGTGGCATTGGTGGTGACATCAGGGGTGGGATCAGTGGCATTGGTGGTGACATTGGTGGTGGTGGGTGGGATCAGTGGCAGGGGTGGTGACATTGGTGGTGGTGGGTGGGATCAGTGGCATTGGTGGTAACATCGGTGGTGGTAGGTGGGATCAGTGGCAGGGGTGGCGACATCGGTGGTGGTTGGTGGGATCGGTGGTGGGATCAGTGGCAGGGCTGGTGACATCGGTGGTGGTGGTATCAGTGGTGGGTTCGGTGGTGGTGGAGTTGACAGTAAGAGGCAGAGGTGATGGTGGTGGGGAGGATGGCTCCGGGGATAGGGATAAGATCTGTGGTGGTCAGGTGGGTCAGTAAGAGGCAGAGGTTGGGATCAGCTGCACTGACTATTATGTCACTTATTTTTTTGATTACTTCCTCTTCATCGTTACTCCCATGCCTCCAGGGATGCTCCTGTGTCATGGGATCGCCTGCAGATGGGTAAGCTCCTCCCCCTTCACTGCATTGGTGTCAGCTGACTTTCCCTCTTTCCTTTACAGCGTGTTACATGTATTTTCTGTCTTGAGGCTTTGCCTTTCCTCAGCGAGCAGTGTAACAAGGTCCCGCACCTCTAGATGGCTAGCTTCATAGACGGAATACTGATACGTTCACAAACGCCGGTTTAGGAGGGTGGGACCTTGTTGCACAGCGTGCCGAACAGACACAGCCAGCTCTATCACACACAGCGGGACATCCCCGCTGTGTGTGCAATAAAACACAACAAGAGGAGAGAGAGAGAGGAGGGGAGCGCTGCAGCCTCCTCAGCTCAAAGCGGCACCTGGGCATTCCGGTCCTGCCGCTGTGTGTCCTCTGGCTGACAGTTTCCTGGCTGATCGCTTCAGGCAGGAAACAATCAGCCTGGTCCACCCCCACTCCTCACTCGCCCTGAATGAAATTCCACTCGCAAATAGCGAGTAGGCGAGTGGAATTTTTGAGGGCTGTGTATATATATATATATATATATATATATATATATATATATATATATATATATATATATATAAACAATTGTGCTCAATACCAGTATAGTGCAAAATGACTGCAATCAAGTCCATAAAAAAAAAAATTGAAATGTGTCGATGACAAGTTCAAATATTCAGGTGACTTTCCGTGACAACTTCAAAATCAAAAGTTCAGGTGACTGTCTGTGCTCCCCTCCTGGGTCCCCACTCACCAGGTGGAAATGGTATATGTGCCTGTATTGAGGTGGTGATGTCCGTCCACTGAATTTGTTGTAATTGACCTTGGAATATAGATGTCTGCCGGCCTCCTGGTTATCAGAGCAGACATCTATATTCCAAGGTCAATTACAACAAAGCACAAATACATTTTGTTTTTCTACTTTGCATGCTTGTTTTTTTGTTTTGGTTTTCCACTTCAGACTCCACCGACCATGAGACCCGCTCACCATAAAATTGCTTATGACGTCTCTGTTTAGGTTTCGCATCATTTGTGTTTTTTTTTTTTATCTCCATAAAAAAAAAGGAAAGAACAGATATATATTTGATTTACTTTGACAAACTTTTATCCTTTTTACATTATTACTTACTTATAGAGGCCCTTATACCCGTCCACCTCCCTCCCTCCCTCCCAGCCCCCCCCCCCCTGAACCACCAGTTCCCTTTCAATCTCTTCGAATCTGTCTTATTTTCTACCCTATTATTTTATTATTTATTTTGTTTTGCTTTTTTTTAGGGCTGTGCAAATTAACTTTTAATCGATCGATTAATCTTTAATTTTTTTGATCGATCAAAATCTTTTTGATCGATTAAAAAATTCTTATGACTGGTACTCGCCTCTCTGCCGGCTTCTGGGCCTTCAGGGAGTTCTGTCAGAGATCCGGTGACATCATGGACACCGGCGGGGCTTGCCGTGTCCATTTGAAGGGCTCCTTTGCTGTGCCTTCATATCTGCATGCCGGCGGGACCTTACTATCTGCCACACGCAAGCCAGGGCCGTTTTAATAGCATCTTGGGCCCCTGGGCAAAGAAATGCTCTGGGGCCCCTACAATAATGACAGTGCAGGTAAACAGACATCAAGTATGTAGAAGTCAGACTGCCTCCCCTGTGTATCTATCACTCTCAGTGCCATCATGGGGCCCCCAATTTCGAGGCAGCGTAGGCTCAAGGACCAGCTGCTTTGGGCAAATTGCAGGGGCCCCCAATGCAGCTGGGGCCCCTGGGCAGTGCCCAGGTGTGCCCTCTCATTAAGACAGCCCTGACGCAAGCGCTGTTACACTTCCCTCTATTACTTCCCTCTGTCAACCTGGGATTCTACAACCATCCACTGGGAGTTGTGATAGTTCCCTTCATGGGATATCTACATGCCGATGGACTGATGTTAACCCCTCCTCATCTGGATTCAGCAGTGGCATCGTTGTACACATTTTTATACCAGTATCATACTTAGCTACATGTTTTTATGACTGCTTTTGGTACCGTTTGGTATTACTCACACCATTTTTACAGTTTATGTAGCTACATCGATTTTATCTCCAGTGCAATATTTATTTTGTTACCTACTTGAAGACTATAAAAGTTTTAATGCTCTTCCCATCGAGCACTGCCTTGTGTGTTTTTTGTATCCTGCTATCCATTTTTCCAGTGGTTGGTAGCTGCACTGGGAATCGGCCTGCAAGGAGATCAGCTAAAAGTAGTTGGATCTGTATGTGCGTTATAATTAATCGATTAAAAAAAAAAACGATTAATCGAACACAAAAATTTTGATCAGTAACAGCCCTACTTTATTTCCAACCCATAAGGTCTTTGAGGTCCTATGCACCTATTAGCTCTGCAAATTTCATTGAATATTTGGACTCTGTCTACTTAGACCAGGTCTCTTCATATTCTTCTAGGCCGTCTACATCACTTAGTCTTAAAAATTCTAAGTTTTGAATAGAATTTATTTTATTACACCATTCTAATAGAGGGACTTTCCCTATCTTGCCAATGGCTGGCTATCAAGCTTTTAGCGGCAGTTATTGAATGAATGAATGAATGAATGAATGAATGAATAACTTATATAGCGCAGCACATGCAAAGTAAATCGCCTCTGGGCGCTTAAACATATGGGGTACATATGGGGTACTAAAGTTTTCTGGTATTGTTCAGTTGGTAAACTAATCCTCTGGTGTAAGCATCCCCATGGGTCATCCGAAATCTCTATATCCGTTATTTCGGTTATTAAAAGTCTAATCCTGCTCCAATACCTTTTTATTTTTGGGCATAGGCACCATATATGTGCCATATCTCCAATCTGTTTACATCCGCACCAGCAGAGTTCTGATGATTCTGTTTTGTATTTATGCGCCTTGTCTGGGGTTATATACCACCGCGTTAAGCATTTATAATTTACTTCGGCTGTTTTGCTATTTGCTGACGTGGTGTGCACTCTACTCCATATTTGTATTAGTTCTGGTTCACTCAGATATGACCCCAATTTTGCTTGCTTGTGATTGGTGTGTTCATGGACACCTAGTGTAACAAGATGAGGAGTTTATTGACTGTAGAAAAAAAAGTATGAAGCCAAAAACAGCAGCTGTAAAAACATCCAAAAATGTCCAGTTTGCATAAGGCCTGAATGTTTGAAATACTCCGGTGGCCTTACAGTTTTAAAAAAAATAAAAATAATGCAGTTGAATGATAAAACAAATGGTTTTGATTATTTTTAAAATTACCAAATGATTTGCAACGATGTGTCTCTCTAGGCATCGTACCCTGCCAGTATTTAGAAGGATATACTTTCAGTATTGCTGCTTTCAGTAGCAGCTCGGACATATTATTAATAACAGAGTAAGAGATATTCACACGGTGTGTGCTGTGCTTTGTGTTGCTGTCAGTGCAGAGACTTGGGGAGTTCAGTGTCAGTACATTATCCTGCCCTCTCTGTACTGTACATATCAGTCTCAGAGAAGGTCAGGGCCTGAGATGACACCACCTTTGATGTCATCATTCTTCAGGGTTGTGAATATTTAATTAGCGTGGGGGAGGAATATAAGCGGCACTTTCTGCTTGACTGTCTGCAACGTAATCTTCTTTAGGCTGTGGCGTGGAAACCAATCCACATGCCGACAAGGGCATGCATTAGACACCAGTCTGGTGGATGGAGAGTAGTTGTCTGGGATCATGCTAATGATTCTGCTGAAATTTTACATGATGTTTATTGTCATGGTGTCAAATCATTTTACATTTCGGGCTCCATTATGCCAAACCACAACTGATTAAACCCAATCAATTAATTCATGAAGGGATGCCTGTAATACTTACAATTTAAATGGCAAGTATGGTTTTATAAAAGGTTCAGTGCTGCAACAGATTTATTATATCTTGCAAAAAAAAAAAACTTAACCCCACCTCTAAAAATGTATGTATACCATACTTTTTCCCCCCAGCATGTTTGGTAACATGCCTTACTGTATATAGTCTTCCAAAAGTGGTTCTTTCCCCTCTATGATAAAAATGCAAAGCTGCATGTAACTCTGCACGCACCTCCCAAAACATCTCAAAGTCATGACTGCTGAGAAGCATAGGCTCATTTATGACCAACTAATAAACCAATACCTTGCGCTCCTCCCCCCCCCCAAAATGACACGGAAGCTGATTAAAGAAGCCCCCGTTTTACTTACCTGACCCGTCGAAAAGTCCTGCGCTCGGTCCCGAGATTCTCTTCATCGCTCAGCCTGGCTGCTGATTGGCTAGGGCTAGAGTGGATGGATTGAGAGCAGAGCAGCCATTGGCTGGCACTGCTGTCAATCACATTCAGTGACGCGGCACACCGAGGGGTGGGGCCGAGTGATATAGTGAGCGGCTATGGCCGCTTGCTGTATCACGGGAGCACGCCTGCAAGGACTCATCACCATACAAGCTCTCTTGCATGAATGTAGTGAGTTCTTGCGGGGAGGACCAGAGACTGCCGCCGAGGGACCCCAGAAGGCATGGATTGGGGTCACTCTGTGCAAAACAAACTGCACATTGGAGGTAAGTATAACATGTTTGTTGTAAAAATGTGTATTCTTGAAGGGCCTATGATACACAGCTCGGCGCCTGACAGACTCCCACTTTTCAAAAAACACAAGACCAGAGATATGGTTTCCTCTGAAAATGAATGCAGAGGAAACAGAAAAAAGCAGCTGTTTTAAAATATTTAAAATGTAAAAAAGTATTCTTAACATACAGTTAGAGCAAATGTCCACCTCAGTGCAAAATACCAAACAGCGCTGGTGTTAGATATAAGGTGACTAACAACACCATATAATATAAATCAACAGATAGACAGTCTCAGGTGTTTTGAGGTCAGTATTGACGTAGATGTAATGTCCAATAATGGTGATAGAGGAGATAGATTGTGCACCATCCACCGCACTCGCAATCCACCACGTGTTATACAAACGATCCCATCAGGGGTTCAAACTCACCAGAGATCAATCAGATCAAGCCTTTCACAATAATCCAAGATATATCTATGAGGGCTGCTGACATATCCGTCTGATAGGGGAATCACTTTTAGAGGATCAGCCTCAGATGTAATAAAAAAACAAAGAATGCCAACATAGCGTAATTCAGTTTAATACTCATCCCTTCCATCAGGCATCCCCCATATATTATACGTACACAAAGTAATGAAAATTAAGCAGAGTAAAAATGACTTCACCCAATCCTTTGCAAAGAAGCAGCGTGCTTGACCACGGTCACCAGCTGGTATACAGGTGGGACTGGGAGACTCCTTCCCGGATCCCTTAGTGAAGTACAGATGTAATGTCCGGTTATAGCGTAAAGCTGTAACCCTTACTAGGTTCGTCTTTCGTGCGACTTCTAGGGTATAGCTACACATGTTTGTTATTTTAAAGAATTTTTTTTTTCCTTTAGTAACCCTTTAAGTTTGAAATAGGGCAAGGCCACAGCTTTTCAAAAGTAGAACTTTCCAAATGTACCAAACAATTCCAGTCACAGTATACCATGGGCACCCATAAAATAAACTCACATAGTCTAAAGCCTCGTGCACACGATCCAATTGTTGGCAGGGCATTGTCTGTTGACAGACTGTTGTCCTAAAATCTGACCATTAGTACTCTCCTTTTGACAATTGTTGTCCAACTTTCTGGCAACAAATGTTGGATGACATGCTAGTAAATTTTCGGCGGACAACGGTTGGTTGTCAGATTTTCTGATGGTACACAAGTTCGTCACACAAAAGTTAAACGTACAAACACGCATGCGGTATCAATGCTTACCAAACACTATTATTACTAAAATTAGCAGAAGGGTCCCAAAGGGTGGCGCTCAAGAGCGGAAATTCCTCGTAGTACGTCACTACGTTCATGTTTGTTGCACGCAAATTGTGTATCGTTAGTGTGCAAAACAAGATCCATGCACACGCCCTTAAGACAAAAATCTGATGCTCAGTTTGCCAACAATTCGATCACGTGAACGAGGCTTTAGAGGCCTGTCCTTACCATCAGTGCCAGACAGGCATTAGACTGACCTCAGAATTTACCAAACAACGCCAGTCATAGTATACCGTAGGCACCCATAAATATAAACTCACATAGTCTAGAAGGCTTGTCCTTGCCATCAGTGCCAGACAGGTATTAGACTGACCCCAGAATTTAACTTGAGGGAATAGCCCATGAAACAACATTAATTTCTGGCAAGGTCACAACCGCCAATAAATCAATGACAAAAAAATCACAACGGGCGGGAAAGTGGACAACTCTTGTGACAGCTGAATCTCCTCAGTGCAGCTGTATGTGCCTCAGTGTAGCCCTTTCCTAGAGTTCAGGTTCCACCCAGTAACCTCAGGTCTTTGTAGCCAATCCTAAGGAAGAGGGGCGAAGAATGGCTGCGAGGAATACAGGGACATCGCTGGCTTCTCCTGCAGGTAAGTTTCACATAATGGGTTACCATTATGCTTTACCTTTGCAGGGAAACAAAGATGAAGTAACACCCATCAGGGGTTTACTTCCTCTTTAACTTCCCTTTTAGGTTTACACCCACAGTGATGCCCTGCTTACATCAGTCAAGGCTCACTTTCCCTAAAGGCGGTTCAAGGGGCTTTCATGACTGCTGAGAAGCATAGGCTCATTTATGACCAACTAATAAACCAACACCTTGCCCACCAAAAAAAGACACGGAAGCTGATTAAGTTGGAAATAGGGCAAGGCCACAGCTTTATTGAACTTTCCAAAAGTACAACTTTCCAAATGTACCAAACAACAATGCCAGTTACAGTATACCATGAGCACCTATAAAACAAACTCATATAGTCTAAGAGGCCTGTCCTTACCATCAGTGCCAGACAGGCATTAGACTGACCCCAGAATTTAACTTGAGGGCAAAGCCCATAAAGCAACATCGATTGCTGGCAAGGTCAAAACCGCCACACGCAGAGAGCTGTGGTGGCTCAACGTGATTGGCACTGCGCTGATAAGCCGTTCACCTCTGCAGCCAAGGGTTCGGATCCCGGTCTCGGCTACATGTGAATTGAGTCTGGTGGTCTCAGCCCGGCTCCCGGTGGGTGTGCTATGCAAGGTAAGCCTGTGCTTAGTACGCCCATCCCCCCCCCCAACAAAAACCACCACACTTGCACACACACGAAATTGGTTTAACACGCACGCACTTTGGCCATGCGGTCTCCTAAAAAAGAGAGGCGAAGGACCTACGCTGAGCGGGCTAGACCCCCTCACTTCCTCATAGGGGGAGTCCCTCTGACCCGTCGGGGTCCCGTTGGGCATGGAGAAAGATTGCCTCTGGGGGGAGGGTCTGCCTACTCCCAACTCCTGCAGTCTGGCTCCTCTCTCGAGTTCACGCACAAAAATACACTTTAAAAAAAAAACGCCACACGCAAGTCAGTGGTATACTGACGAGCACCCCACCGCAGCCAGCACCTGCTCAACACCAGATTGTAGGCCGAGATGTACAAATTTAGGTCAATAATTTAAATGAACCATCAGGTCTCAATAAATACTGTTATCTCCCTCAGGACCCCAGTGGCGGACATTAACGCTGCCAATCCCATGAAAAAAATATGAAAACCTATGTAACGTATGTAACGTATGTAAAGGCATACCTTAAGTGGAGTCCATTTTATCAGTTTTTGGGGTTTCCGTTATGTTACGTTCACGTTTCTATCTTAGTTTAATGGATTCTCAGCTATGGAGGTTACTCAGGTAAAACCGCTGCTTCACTCTCTTGTATGATCAAAGAGTTTAGGGTTTAAATCATCACAACCTCATATTTGGAAATCAACGTAATCATGGAAGCTTAGACATACATAAAGCTTGTATGAATAAAGATAGGTTACTCTGGTAACCTGACTAAGCAAGTGGTTCAGGTTGCCCTGAATAGTACTGTACCCCTATTCATGAGTCTCTGGTCAATATCAATAATATTCAGACAGTAACTGAAGGATAAGGTAATCAGAAGGGAATAACTAATATAACAACGTTCCCTTAGAATTTCATTATGATGGCAGCAAGCTTATGGTTGTTATAATATGTTACATAATACTTGCGGTTCTGTAGGTTACTGAAGAGTTTAATCCAGGGTGATGAATTATTTCAAGGTGTCACTAGTTGCTGGGAAGTAAGAGCTTTTCCTAAGAAGAAAGTCAGAGGGATTGAAGTTCCTGAGGTACAGGTGGCTGTAACAGGGTGAAGATCCTCTTCCCAGGCGTGGGGTCTGTGGGTCAGAAGGTGGAGACAGCAGAGAGAATCCGAAAGTACAGGCCAGGGTCAAAGGGCAGGAGACAGCAGCAATCCGAGGTACATAAGCCAAAGGTCAGAAGCCGGGGTCAGTCTTGGAGCTGAAGATCAATACAGGAACTGTTGGCACAGACAGGAAGATCAGATAACAATGAACTGACACTGCTCTCAGAGTGAGGCAAGGCTTTATACCCTGGTTAATTGGGTAGCCTGCCTCAGCTGGACCAGGATAGTCAGGTGCAGATTGCAATGAGATCCAACTAAAGGTGATCAGCACATTCAGCACCACCTTAGCTGGAAAGCAAGCAGAAACCCAAACTGAGGAGTGGCTCAGAGGTAAGGTATTGAAGCAGCAACGGCAAGGTCCTGGGTTCAAGCCCACCCAGAGCACTTATCTTGTGGTCAAACAGCTTGAAACAAGAACAAAGTATGAGAAACAAACTGTCTCAGGTAATACCAGCAGCCAGTGTAGGCCATGAAAACTGTGACATCAAACAAATGCCAACTGTAAAGGTAAATTCTCCTCACAGTGTCAAATTTCGGCATGGCAAAAAGCCCAATAAACTAAGGAGTCAACGATGATCTAAAGTAATGCTGGAGAGAGAGCAAAAAAAAATATTATTCCCACCTACCTAAAAGCCATCTCTGTCATCCAAAAAAGAACATCCCATGGGCAGCAATGGCTGATCCAATGAGAAAAGAGTTTCTGGGAAAAATCATTAGGAGGCAAGACCAACTGGTAAAAGGAAAAGGCAAAAGACCCGAAAAAAAACAAAACAATTTGTTGAGGTTGGAAGAATGAGTGGGAGATAAAAAAAAAAAATTCTGTGATCTGCACATTCACTGAGTTACAGCCAACTGAGCGTTTGTTCTTGGAGACAAGTTCACTAATCATAAAGGCGCCAAAGAAAGCCTTAAAAAAAGCAACTCGAAACAAGAGCACTAAATGTGAAAATAGAGGGCAAAATGGAGAGGATGTCATTTAGGTTGTGCACAGAAAACTGGTGCCAAAAATCAGGGAAGCAAGTCAGATGTTTCCAGACCTTCAAAACCCTCTGAATAGGAACATTTTTGAGATATCCTCCCAGCTGAATAGTCTGAACCAAACAATACAGCAGAGGGGAGCGGTACCCACCATTAAACACGCCACAACTATATCCTGCAGGTGGCAGAGTTAGGAGAATAGAGCCAGGTGCCTGTCCCACAGGGGGAAAGGGAGAACTCATTAACAGATGGAGGTGCCCAATTATCCCAAATTTTCCAGCAGGTTACCCAAGAGTTCTGGGAGGAGAGGCACAGACAGGGGGCCCAACAGGAGTCAGAAACGAGATTACACAAAAAGTGAAGGAGAAGGAAGACCCATAGTCTTTGAAGTCAAAAAGCAGAAGCTGGTGAACTGTGAACAAGAGGACAAATCAGTAATGGAATTAACTACATCTGAAACCAGTCAACTGAAGACATCCAAGCACCAGGAAAAACACAACTGGGCAAACAAATGAAGGGGAGCTTGCAGAGAGGCAGATAACCACTTGTATCACACTCCCAAAGGCCGTTCTCATCGGATGGACTGATCGTGTGTACGCGGCCTTACACAACAAATAGAGTTGGGTCCATAAGGCCATCCAAGGTTCAGCAGACCAGTCATCCTGGAAGAAAATGCCAAAGCTACAGGAGATGAATGCAGCCCTGAAAAACGCCAGCTGTGAATTTGCAATCCCTCCATTTATCAAAGAATGACCATTAGAGGAGTGCAAGGGGGACGAAGTTGCTTCAAAGTCATCACATTGGGCTGGTAATTTATATGTAATTAGGTGTATCTGGTATACATTTCCCTCCACCTTTTTCAAAAATAGAACGTTGTCCAGCGCCCACACAATTTAAAATAGCTCTTGACGTCATAAAGGCATATAAATAACTTGTATTGACCACCCTGGCAAAACTGCCTTATTATCAATATGAATAGATGAAACCAATTCCTGGTCAATATGTGTTCATGTGCCTTCAATTAAAACCTTCAATTAGCATTTAGACTTAGTGTTGTAGTAGGGTCCTACAATCTATAAGTACTGTGTCTTATAAGAGCTCTTTCAGCACTTTTGCAAAGTTTTTCCTTTTAAGGTCTCAAATTACTTGGCAACAATGATAAAGCCTTTTAGACTTGCTAGGGGTAACATAAGGTCAGCACTTCCATATACTGTATATAAAGTTCATCAACTGGTAATTTACTACAATCCAAACTATTACACCTCTTTAGGCTGTAGTGAGACCAGCGTTATGATTGGCTCTATCTCTCAAACACAGATGAAGCTGTGAGCACTAGTGTGCAATCTCCAAAGCCATACATTGATGTGAATGAAAGTAATCGGATCATGCCTTGCAGCTCTTTTTGCGCAAAGTTCACTGCTTGTCACAATCAAATAAGACAGCCTTTGTCAGGGCCACCATCAGGAATTATGGGGGGCCCCTTACACAGCTTCAGGCTGCAAATTTAGAAGCAGGGGGGGGGGGGGGATTGGGTGCTGATGAACAAAAATAAATAAAAAAGGGGGGTTGCCTTGGGGACCTCTGGGCCCCTTACAAAAAAAAAAAAAAAATATATATATATATATATATATATATATATATATATATATATATATATATAAAAAGGAGAGTCAGGACGCCCACTAACACACAGCTCTTTTCTCTATCTGCAACGTAGAGAGCGTCCTGACTCTCCTGTAGTCCAAGGGAGGGGGCAAGCACAATACTCCACACCAGGGAGAAAGCCTCGCATTACTGTGTGGAGTTACAGACAGAAGAACAGGAAGTGAGGATTTCTCAGAAGAAATAAGGACATTTAAATGCAAAATCGAAGGATGAGGTAAGTGAAGGAGGACTACACTAAGGTAAAGGGAAAACAAATTGTACCTTTACAACCCCTTTAACCACTTAACCCCCGGACCATATTGCTGCCCAATGACCAGAGCACAATTGCGATGGTTTTCCCAAACAAAATTGGCGTCCTTTTTTCCCCACAAATAGAGCTTTCTTTTGGTGGTATTTGATCATCTCTGCGGTTTTTATTTTTTGCGCCATAAACAAAAATAGAGCGACTATTTTGAAAAAAATTCAATATTTTTTACATTTTGCTATAACAAATATCCCCCAAAAAATATATAAAAATTTTTTTTTTTCCTCAGTTTAGGCCGATACGTATTCTTCTACATATTTTTTGTAAAAAAAAAAAAAAAATCGCAATTAGCGTTTATTAATTGGTTTGCGCACAATTTATAGTGTTTACAAAAAAGGGGGTAGTTTTATGGCATTTTTATTAATATTTTTTTTTTACTAGTAAGTAGTTTTTCAGCACCGAGACATTATGGCGGACACATCGGACAATTTTGACACATTTTTGGGACCATTGGCATTTTTATAGCGATCAGTGCTATAAAAATGCATTGGATTACTATAAAAATGCCATTGGCAGTAAAGGGGTTAACACTAGAGGGCAGGGAAGGGGTTAAGTGTGTTCCTGGGTGTGTTCTAACTGTATGGGGGGGGGGGTGGCCTCACTAGGGGGAAATCACTGATCTTCTGTTCATACATTGTATGAACAGAAGATCAGCGTTTTTTGGGTTTTCAGATTTTTAGGTACTGAAGTTTGGAGCCATTCCACAAGTGTGCTAAAGGCTGACATGTAAAGGATTTATTTACTCGGTGTAACATCATCTTTCACATTATACAAAAAAAAATCAGGCTAACTTTAGTGTTTTTTTTATTCATGAAACAGTTAAAAAAAACACGTTGCGCAAATACCGCGTGACATAAAAAGTTGCAAAGACCACCATTTTATCCCATATGGTGTCTGCTAAAACAATATATATAATGTTTGAGGGTTCTGAGTAATTTTCTAGCAAAACAATTATGATTTTTACATGTAGGAGGGAAGTCTCAGAATTGGCCTGTGGTTAATTACCATAAGTAATATACAAATAATCATTATATATTGTTTATAAGGTAATTTACTATATTTTCAAAAGCTGTACTCAAGCCCCGGGCTATTTGGCTGGTCAAAGACCAGGCCACTTTTTGCGATTCGGCACTGGGTCACTTTACCTGACAATTGAGCGGTTGTGCGACGTGGCTCCCAGTTAAAATTGACATCCTTTTTTCCCACAAATAGAGCTTTCTTTTGGTGGTATTTGATCACTTCTGCATTTTTTTTTTACGCTATAAACAAAAATAGAGCGACAATTTTGAAAAAAATTCAATCTTTTTTACTGTTTGCTATAATAAATATCCCCAAAAAATCTATAAAAAATACGTTTTTTTTTTCCTCAGTTTAGGCCGATATGTATTCTTCTACATATTTTTTTTGTAAAAAAAAAAAAATCACAATAAGCGTTTATTGATTGGTTTGTGCAAAATTTATAGCATCCACAAAATAGGGGATAGTTTTATGGCATTTTTATTAATATTTTTTTTTTACAAGTAATAGGACCGATCAGCGATTTTTTATTGCGACTGCGACTTTATGGTGGACACATCGGACACTTTTGACACCATTTTGGGACCATTGTCATTTTTACAGCTATTAGATGCTATAAAAATGCACTGATTACTGTAAAAATGTCACTTGCAGTGAAGGGCTTGATCTGTAGGGGGCACTGAAGGGGTTAAGTGTGACCTAGGGAGTGCATGTAACTGTTAGGGGGCGTGGCTTGCCGTGACACGTCACTGATCGCTGTTCCCGATGACAGGGAACACGATTAGTGACAGTGTCACTAGGCAGAACGGGGAGATGTTGTGTTTACTCTGTGATACGTTTGCGGGACACCGACGGACATTGAGTCCGTGGGTCCCATGGGCATGGTCACGGAGCTCACGGCAGGGTCATGAGCGTGCCGCCAGCGGCAATTTAAAGGGGACATATATACATCCATTTGCGCAGCCGTGCCATTCTGCCGACGTATAAGTGTGGCGGTCGGCAAGCGGTTTACAAAAACAGTAAAAATAAAAGTCCAAATAGTGATAAACATCCAAAAAAAATCCTTTCCCGTCAGTCACTGCAATCAGTGTTGCCAACTGTCTGTATTTTTACGGACAGTTCATAAAAACTGGCATTTTTTCCCCCGTTCGTAAATGTCAGTGGTTTTGGGAATGTGCCAATAAAAATAGGCGAGAACGGTTCAGCTTGGAACTGCGCATGGAGATTGGAGGCAGGGGGTGATGGTGGCTGCGGTGGCACCGCAGAGGTGGATGGAGGCAGGGGGAGTTTGGAGGCAGGGAGTGTTAGTGGCAGGGGGTGATTGGAGGTAGGGGGTGTTGGCACCGCTGAGGGGGATGGTGGCACTGCAGAGGGTGGGGGGTAGAGACAGGGGTTGTTGGTGGCACCGCAAAGGGGGATGGAGGCAGGGGTGTAAGTGGCAGGGGGTGATTGGAGGCAGGGGGTGATTGGAGACACTGCAGAGGGGGATGGTGGCATCGCAAAGGGTGGGGATGGAGACAGGGGTTGTTGGTGGCACCGCAGAGGGGGATGGAGGCAGGGGGTGATTGGAGGCAGGGGGCCTGGGGGAGATTGGAAGCAGGGGGTGATTGGAGGCAGAGGGAGATTGTGGCACCGCAGAGGTGGATGGAGGCAGGGGGAGTTTGGAGGCAGGGGGTGTTAGTGGCAGGGGGTGATTGGAGGTAGGGGGTGTTGGCACCGCTGAGAGGGATGGTGGCACTGCAGAGGGTGGGGGGTGGAGACAGGGGTTGTTGGTGGCACCGCAAAGGGGGATGGAGGCAGGGGGTGTAAGTGGCAGGGGGTGATTGGAGGCAGGGGGTGATTGGAGACACCACAGAGGGGGATGGTGGCATCGCAAAGGGTGGGGATGGAGACAGGGGTTGTTGGTGGCACCGCAGAGGGGGATGGAGGCAGGGGGTGATTGGAGGCAGGGGGCCTGGGGGAGATTGGAAGCAGGGGGTGATTGGAGGCAGAGGGAGATTGTGGCACCGCAGAGGGGGGTGAAGGCAGGGGGTGTTGGTGGCAGAGTGGGATGGAGGTAGGGGTTGATTTGACTAAATAATTTGCCCTTATTATATCAAAAATAACAGAAATATATATTTTTTTACCTTAATATCTACCTTAAATAACATTACTATTTGCCCAGCGTACTTGTTTGTAGCCTAAATACTGAAATTTGCACCTAAAAATGTAATTTAGTAACTTTTGTGAAATGCCAGTAAAAACGTGGCAATCTCTGAATCTCTGAATCTCACCAAGGATTACTTCTACCTCCTCCACTGTGACAGATCATTTGATGTTAATGTCCAGGAACTGCAGAAGAAATGCAGGGATCTCCAGAGGTCACTTCATCCGGATTACTTTAGCCAGAAGCCACAGTTTGAGCGGGATATTTCTAATCAACAATCTTCTTTAGTTAATAAGGCGTACAATGCATTTGTCTCCATTAAGCGAGGAATATATCTGTTAGGTCTTTGTGGCATTACTTTTACAGAAGGGACAGATGCACCATTTCTATTTGAAATCCTAGAAGTCAATGAACAGCTTAATGAAGCAACAACCGATGCTGAAATTGAACAAATAAGAAACATTGTACAAGAAAAATGTCAGATGTTGACTAAAAATGTCAAAGAAGCCTTTAAGAAAGCATTACCTCAGATTTCTAAAGAAAGTGTGTGTCCTTAAAGAGGAAGTGAACACTGATGGGTTTTACTTCCTCGTTTGCATCACATACTAGCCCATTACAGTATGTTGCACTTATCCGCAATCAAAGCCCGCACTGTCCCCGCTGGTGGAAGCAGCCATCTTTGCCTCTCTTACTTCTGGGGCCATGGGCTCCAGCTCTGAGTCTGTCCAGAGTCATGTGACATCACTCCCGCGCGTTCACACGGGAGCTGCCAGAAACGGGACTTGCCAGTGAAGAAACAACTTATTGTTATATAGCAGTACACAAGTTTTTATCTATAATAGAGCTCATTGTCTGTATACGGTACTAATATCAAGTGGATCAGAAGGACAGGGAATGGAAATTTCAGAGGGTCAGCAATGACCGCCTCCTTACTTTCTCTGTTGCAGTAGACATCCTTCTTTATGCTATTTGGCATGTATAGGCCTGTGCAGTGTTTCCAGTGGTACAGGCACAAAAATACAAAAATAAGAAGACGGGGGCTGTACCATGCTGGATAACAACAAATAGCGCAATGGTGTCACTAGAGTTGGAATCTCTTGGTGCGGTAAAACTTGGTGACACCCCTCCCCCGACCCCCCCCCCCAGGGCACTGAGCAGGCTAGTGTGTCTATACGGCTCTCCCTCCTTAACCTGCCACAATGGATAGAGCCCGGATGGGATGGGGGGGATGGAGACAGGATGGCATCGGGTAGCACAAGTCCTCTCTAACCCAAAACAAAGCACCCACTAGCACATATCCCACTAGCACATAGGGTAAAAAGGAAAGGTGGAGGGGTCTGTCTCTATGTGAGAAGTGACCTCAAAGCAAGCGTGAAAGAGGACCTGGTTGATGGAGAGTGTGATGAAGTTGAAGCATTATGGGTGGAACTGCATACAGATGTGCGTAGTTCAAAGCTAATCATTGGAGTTTGTTATAGACCACCCAATGTTAATGAGGAGGTGGAGACTCAGCTCCTTGCACAGATGGAAAGGGCTGCAAGGGCAGGGACGGTGATAATAATGGGGGATTTTAACTACCCAGAAATTGACTGGAATAATGGAATTTCTGGGACAGTTAAAGGACAAAAATTTAAAAACCTATTGCAGGACAATTTTATGGTCCAGTTTATTGAGGCCCCAACTAGGAATGATGCTCTGTTGGACCTGGTAATCTCAAACCATGCAGAGCTCATTACTAATGTTCAGATAAAGGAACACCTGGGTAGCAGTGATCATAACATGATTTCGTTTAATGTAAACTATAAGCAAGAAATACATACAGGAAAGATAAAAACACTTAATTTCAAGAGAGCAAATTTTCAAAGCATGAGGACTGCTCTCCAGGGCTTGGACTGGGAGGGAATATTGGCACCGATGAACACAGAACAGAAATGGGAATTCTTCAAAAAGACTCTTTGGAACCTCACTGCAAAGTATATTCCCATGGGCAATAAGTCTAAAAGGCTACAGATAAAACCTATGTGGCTCACGGTTAAAGTTAAAAAAGCTATAAACAATAAGAAAATAGCTTTTAAAAAATATAAAAATGAAGGAACACTAGTGTCGTTTAAATGTTACAAAGAATATAATAGAATATGTAAAAAGGAAATCAAGGATGCAAAAATTCAAAATGAACGACAGATTGCAAAAGATAGTAGGACAAACCCCAAAAAATTCTTTAAATATATTAATAGTAAAAAGGTCAAGTCTGAGCATGTAGGCCCTTTACAAAATAATCTAGAGTGGGTGACTGAGGACATAGAGAAGGCAAATTTATTAAATGTTTTCTTCAGCTCTGTGTATACAATGGAGAATGGGGGAGCTCATGTCGATATAGGGGTGGGAGTGACACAGCCCCAAATCCACAATGGCTCAAAAGTGATATGGTCCAGAAATATTTAGACAGAATAAAGGTGGATAAAGCACCTGGACCAGATGGCATCCACCCACGGATCCTAAAAGAATTGAGCTCTGAAATTTCAAAGCCACTGTATCTAATATTTAGGGACTCATTAATGACAGGAATAGTACCACTGGATTGGCATAAAGCCAATGTGGTGCCCATATTTAAAAAGGGAACAAAGTCTTTACCTAGTAACTATAGACCTGTTAGTTTAACTTCTATAGTTGGAAAGATACTGGAACGTTTAATAAAAGACCACATGGATGAGTTCTTGCTGGAAACAAACTATTTAAGCAGCAGACAGCATGGATTCATGAAGGACAGAAGTTGTCAGACAAACCTGATTTCCTTTTATGAAGAGGTAAGTAAAACCCTGGACAGAGGCGTGGCAGTGGACGTGGTATACTTGGATTTTGCAAAAGCGTTCGATACAGTTCCCCACACACGGCTCATGTGTAAGGTAAGGTCTACAGGATTAGATATATCAGTTTGTAAATGGATAGAAAACTGGCTGAAAGACAGAATTCAGAGAGTTGTGGTTAATGATTCTTACTCTGAATGGTCCAAGGTTATCAGTGGTGTACCCCAAGGTTCAGTGTTGGGTCCCTTACTTTTCAATATATTTATAAATGATATTGGGTCTGAGATCAAAAGTAACATTTCTGTTTTTGCAGATGACACCAAGCTATGCAGTGGAATAATGTCCTTGCAGGATGTCTCCAATTTACAAGCCGACCTCAATGCTATTTCTAATTGGGCGACTAAGTGGCAGATGAGGTTTAATGTTGATAAATGTAAAGTTATGCACTTGGGGGCTAAGAATATGCATGTATCATACATGCTAGGGGGAGTACAACTGGGCGGATCTGTAGTGGAGAAGGATCTGGGGGTTTTAGTTGATCATAAGCTCAATAATGGCATGCAATGCCAAGCTGCGGTTTCCAAAGCGAGCAAAGTCCTTTCTTGTATTAAGAGAGGTATGGACTCCAGAGATAGAGATATCATTTTGCCCCTGTACAAATCATTAGTAAGACCTCATCTGGAATATGCAGTCCAGTTTTGGGCACCAGTTCTCAAAAAGGATATCGGAGAACTGGAGAAAGTGCAGAGAAGGGCAACCAAACTGATAAGAGGCATGGAGGAGCTCAGCTATGAGGAAAGATTAGAGGAACTGAATTTATTCACTCTTGAGAAGAGGAGAATAAGGGGGGATATGATCAACATGTACAAATACATAAGAGGTCCATATAGTGAACTTGGTGTTGAGTTATTCACTTTAAGGTCAACACTGAGGACAAGGGGGCACTATTTACGTCTGGAGGAAAAGAGATTTCACCTCCAAATACGGAAAGGTTTCTTCACAGTAAGAGCTGTGAAAATGTGGAACAGACTCCCTCCAGAGGTGGTTCTGGCCAGCTCAGTAGATTGCTTTAAGAGAGGCCTGGATTCTTTCCTAAATGCACATAATATAACTGAGTACTAAGTTTTGTAGGTAAAGTTGATCCGGGGTAAATCCGATTGCCTTTCGGGGGATCAGGAAGGAATTTTTTCCCCTCCGGTAGCAAATTGGATCATCGCTCTGCTGGGGTTTTTTGCCTTCCTCTGGATCAACTGTGGGTATGGAGTTGGGTGTATGGGAGGATGTACTGTGTTTTACTTTGTTTTATTTTTTTATTTTTTTTATGGTTGAACTGGATGGACTTGTGTCTTTTTTCAACCTGACTAACTATGTAACTATGTAACTATGTAACTATATCCTCTAGCCCCCACCCCCTCCCTAAAATCACTCCTGGCAGCATAATTGTTGCCAGCCCCCCAGAATCCCCCCCCCCTTCAAATCACCATGTCCCCCAAGACTCCTGTTTTTACAGACCTCAGGCAGATGCTGTAGCATGGTGTCCCTACTTCTCGGCTCTTCCTCCCGGCCCGTGTACTTGTCATGTCAGAGCTGAGGAGGAGGCGGCTATAATCAACTGTGCAGTGGTAAGGAGGAAGAAGAGGAAGCCACGGTGCCCTTCTCAATGTGGTGCTGGTGCCATTCTGGACCTGGTGTCATCCTCTAGTGGGTGTCTCCTGGGTAGAGGCTGCACCCCCCGCACCCCAATAGCAACGTCACTGAAATAATGGACATACTAGAACAGATCAGGGTCCCTTTCTTTGTCCTTGCGTAGGTACCCATCCTTTTAGGATGTATGAAAATCAGATCTGATATACAAATATGGGGCCAGCACAAGTCAGGATAGATTTCTACTTACAGGGTAACATTTGCTTGTTGGCACAAAATAGATCTGTTGCAGCATTTTGCTTTTCTATAAAAAAAGCACTTATCCTGAAATAAAATCATACAGTGAAGATGGTGCTCAGTCATCTGCAAAAAGCCATTAAGGCTGATGTCAGATGGATGCTCCCTGCTGTGTCTGACAATTAAAAAAAATGATGTTATAAAAGAAAATTCCATGGTCTTTCTACATACAAATACATGGACTCTTTTTCAGATTCTGTATTAGAAGTACTGTAACTTACAATACAATACATACCATGATCTACTAGGGCTCTTCTTGTAGGTATTCTGGGTGGGAGCTTAAAGGGTCACTAATAGAAAACATTCCTTTACCTTACTGCAGTGCTGTTTTCATGTCCTCATTGTTCGTTTTTGCTTTGATGTTGCTGTAATTCTGCTCTGATCTCCACACTTCCTGGTTTCCTTATAACCACAGTGCTGGGAGCTTTCTCACTGTGGTCACTAATCAAAGAGGTGTGATTACTGTGTGTAAACTGAAACTGGGTTGGTGCTGAGGGGGTTTAGACAAACCATCACTGCCCTTCTATTGGCTCTCTGGCTCTGTACATCAGAGAGACAGGAAATAACAGCAAAAACTAAACTAGAACTGTAGGTTGATTTTTATCTATTTTTAATCATTTTTAAAAGGAATCAGTTAACTTTTATGTCTCTATATCCTGTAAACAGTCATTTTAGCCCAAAAAATGTTTTCCTTTAGCAACTCTTTAACCTGCATCTTTATCTTATACCATGCATAGCAGCAACAATAACATTTCAAATGAAGTGTTTTCAGTAAAGTCCAATGTGCCCATATAGCATCACACCAAGCTGCTTTAAAGCGGTTTTCCTTTTTAATAGCAGTAAAAGTTATCAAATTTAGAGTGAACTTTAACTGACCTAAAATAAAGATAGCAAGAGTCCTCAAATTCAAGTGTAGTACACTCTAAAAGTGTGGTAAAGTTAATTTAGGTTTATTAGTGTAGGTCCTGTTAAGGCAGGCAAAACATAGTTAGCTCAGTGTGGAAAAAAATGGAGCGCTAAGTGAAATAGAGACAATGAAATCTCTAAATGGAAACAAATGCAAATCACTGTGATAGTGATAAAGTAACAAAAAAAATGAAGGTGAAGTGAGTAAAAAAACAAGTGTTATAAACAAACAACACAACCAAAATAAACAATGTAAAGTCCATCAAAAACTGGTGAACGAAGGGATGGCGGAATGACCACGTGGATCCTCAAAGGCAAGCAAACATTTCAGAAATTCAATGAAGATGTAAATGCGCTTACCAGAAGGTGTGGATCTGTCTGTCAGCGACAGCAGATCGATAGGGCATGAACACTCTTAGGGCACAATCTGCTCGGCTACCTCGAACTGGATCAACGAGTGGAGTAAATCTTCAGTGGAGGGCCATAGGTGCACGACGTCCTGGAATGATGTCCCAAATGATCCAAGATATCCAACCCCAAATTAATGGGGGGGGTTTGAGGGTATGACCCCTACGGGGATGCGACAAGGTAAAGACTCCAAACAACATGTGGGGAATAGAAAGAACAACGCGGCCTCAATGGTGCAGGTCAAAAAAATATATAAGGTTTTATCTTCCAGCACCCAAGCCCCATGCCTGAGGTTACCGCCTCCAGACTAGGGGGTACCCTCAATGACCACGACAGCCGCCTCAGCACTCTATCTCCATCTTCTGACTGCCCCTGTACACATATGTACAATAGAGTACCACTTGAACATGACCTGAAAGGATAAGCAAGTATTAAAAGGGGCAATATGAGAAATGGTGAAAACCAAGCCTGGAGCCTTACATCTTTACCTTATCCCATCCCGTAGGAGGCATACCCTCAACCCCCCCCCCCCCCCCTATTCATTTGGGGTTGGATATCTTGGATCATTTGGGACATCATTCCAGGACGTCGTGCACCTATGGCCCTCCGCTGAAGATTTTCTCCACTCGTTGATCCAGTTCGAGGTAGCCGAGCAGATTGTGCCCTGAGAGTGTTCATGCCCGATCGATCTGCTGTCGCTGACAGACAGATCCACGCCTTCAGGTAAGCGCATTTACATCTTCATTGAATTTCTGAAATGTTTGCTTGCCTTTGAGGATCCACGTGGTCATTCCGCCATCCCTTCGTTCACCAGTTTTTCATGGACTTTACATTGTTTATTTTGGTTGTGTTTGTTTATAACACTTGTTTTTTCACTCACTTCACCTTCATTTTTTTTGTTACTTTATCACTATTTATCACAGTGATTTGCATTTGTTTCCATTTAGAGATTTCATTGTCTCTATTTCACTTAGTGCTACATTTTTTTCCCCACATCACTGTTCAATATTTGTCATATTGTAGTGTAGCAGCTCATTTCTTTTTATTGTCACTTTTATTTAGATCAGCGCAATATTTCCCCCATTTCCCTTTGCACTATAGTTAGCTCAGGGCTAAGCCTGAGCTGTGTAATCTGGGTCAGGATTACTGTAGTTCAGGGCTGGGTGACTCATCCTAGCAGCTTCTCTGGTACCTCCCCCTGTTCTCAGACATTGGAGAATGTTCTAGACATAGTGGGTGGAAGTTAGGAGGGGCTGTTTGGAACATTTATGAGGGCATCAGCCAATCCCCAGTAAAGGGCTAGTGGGGGCAGACCACCTTAAAATAGGCATGAGTCATGCCAGCAGGGGCAGTCAGATAGAATATGGAGATAGAGTGCTGAGGAGGCTGTCGTGGTCATTAATGGTACCCTCTAGTCTGGAGGGGGTAACCTCAGGCATGGGGCTTGGGTATTGGAAGATTCCTACCAAAACACATGGAGGAAATCCTTCCTGGAAGCACGCGAGCACGTAGAGAGGACAGCAGGACCAGGTCAGAATGTCTAGGGGATCTTCTGAGAGTCAGCCGGGTGGGCTGGTGAGTGTCAGTCTCAAGGACTGTAGGGAGAAGTTAGCTTGGAGGGCTAGTGAAGAGGGTGGCTGCAGCCAGGCGGGTTGGCAGTGTCTGAAGAGGTGGTGCTGTGATCAGTAGCCACAGTAGTAGACACTGAAATACTGCTACACAACAAGGGGCCTCGGGTTCCTGCCTGTAATCGGCCATTGCTTCATCTGACTGAGTGACTGTCATGTATTCACAAAATTCCAGCTAGGTTCTGCAAGCACGTGTTTGCTGGAGTTAAGAAGAGGAGCTGTATATAGAGACTGTATATAGGAAAAGTTGCCCCTGAAGTTGTTGAAGTTAAATGGGCCTCCCATCCCTATTCAAGTTGTTACCCTCAATAAAACAAAGAAAACAGTTGCGAGTGTTCTCTGACTCAAGAGTGCCTATGAAAATGTGGTGTGCCTTGCTGTGCAGGGTGGGGGATGACTGTTACAAGTTCAGTGCCATAGAAGACAGCGGTCCTACCTATACAGATGTGGCATCCGGCTGGAGGCCTTTCCCTGTATAGTTGTCTTTCTATAGTGTCTCAGAGTCTACCTTAACATTGCATCTACCAAAGGGTGTCATCCTGGCCCTAAACCGCTCTCCCGCAGTTCTTGTTATGAGACAATAAATCTCTTGTTCGCATTCAAAAAGTGACTGGTGCCCATCATTTCATCTTACATTACACCCACCATGCCTGGTAATCCACTGTAGCATTGCCCCCTTGGGGACTGCTTGGACATACCTGCTCATCTGCACCATCATGGCCCTAGGAACATTCCAACCAACCTGACGCTCTGGGTTCAGACATTTTTGCACCACCCTAAAGTAATAAGTCAAACCACTCAATGAGTTTATATTCTATTAACGTTTACTGAATAACTCAAGGAAGATTTTATTGCACAAAGGAGGTATTAGATCTACTGAAGTTCGGATAACAGTGCTAGTTCAGAAGAAGAATTCCTCCACACAAATACAAGTTAAGACAATCCGGAGACAACAGTATCTTATATACACATATGTACAATAGAGTACCACTTGAACATGACCTGAAAGGATAAGCAAGCGTTAAGCAATATTTCTGGCAAGACTTCTAAAGGGGACAACCAGGCCGGCCTATTCAACTTTTAATGCCAATGAGAGATCAATTGAACAAGAACAGTATGAGGGCCCCTTAAAGTGTAATAACAGTAATGTCCCAGTTGCAGGCCTGATGGTCTTTGCCAGCAGTCGGATTTTGTTAATTATATCCAATAAGGTGTAGGAACAAGGCAATGGTAGTCCTTGAAATGGTTGGTATGTACAATGTTAAAATATAGATGCAGTAACCCCAGGGTTAAGCTGTCTGTGCACAGCGTCCCGGTGAAGCTGCAAAGAAAGGTTTGTAAAGGTGGGCAATTGCCCTCTCACCAACGACCAGGCCGATTCAATGCCTTCTGAACAGCGATTCCTGAAGAGGCATCCCTGCAGCGGTTCCACTCGTAACGATCATCCGATGCACAGCACAAAGCACGGGATGTTGGACTATTAGGGTAATACTGGATAGATGCCTGATAATCAGCAAGCAGTGATGGGCCCTTCTTGGCTGTGTTGGAATGTCGTACACCGCGTTATGGGCCACGTCCTCATCGGGCTCACATTCTCTGAATAGAGAGGTCCATCACACACCAGGCCCAGGAGGAAGACAGCGTAGGGCGCATCTCTGGTCTCTTTTGTGTTCTTCCTAGAATTCTCTGTGATGATAGCAAAGATCCCTGGGATATATAGTCCAGGTGCATAGTCATACAGAGTATATACCCTTCTGAGGAACTACTAATCCCACAATTCCTTTGGGTCGGTTCACAGATATGATGTCAGTTAGTGATGCTGGGCAGTAGAGGGACAATACAGTACATACAGTAGAAATGATGGGGAATCTCTATGCTTTGCAATTGTATTCCACATTGCTACACCACTTTACAAGGAAGGATGTCAGCTCTAGTGTTGCTCACGAATATTCGCATTGCGAATATTCGCTACGAATATTGCATATTCGAGTATTCGCGAATATCGCGAATATCGCGGCGAATATTCGCTATTTCGAATATTCGAATGTTTTCAATTTTTTTTTAGAACAGATCACATCCTAGAGATCCCCATCGACGTCTAAAAGCATTGCTGGTATGATTAGAGACCTTGGGCCGAGTAGCTGCAGCGCTCATTTTCAATTGCCGAAAAAATCGCAATGCGATTATTCGGCAATAGCGATATCGCGCGATTATTTTATATTGTAATATATCACGAATATTCTGAGCCAATCAGAGTGCTCCATTCCGCATTTCTCGAAATTTCGAAATTATTTTGTATTGTAATATATCACGAATATTCTGAGCCAATCAGAGTGCTCCATTCCGCATTTCTCGAATATTCGCAATTATTGTGTATTGTAATATATCGCGAATATTCTGAGCCAATCAGAGTGCTCCTTCCGCATTTGCCGAATATTCGCAATTATTGTGTATTGTAATATATCGCAAATATTCTGAGCCAATCAGAGTGCTCCTTCCGCATTTCTCGAATTCTGAGCCAATTCCGCGCAATTATTGTGTATTGTAATATATCGCGAATATTCTGAGCCAATCAGAGTGCTCCTTCCGCATTTGCCGAATATTCGCAATTATTGTGTATTGTAATATATCACGAATATTCTGAGCTGAGCCAATCAGAGTGCTCCATTCCGCATTTCTCGAATATTCGCAATTATTTTATATTGCAATATATCACGAATATTCTGTGCCAATCAGAATGCTCCATTCCGCATTTCTCGAATATTCGCAATTCGCAATTCGCAATTCGCGATAGCGAAAATTCGCAATCATTTCATTTCCAAAAAATATCACGAATATTCGTATTTAGCGAATATATGTCGAATATTCGACTATATATTCGAGATATATCGCGAATTCGAATATGGCATATTCTGCTCAACACTAGTCAGCTCTCCCTAACTGTTGAGGCCACCATTACTGTAGGTCTCTGGAGGGCCGGGATATTGCTACATATGCATTACCCCAGTACAGGTTAACTGTCATTAGTCTGATGGCTACTGCATGTTGTTAGTTTTCTATCTGAATATGAGAAAAAAAGGCTGTTAATACCTGTTTGTGTGAATGGATCATATAAATAATCATTAAAATACGCAGCACAACATTTCTCCTGAGAGTAAAAACCATTCTGCAAGGATGTTACATCTTTGTCAGCATGTAATCTGTCAGCACACTCCTCTAACAATGTGCCAGCAAAAAAGCAATATAGCTAATGTAACTAGACACTTGGGAGGGTTCATTTACATTGTAGATGAGTACAAAAGTTGACATTTAAAGGTATATTCCAGTCAAAGTGGAAAAGGAAGCCTTGGGATGCATAGAGGAAACGCAGAATATCTGCTGGACTCTTCAGTTTTTTTATCCAGACATTGCAGTGTAAAAGCTCACCCACCCTCTTTTGTCTGTATTATGATAATCTCCATGTTTCTAAAGCTGGAAAACCACTTCAGACGCCTTACTGCGTCTACCATACAATAAAACAGGGCTCATTTAGGTGCACATAAAATTTTAGCACCCATTAATGCACTTTATGCATTAAGACTCGTTAATAGTGCGTTTTTGATTTGTTTACGTCGCATTAAAAGACACTTTTCATACGCCCCCTCAGGGTTGGTTTTCTATGGAGCAGCCAAAGTGACACATTTGCTAAATCACAATTAACAAAGCACTTTTAGCTTTAAATATTTTGTAGTAAGTACTTGCAATTTATCCTTGTATCTATGTAAGTAGGTGCACAAATACTATAACAATAAATATGTGGGCTGCACTATGGAATGCTTGCTTATCTCTTACAAAGATAATTGTACATGGCAGAGCGGTGGTGCAAATAGTGAATCCTGATGTACTCTGGAGTTCCTAAAGTGACATTGAACAACCTGTTGCTGTGATATCCATATGGTTGTAGATAGGTGATTACTGGTAAAATGCTGTTATAAGACCTATAATTTGGGGTCTTATCGCTTGATAAGGGGCTTCAATTGATGGTGGTGTTGAATTCACAAGACTGCTTTTTGTCATTCACAAGTGGAAACATATGACACGATTTGCAATGGTGGTGGAACCTCCTACACATAACTACTTATAGGTGATTTGGTTTCCATCAGAATCTACAGGTATGTTCATTGAGTTATTAACTGCAATTTTTTTGGTCACTTTGGAATAGTGGTATCACCTTCTGAATTTTCTTTCTTTTTTTTTTTTTATTGTACTTGGATTTATGATGTTAGTACTGTTACCCGTAAATAATATTTAAGATGTAATATCTCAAAGATATGTTATGGGTTAAATGAGAGTTCTTTTAAACAAGTATTGAAAGCGTTAACATAATAACATTTATTGGAGTATAGTTAGTAATCTAATACGCAACAAAAATATTGGCTTAAGTGTTTCTCAACTCCAGTCCTCAAGCCCCCCTGACCTGTTGTCATGTTTTCAGGATTTCCCTCAGATGAAAAGGCTGTGGGAATTACTAAGGCAGTGAAACTGATCAAATCACCTGTGCAAAATAATGGAGTTCATGAAAACCCTACCTGTTGGGGGGCCTTGAGGACTGGAGTTGAGAAACACTGGCTTAAAGTAAAAGGAGTACATGGAGGAATCCAGAGCATATTCCTCTAAAAAAAATGATGTACAAACATGTTCAGTTACCAGTAAAACAGACCTTTTCCACAAATACCATTTAGTCCCATCCTGATCGCTGCTGCTCCATAAAGAGGACCTTATCCTCCCCTAGACTCCGTGTATATCCCTGCATGCTAAAGCCCCATGGGCTGGCATAGCTTGGCTCTTGATTGGAAGGCTTACTACACACTTATGTACATACTTCAGCCCCCTTTATGCTAATTTTTGTGGCTATTCTGGGCAGGATATTTAATAGAATTTTCCCAGGAAGTTAGGTATTGATTACTGGCTGGCCTCCCTTCATTGCATATCCCAGCATGGGAAACTTTGAAGCGAGTATGTGTAAAACAATGGAATTGGCTCTCCATTGTTTGTATGTACAAGCCTAGGCACCGACGTGTCTGCTCTTTAACAAGCACTTCTGTTACACCCTTTTGCACGCTTTCCATAGGTAAAAGCTAAGTGAAATATATTCATAATTACAATATTTTACAGCTATTAATGGAGATTTCACATAAACCCATAAGGCAACAGTACACATTTCATTTATTTTTTATAATATTATGATCCTTTCGGGATTCATATAACTAAGACACATTTAATTTAGTAACACAGCACATTTGTATTCCTTTTTGTTAAAATAGGGTGTGGTTAGCTGAGAAAACCCCTCCTTCTCTCCTATAGAATCTTGGGATGTATGACATCATTTGCCTATGCATGAAAACTAGGAAGTAACTAAAGAAATGTAAAAAAAACTGTTTAAAACAATTAACCACTTGGCGTTCGGAGGACGTTATATGATGTCCTGGGCTTTGTGGCGGTATATCTGAATGATGCCTGCAGCTACAGGCATCATTCAGATATTGCCAGTTTCAGCCGACGAGTCCCAGTACCATAAGAACGATCATAGCGGCTGTTCCACCGTTGAGGATTCTTACGGGCAGCGGTAGGGGGCGTCCCGCCACCCTCCGGTGCTTTTCCAGACTCACCTGTGCGTTTGGCGAGTTGGTGACAGGAACCGCAGGCCCTGGATGTTGATTACAGAGATTTCCATCGGGATCGCGCCGCTGCGCAGGCACGCGTGCGCGCGATCCCTCTCCTTCTGAGGAATGTTCCTGAACATTCCACTCAGGAGGAAGCACCCACCAGGCCGTATATGTACAGTGGCCGGATGGGAAGTAGTTAACTAGCATGACCTAAGTAGTAAGTAGAATTTAGAAAAATATAATAAAACAAATGTCACTGCAAAAATAAAAACTTACCTTAAAAGTGGACAGTGTCAGTCAGCAGAGCAGTAGACATGTCAGTGGGGTAGTGGACCGTTTAGTAAGGCAGTGCATGGTGTCAGTAGAGCAGTGAATGTGTCAGCTCTACAATATACTAATAAAATGTGATAACATTTATTTTATCCTTCAGGAAATTAGAGCACAGAGATTTCTATATGACTTTGTGTCAACTGCCAAATATTTTTTATAGATGAAGTATAATTTACTGCTGCACATAAAAACTTTTGGTGTAAACTAGAAGCAGGTTATTGTCATGCGTCCAGCAACAGCTTTGCATCCGCTAGCTCTTTTTTTGAAGAGAACAATTCATCGTCCTGATATGATATGCACAATTATTAATGCTGAATATGCAATTATCGCATATTCAGGGTTATTCTATGTGCCGGTCCAATGATGCCAACCAACGTATCATGCGTATAATTATAAACTTTTGTTATGAAGTGTTGCTGCGGAATGCCAAGATTTCATAAGTCAGACTCTGGCTTTGTTCTTTGCAAATATCACATTCAATTTGTCTATTTGTCTGTCTATCCGCCCACCTATCTGTTTAAAAGGTCCTCATCTTCAATTTAAAAATTGCAGATAAGAGTACAGAAAAATCAAGTATTTTTAAATGCTGACTGGCAGTGTTTCTTTCCACAATAATTTTTTATTCACTTGCAGTGTGCTTTTAAACTTGCTAGAAAGTTTAAAGCCGATATTACTTTGTTAAAGTAGCAGCAACATCATTTGTGTGTTGTACATAGCCTGCACATAGAGCAGAGCTGTAGGAGGGCCCAGCAGTCCACACCCAGTGCAGGCTGCCTGTACAAAAACTACAGGAGGAGAAGCAGTGATTGGTCTTTACTATGGAAAGCTCCTGCATAGAGGTAAGGTTTTATCCTGGATTACTGCACAGATCTGGAAGAAATACACAAATCACATTTTATTCTTGTATGGGTTCCCCCCCCCCCCAAAAAAAAAGTATGCTCACCTAGGTCGATGCGACAATGATCCAATGCATCTTCATCTGTCCCCACCCCCTCCTCTCTGAGAACTGAGAAATCAAAGACCGCTGATCACTCGGTTCTGCTTTCCACTTTGAGCAGAGAACAATAAATATCAAGTCTGCCCCTCCAGTTTTCATTGGACTGTTTTGGCTATACATACTCTTATGGATCACAGGAGTGCAGTTTCTGCTTTCCTGTGACCTGTTTTCAGCTGACACCAGGTTAAAGTCCACTGTCGGCTGATATCACTTAGCCGGTCCAGGCACGGGATCGATTCCGACTTTACAGTTGGATCCACCCAGATGCCTGGACCGGCAACTCACTCAGTCTCTCAGCGAGCCACTGGAATACTGAACAAGCCTCTCTTAGGGCTTGTTCACACTATCAGTTTTCCTTCAGGTTTTTCTCTTCAGGTTTACCAAAACCATGTAGTGCAAGGGCCTGCCTGATTGCATACAAATTGAGACTCTTGAGGTTAGACCTCATATTAGATGGATTTGGTAAACCTGAAGAGAAAAACCTGAAGGAAAACTGATAGTGTGAACAAGCCCTTAGACTCTACTTCTCCTTTAACTAGCCACTTAAGACCCGGACCAAAATGCAGGTAAATGACCAGGCCCCTTTTTGCGATTCGGCATTGCGTCGCTTTAACTGACAATTGTGCGGTTGTGCGACGTGGCTCCCAAACAAAATTTGCGTCCTTTTCTTCGCACAAATAGAGCTTTCTTTTGGTGGTATTTGATCGCCTCTGCGATTTTTATTTTTTGCGCTATATACAAAAATAGAGCGACATTTTTGAAAAAAAAACCCAATATTTTTTACTTTTTGTTATAAGAAAAATCAAATAAACTAAATATTAGTCAATCATTTAGGCCAAAATGTATTTAGCCACATGTCTTTAGTAAAAAAATAAAATCGCAATAAAAAAAAATTAGCTACCTAGCGGGAACAGCGACACTAATACAGCGATCAGAAAAATGATCGCTTAGTGACACTGGCAATAGGGAGTGAAAGGGTTAACTAGGGTGGTGATCAAGGGGTTAAAACTTTATTAGGGGAGTACGGGGGCTACCCTGAACCTAACATAACTGACTGTCACACTGCCTGTCACACTGACACTAAATACAGTAATCATACATGTATGATTACTGCATTCAGTGACACTGTGTCAGGGTGGAGGGGGGGGGGGGGTTAATGTTGACTATGTGTAGTGTGTGTCAGTGTAGTGTTAGTGCAGACTTACTGTGTGATGTGATCTCTCCTCAGCGGTGGTTGAAAAAAACCCTGAAGGAGAGATCGCATCGCTTCCTCCTTCCTGTGTTTACTCAGGAGGAGGAAGTGACAGGGTGGGGGGGCGCGCGGATTGGCTGAGAGCGATCCAGAGGGGGCGGACAAAAACGAATAGCCGCCCCCTCATCCCGGATCGCTCGGCCATGTACGGGGGGGATACGATCGGACTCCCGAACCCCCTCAAGGCACCAACATATATATACGTTGATGTGCTTGTCGGTGCCATTCTGCCCATGTAAATGTACATGCAGCGGTCCTTAACTGGCTAGTTAGCCTCTCCCTTTTTGCAAATCATAGCACTTTCTACTTCTGAGAGTGTCTAAGGCCTGGTTCACACCTATGCATTTTTAGTGCTTTTTGCAGATTTGCACTGCAGTCCATTTAACATTTTTTCCTATGGAACACGTTCTGTAGCGCAAAATGCAAAAAGCACAAAAAATGCATAGGCGTGAATCCAGCCCTACAGCGCACTGCATTGTGGTGTAAATGGGCTGTCAATGCAGATATGTGCAGTGCCTTGAAAAAATATTCATACCCCTTGAAACTTTCCACATTTTGTCATATTACAACCAAAAATCAAAATTTATTTTATTGGGATTTTATGTGATAGATCAACACAAAGTGGCACATATTTCTCAAGTGGAAGGTTAATGATAAATGGTTTTCCAAATTGTTTACAAATAAATATCTGAAAAGTGTGGCATGCATTTGTATTCAGCCCTCTTTACTCTGATACCCCTAACTAAAATCTAGTGGAATCAATTGCCTTCAGAAGTCACCTAATTAATAATAGAGTCCACCTGTGTGTAACTTAATCCCTGTATAAATACAGCTGTTCTGCGAAGCCCTCAGAAGTTTGTTAGAGAACCTTAGTGAAAAAACAGAATCATGAAGGCCAAGGAACACACCAGACAGGTCAGGGATAATGTTGTTGAGGAATTTGAAGCAGGTTTAGGTTATAAATAAATATCCCAAGCTTTGAACATCTCACGGAGCACTGTTCAATCCATCATCCGAAAATGGAAAGAGTATGGCAAAACTACAAATCTACTCCGTATCGATGAGGTCCGCCTAGTGTGAAAGGAGCCTATGAAAAAAACCTGTTAGAGTCTGCAAAAGACTTGAGACTGGGGTGGACGTTCACCTTCCAGCAGGAGAATGACCCTAAACATACAGCCAGAGCTACAATGGAATGGTTTAGATCAAAGCATATTCATGCGTTAGAATGGCCCAGTCAAAGTCCAGACCTAAATCCAATTGAGAAACTGTGACAATTGAAAATTGCTGTTCACAGACGCTTCCCATCCAATCTGACAGAGCTTGAGCTTTTTTTTTGCAAAGAAGAATGGGCAAACATGTCACTCACTAGATGTGCAAAGTGTTATTAAACTAATATCAGTCTGTATATGCAGTAAAGTGGAAGGATGGGAGGATCAGAGAAAACAGAATCAAACAGCCTTTTTACACAATGCAGAGGATTAACCCCTTAAGTTCCACAGTGATAATAACAAGCATGTCCCTTAATAATTTCCGGAAAAAAAATAATCTATGGAGTCAGGCTGTACATGTTCAGTTTGGTGTGTATTGCTGGGGGGGGGTGCATGTGATGAGCACAGGGCCAATCTGCACTGTCCAGACAGAGGGTCAGGGGTCTTGCAGTTGCATAGAACAGTCAGAAAACTCCTCTTACTAGCTTTAACCAGTGCTCGGCCGCACACTGATAGAAGTCACAAGACTGCTCTAACTGCCGATAAGAAAAGGTATTTAGCAGTTTATATTTACTAAAATAGTTGCATTTCCATGTTCTGTGTACTGTAGGAGACCAGATATAGTGAATGCAGGTTCCTGGGTTTAGTAACACTTTACATCTGCTGCCACGGATGATGCAAGCCACTCATACCCAGTTAAAACCGCTCTCCATAAGCTTTTTTGCTTGCCTAACACTGGGCAATGCTCTCTAATAGGTTTGTGAATTATCCTTCTGGCAAAGCCTAATTTTCCTGAGAATTGATCGAGTCTATGCATTCATCAGAGTCGTTCACTCTGTGTAAGGTACAGTGTCGGGATGATATATTGATCAATAACCTACAATACATTAAATATATATATATATTTTTTAAAAGAACACATACTAACATGGCAGAGCCACAAATATAATAAAGTAGCCTCGTGGGATTGCAAGTCCCAGCACCCTTTGTTAGGTCAGACTGGCTGCCATACACACGGGCCAAATGTCAGCCAGTTTTTATTCAAGCACTTGCTTACTGGGCAGTTTTACCCCCTTCCTGCCCAGGCAGGCACTGATGTGCCACTGATGACACTGATGGACAGCACTAATGGGCACTGATAGGTGGCACTGGTGGGCACTGATTAGGCTGCACTAATGAGGTAGCACTGAGGAGTACTGGTGGGCATTGATGGCACTGGCGGGCACTGCTTACAAGTTCTGATATTCACTGGTAGGTGGCACTGGTGGGCACTGGTAGGGTCTGGTACAACAGAAAACACGCAAACTCCTGCACACAGGTGGGTTGTCCAATAGTTGATCGACGGATCTTCGTCTAAAGCAGGGATCCTCAAACTACGGCCCTCCAGCTGTTGCGGAACTACACATCCCATGAGGCATTGTAAAACTCTGACATTCACAGACATGACTGAGCATGATGGGAATTGTAGTTTCTGAACAACTGGAGGGCCATAGTTTGAAGACCCATGGTCTAAAGTAAGAAAATTGGAAAAAGTGGTGCTAGCAGTGACCTTGCTGCCCTTCGTGGATGGGGGAGTCCTGACACAAACAAAAAAGAGAAGAAAGGCGCACCAGCCTAGTGCATTACCACTTGAAACTTTATTCGATGGTAATAGTATTAAAGACTACTCACAAACAGCAGATTGAGCAGGCTTGTCAACACAATGTAGGTGAATTCCCTTCAGACCACACTCCACAATGGGGGGATGCGAGGAATATGTTACTGCCGGCTGATGCGTTTCGAGGCGTCTAGGGCCTCTTCATCAGAGCTCGACAGTAGAGAACCCTCCATGTCCACTGCCTATATACCACTACTTTCAATAAGTGAATGGATTGAATTGGCTTGGAGGGGACCACACCCACTGCTGACCTCAGTGGTCACACCCCTAGGGGCTCGCACTAAAGGATAGGTAACCACAAAGAATTATGAACACACTTGCGTGTGACATATAGGTAAGTGCAAAGACACATATATACCAACCCTCAGAAAAAAATGTAGAAATGAAAAATACATGTGATTATATATATATATATATATATATATATATATATATATATATATAAAAATCACATCACAACAAGGACAAAAGCAGAGGTAGACACCGCGTTGTCCCTTGGACCCCCCCCCCCCCTCCCCACCTTCCTTTTTTGTTCTATGACACCAGTGCAATCTTTGGTTGGGAGTATCTGTGTGTATTTTTATCTACACCCTTATTGGAGAGCTACAATACACCTCCCCTTATATGCTAAGTCCATCCTTGTTGTAGTCCATCTGCTGGAGGACTGGCTTTATGCACACGCATATATATATACCGTATATGTGCCTATCCTCAGGTTTTCATTTTTAACATAGCACAGCATGTTTTAGATATTTATTTATTCATTTATTTATTTGTTATTTATGTATTCATTCTGCTTTACTATTTTCTTTTTTCTAAAATCTAAAAATATAGTATAATATATATATATATATATATATATATGTATTTTTCATGTCTACATTTTTTTCTGAGGGTTGGTATATATGTGTCTTTGCACTTACCTATATGTCACACACAAGTGTGTTCATAATTCTTTGTGGTTACCTATCCTTTAGTGCGAGCCCTTAGGGGTGTGACCACTGAGGTCAGCAGTGGGTGTGGTCCCCTCCAAGCCAATTCAATCCATTCACTTATTGAAAGTAGTGGTATATAGGCAGTGGACATGGAGGGTTCTCTACTGTCGAGCTCTGATGAAGAGGCCCTAGACGCCTCGAAACGCGTCAGCCGGCAGTAACATATTCCTCGCATCCCCCCATTGTGGAGTGTGGTCTGAAGGGAATCCACCTACATTTTGTTGACAAGCCTGCTCAATCTGCTGTTTGTAAGTAGTTTTTAATACTATTACCATCGAATTGTCAAGTGGTAATGCACTAGGCTGGTGCGCCTTTCTTCTCTTTTTTTTTTTTACTGGTAGGGTCTGGCCTGTGCGGGACCGATGTTCTGTTTACTCCAGACGGTAATCAGATATTTTTTCTCCTCATGCTGTCAGCGTGAGGAAAAGAAAAAGCCAATTACCAGCTCTGTTTAGATCACATGATCAGCTCTCATTCGCTGACAGCTGATCACGTGGTAAAGGGCTGGGATTGAGATCTTATAGACTTGCTTATCACAGAGCAAACCGCGTGTACCCTGTAGGGGGCGAGCAAGCATCACATGCACGAAAGGACATACATGGATGCCCTCCCGTCAAAGTTAGGCCTGTGCTATAGCTGTCTTTCAGCTATAGCGTGGGCAGCAAGAGGTTAACTGGCCAATGTCGCCCGATATTCAACCCATGTATACTAGTGTTAACTGTGCCAGAACCTCATCTTTACCCACAACTGACCACTGCCCCCACCTATGACTGGCCTTTGCAACAAGAAGCACATGGTAAGGCGGCGCATGTCAAACCAAACCAAAGAAAATTCCTAGCTGAACACACCAGTCAGCCTGCAACCAACCAAATTCTCCTGTCTCACAGTATGCATTAAAAACAGGGGTTTAACTAGCACACATTTGCAAATAAATGCATAAGCTGCAGAGCCACTCCGCACCCCAGTATTATCTGCAGTCCTAACTTTGTAAATTCATAAGATCCTCCATATTAGAAGAACATGCATTCAAATGGATAGAAGGCAGGTATGCCTGGAGGGAGCCCATCCCTCCTTAAAGGCACAGGGGTGCACTGGACACACAGCACATGGCACAGTGGCAGCAAAGATGTCCAGTGCACCCTCTTACCAATATTACATCAGTACAAACAACTGGCCACTGCCCCCACCTATAACTGGCCTTCACAGCAAGGTGCATCTTTGACACTAAAGATCTCTAGATTGTGGGCACAAGAGAAAGTATGAAGCACATCCTTTCAGTTGCCATGTTCTCAAGATCTTGAGTTTCCTGTATTCCCTATGAATATTAAAATTCACATTCTATAACCTACATGCATACACTTGACCTTCCGCCTTTTTTTTTTTTTTTTTTTAATTTTTTTTTTTTTTTTTCTGAGGGTACAACAATTAAACAGATACACAGCCATAGTCACAAAATTGGCAATTAACAAATTATCGTAATTATAAAACCACACATTTAAAAATGTTTTTGTTTAGAGATAGTGAAATCTTATCTATTTCCTAGTGTAACCCCTTGTGCCTTCCCCCTTGCACCAACCCTCCCTCCCCCTCCCCCTCCCTCCCGCGGAAACGTAATCTTCTTGTGTTGCTTTAACAGAGAAGTTCTGGTTTACAATGACATGTTCGATGTTGATTCGGGTGCTTGGCTAGGGTTTGAGAAAAGCATTGTAATCTTCCGTAGGACTGCTATAGGGGGATAGCTAAACAGAAGGTCTCTGGCCATTTTGGAAGGGGGTTGTTCCCAATGGTCCGGTCAAGGTTTCATTGTTAGTTCTCCCTACGGGGGATCTCTCGCTGCACTTTAGCCATGGTCCCCACAGTTTTGCAAATTTCCAGTAATTCCCCTGCCGAGTGAAACACACTCTTTCACTGGAAATTGTTTGATTTATAGTCGCCGTCCAGTTTTCTATGGACGGGGGATCGGGGGCCTGCCATTTTTTGGGCAATTATTTTGCGAGCCTGAAAAAGGCATCTTATTACTGCTTCCCGGCTACCTGGCGGGACTCGAGTGTCCTCCATGCAGCCTAGTAGGCAGGTCAAAGCTTCTGGTTCGAGAGAGGATCCAAAGGCCTTGTTAATCCTTGCGATTATCTCTGCCCAATAGCGGTAAAGCTTAGGACATTTCCAGACCATATGGATAAGATCCTTTGCCTTTGCATCTTGGGCATTCGTTGTTTTGCCTCCAACCCAGTTTAAACATCTTTTGGGGAGTGTAATATACTCTGTACAGTAAGAACAGATGGGACAATCTCTGCGATGGAGCCAATGACACCAATACTCCTTGTTGCAATATCTTGTCCCATTGTTCAGAGGTCATTTCCCCTAAGTCGCCTTCCCACCCCTCCCTACTCTTGGTGGGGCCCGCTCTACTTATCGCTCTGGACCCTAGGCGAGTATACATTAATGATATTAAGCCTTTAGATGTACTGGCCTTAATTACTTTAATAAGGGCAGGGATTTTTGCCCATGTAACAGTTTGAGATCTAAATTGGGTTTGCATGGCATGGCGAACCTGGAGGTACGTATAGAACGTCTTATTAGATATCTTATATTCCCTTACCAAATCCGAGAATAATTTCATGGTTCCCCCTCGAACAATTGTATTAAGCGATTTATCCCCTGTCTTTCCCACTCCTCCGGTTTCTCTATGCTTCTTACCTCCTGTATATTGTTGTTACTCCATATGGGGAAAAATTCGGTTACCCCGGAGTATTCCAGAGATGCCTTTGTTGTCTGCCATATTTTTCTGACTAGTTTTATGGTTGGGTATTTGTGGGAGAAAAAGTCTGCCTCTAAGGCTTCCACCAATAGCTTATGCGGATTCCCTGCTAACAGCAGTCGACTATTGGGACACTCGTGGTCTGTGGTTCCACAACCCGCCAAGTGTTGCAGCTGGGATGCTACAAAATATAGCCTGGGTGTGGGAACCGCCAGACCCCCTTCTTTTACAGGGAGTTGTAGTGTTTGCAAGCTGATCCTGGCTTGGCCCCCCCTCCATATTAACTCTCTAAATAACGTCTCTATTTTCTTAAACCAAACCTGGCCTAACCAAATCGGGGAATTATGTAACAAGTATAGCAGCTGTGGCTGCCATACCATTTTAATAAGGTTACAGCGCCCTGCTACAGACAGCGGGAGCCGTTTCCATATGTCACTCTTTTGTTTTAGTTTGAGTAGCAATGGGGCGATATTAATGTTAGCATATTGGGTGACGTCCTTAGTGACCCAGATCCTAAATATTTCAATCTGGTGACCACGCTCAGTTGGGGCACCCTGGTATTAACTGGACATCAAATGGTTCCAGTGGTAGCAGGGCGGATTTATCCCAATTGATAGTCAGGCCTGAAAGCTGTCCAAATTCCCCTACCATTTTTACTACACTTCCCAATGAGGTCTCGACATCTCCCAAAAAAAAAAGCACATCATCCGCGAATAGTGCAATTCGGTCTTCCCCCGCCTGTCTCCTGAACCCCCTTACGTCCGTCCTCGATCTTGCCATAATTGCCAGAGGCTCCATAGCGAGGGCAAACATAAGGGGGGATAGAGGGCACCCCTGTCTTGTTCCTCTCTCTAATTGGAACACCTCTGAGAGCTCGTTGTTAATTCTGATTTTAGCCCTGGGTTCACTATACAATAGTCTAACCCATCTGATAAAAAGGGGTCCGAAGCCAAAAACCTCTAGCACTCTCCACAAGTAAGCCCATTCCAAGCTATCAAAGGCTTTTGCGGCATCAAGGGATAGCACTGCTCTAATCCCTTTGTTGTCTGTTGGTGTTTGTATATTTAAAAAAAGCCTTCTAATGTTTGTGCTCATTGCCCTACCTGGTATAAAGCCAGTCTGGTCTGGATGAATTAACTTATTAATGTGCTTATTTAACCGAGTGGCGAGTACCTTAGCGAGGATCTTTACATCGGTGCACAATAGGGAGATTGGACGGTAGGATGAGGGATCTAGTGGATCTTTTCCCTCCTTATGTATTACTATGATAGTCGCCTCCACCATTGAGCTAGAGAGTGACCCCTCACTTGTTGCCCCCTCCAATGTCTTCAGTAGTTCTGGGAGCAATACCTCCCCATACCGTTTGTATACCTCTATTGGCAGCCCATCTGGGCCTGGAGACTTTAGGTTGGGCATTCCTGCCACTGCTTGCTTTATTTCCTCTAGAGTGATTGGTGACTCTAGTTCCTGCTTCTCCTTTGTTGTCAGTGTAGGGACTGATATTGTCTGGAAAAAGGCATCCATAGCTCCTTGCCCTGCCCTCTTTGTGGATTTATACAGCACCCTATAATAATCACAAAACGTTTGCGTCACCGCTTGCCCTTCTGTAACAATGTCACCCATATCTGTTCTAATTGCTGGGACGTTTGGGGGGGGGAGTTAGTTCTACACAGCAGGGCCAGTATACGTCCTACTTTCTCCCCCTCTCCAAACTGGCATTGTCTCTGAAGAATTTGCTTGTTCTCGGACCTTCTTTTGATAGCCATTCTATACTCTGCCTGCTTCTCTTTCCATTCTTGCTGTCTACTCGAGGTGGGCTCCTTAATGTACCTCAGCTCAGCTTGAGTCGCCTCGAGGCCAAGTTTACCCTCTTTGTCTCTAGCTTCTCTTTTCCCTCTTGCTACCTGCTGTATCAGGAGTCCTCTTAAAAAGGCCTTCAAGGAGTCCCAGACCACCCCCGTCGATGCCGACCCCGTGTTGAGTTGTACATATTCTTTTATTTTAAAAACCAGGTTACCCGCATCGCCAATCAGCTCGAGCCAGCCCGGGTTAAATTTCCATTCGCCACGGGGCGACCCGGACCCAATCTTGACTGTCAGCAGCAGCGGAGAGTGGTCTGACACACCTCTGGGCCCGTACTCTATCCCCCTAACCAGGGGCAATGCTTCCTCATTAGCAAGAGCCATGTCAATTCTAGAGAGCGTCCGATGCGTGCTCGAGTAGCAAGAGTATTGCCGCGACTGGGGGTGATAAGTTCGCCATATGTCCCTGATCCCCATTTCCTCCAGGAGCCGTACCAATCGACCCTCACTTGGTGATCTGGTTTTGCTCCCAGGAGGGAATCTGTCTAGGCTTCTATCCAACACCTCATTGTAGTCCCCTACCGCTATTACTGGGACTCCCATTTTATCCATGGTAAATTCAAAAAGTTTGTGTAGGACCTCAGGTTTAAACGGGGGGGGGGGGATGTAGATGTTAGCCAGGACACATGGTCTATTCGCAATTAAACAAGAGAGAAATATATACCGTCCTTGGTCATCTATACAAGACTCTGTGCAAGAGAACAATACTCCCCGTTCCACCAGTATGCTCACCCCCCTCGAGTAGGAGGAGTACACTGAGTGATACTGGGACTGGAACTTTCGGCTATTTAGCTGGACCATTGTGTCTCTAGTCAGGTGTGTCTCTTGAAGACACAAGATTCCTGGCTTACTCTCATCCAGAAATGACATAACTGATACCCTCTTGATTGGGTCCCCCATACCTCGCACGTTCCAGGAAACAATAGTCAGTGTCTTATCCTGCATCTAAGAGTGTATGTACAGCAATGGGGTACATGGATCTTATCCTCAAAAAGAGGGCTATATTCCACTCGCTCCTCACTAAATAGTCACCCGCAGCACTGTAGGCCCTTCCGCCTTTACATTTAAACGGTCACAGAAGTCCTTCGGGAACCTGGCAATCCTTGTAATTTACAAGAGATATTGGAATAGCCTGGCAGCCATTGTTTTTATAATGAAAGGTTGGCAATGGTAGCCTACCCTCATTACTGGTTTCCTTTAAACATAATGGGCCAGATTCAGCAAGGTTTACGCCGGCGTATGTCGATATGCGTCACATAAGTGTAAATATGCGCCGCTGTATCTATGCGCCGTACCCACAAAACTAGATACGCCTGAAAATAGGCTTCCTCCGACCGACCTAACATTCCTACGGCGGCGTATCGTAGGCGCATATTTACGCTGTGCGCACCTAGCGCGCCCATTGATTTCCTATTCAAATATGTAAATGAGGGAGATATGCCGATTCGCAAACGTCTTAGCGCCTGACGCTGGCTATGTGCGCCGCGCAAAAGTCGTACGTCCGACGTAAAGTTATTCCAACAAATAGCTGCTTTATCTTTACACCTGACGTGCACAGGTCACAGGTCAGCTGGAGAGCAGCTACAGCAGCACCGTTACGGACGAACTTAGCAAGCTGAGCAACCCCACTTGCAGGACAACACATCTGTCTGCCAACATGCCAGAGGCAGCTGTGGTCCTAGCACTACTAATGGGTCCATCGGTACGGAGGAGGAGGAGGGCACGTGAGAGAATATACCGCATGCGCATGAGCCCCTTTGGCATGGGTGATGAGGAGGTGTATCGCATCTTCAGATTCAGCCCTGATACCATGCCTGCGGGGAAGCTAGTAGCCATGACCAAGCAAAAGTACAATGCTCAGGGGGGGGGGGCAGAAATTACTTTTGCGCCGGACAGGCGCATGTCTGGGCGTATTTATGCGCTCGGCTTAAGTCAGTGGGCTGGCATATCCCAGGAAGTTGGGCCGGCGTAGTTGTGAGCATACGCACAGGGAATTGCTCATACGTCAACGACACTGCGCATGCTCCGTGGATCATACGCCTGGCGTAAGTCTCTGCGCCAGGCTCAGCCCATCATTTACATAAGGTCACACCCACTTCCTCTTACGCCGGCTTGCGCCTTGACATTTACGTTACACCGGCGCAAAGTTAGGAGCAAGTGCTTGGTGATTACTGTACTTGCCTCACTAGTTTGCGTCGGCGGAACGTATATGCGCTGCGCTACGCCTGCACAAATATGCGCCCATCTACCTGAATCTGGCCCATTGACTATGTAAAAGAGAGAGAGCTGCCATTTTTTCATGGCCTGACAATTTATAAAGGACCTTGTTTCAAATGGCGGGAAAAAAAACAAGGCAAAGTTGTTATTTTGTATTCAAGTTATAGTATTGGTCAATTTGTAATGCTATATGATTACTTTTCACTAATGTATTAGGTATATGTATACCTAGCACAGGCTAGGAATGTTATTGTACACTGTGGGGGTTATTTACAAAAGGCAAATCCACTTTGCACTACAAGTGCAAACTACAAGTGCAAAGTACACTTGGAAATGCAGTCACTGTAAATCTGAGGGGGAAGATCTGAAATGGGGAGACGCTCTCCTGATTTTATCATCCAATCATGTGCAAGCTAAAATGCTGTTTTTTATTTTCCTTGCATGTCCCCCTCGGATCTACAGGGACTCCCAAGTGTACTTTCAGTGCAATTTCAAGTGCACTTTGCACTCGTAGTTTGCACTTGTAGTGCAAAGTGGATTTGCCTTTAGTAAATAACCCCCCATGTGTATTTACCTCAGTTTGTATTGTCAGCGGAACTGATATTGGACATATTTGTGTATTACATTTATTCTTTGCATAAATCAAAATGACATCAGGCATTTCACTAAAGAATATCATTACTTATTTATTCCTTTCTCCTATACCTTGCAGCACAGACAATTAAAGAAAAGACTTTCAGTTCCAGTCTAGCCTGATTTGCTTACAGCTTCTTTGCTTTTACTCTAACTTCAGTCTTTTTTAACCACTTCAGTCCCGGAAGATTTGGCTGCCCAATGACGGGCCATTTTTTGCGATTCAGCACTGCGCCACTTTAACTGACAATTGCACGTCGTGCGACACTGTACCCAAACAAAATTGACTTCCCCCCCACAAATAGTGCTTTCTTTTGGTGGTATTTGATCACCTCTGTGGTTTTTATGTTTTGCACTATAAACAAAAGAAGAACGACAATTTTGAAAAAAACATAATGGGAGTTATTTACAAAAGGCAAATCCACTTTGCACTACAAATGAAAACTACAAGTGCAAAGTGCACTTGAAATTGCACTAAAAGTGCACTTGGAAATGCAGTTGCTGTAAATCTGAGGGGTAGATCTAAAATGAGGGGAAGCTCTACTGATTTTATCATCCAATCATGTGCAAGCAAAAATGCTGTTTTTTTATCTTCCTTGCATGTCCCCCTCGGATCTACAGTGACTGCACTTTTAGTGCGATTTCAAGTGCACTTTCTTTGTAGTGCAAAGTGGATTTGCCTTTAGGAAATAACCCCCAATATCTTTTACTTTGTGCTATAATAAATATCACACTTTAAAAAAAATATGTATTCTTCTACATACTTTTGGTAAGAAAAATCGCAAAATAAGCTTATATTGATTGGTTTGCGCAAAAGTTATATCGTTTACAAAATAGGGGTCCGAATTATGTCATTTTTATTATTATTTTTTTATTAGTAATGACGGTGATCTGCGATTTTTATTGAGACTGTTATGCCGCGTACACACGGTCGTTTTTTGCGATGAAAAAAAAAACGACGTTTTTTAAAACGTCATTTAAATTGATCGTGTGTGGGCAAAACGTCGTTGTTTGTCTTAAAAAAACGACCAAAAAAAAATTCCAACATGCTTGAATTTTTTGTGTCGTTTTTCAAAACGTCGTTTTTTGTTTCACAAAAAGTCACCGTGTGTAGCAAAAACGTCTTTCAAAACGACGTTTTTCAACCCGCGCATGCCCAGAAGCTAGTTATGAAGCGAGCTTCAATGGAAAAGTGTGGTGAACGTAACCTCGTTTTTTGTGAAAAAAACGATGGTGTGTATGCAACATCGTCTTTGAAAGTGACGTTTCAAAAACGTCGTTTTTTACTTCACAAAAAACGTCGTTTTTTTTCATCGCAAAAAACGACCGTGTGTACGCGGCATAACATTATGGTTGACACATCGGACACTTTTGACACTATTTTGGGATCATTGCAAATTATACAGCGATCAGTGCTATAAAAATGCATTGATTACTGTGTAAATCACACTAACATAGAGGGGGTTAAACAATAGTCTGTAATCAAGGGGTTAAGTGTGTCCTAGAGAGTGATTCTAACTGTGGGGTGATGGGCTACCACTGACATGACAGTGATCACTGCTCCCGATGACAAGGAGCAGTAAATCCCTGTCATGTCCCTAGGCAGAACAGGGAAATGCCTTGTTTACATAAGCATCTCCCCGTTCTGCCTTAACTCACCGCAATCGCAGGCTGCCGGCAAACATCAAGTTTGCGGGATCTGTGGGCACACTCCCGAGGCGCGAGGCGAGTGCCCGCGAGGCGTTTAAATTCAAAGGGACGTTCAAGTACACCTATTTGCCTGCCTGTGCCATTCTGCCAACGTATATCGGCATGCGGCGGTTGGGAAGCGGTTAATCGGTATCCCGCATCCCAGGCTAGAAAGGCCATTTTGGGATGTGTTAATGATGCTAGGGGGATATGTCTGTTGTCATGCAAGAAGGCGCACTAGAGACGCACTGAAAACACATGTATACTGTATGTGCTTTTGAATGCGTTTTTCATGCATCATAACATCACACCTGGCCTCTGAACGATTATCGAGACTCCGGGGACCATCTGCGATCGCAGCAGTAAGTCGATAGAAGCACCGGAGGGTGGCTGGGGGTCGTCCCATCTCGCCGCCTGTAAGAACGATCAAGCAGCAGAACAGCCGCTATGATCATTCTTATGGTGCAGAGAATGGCCAGCTCTAAAAGACGGTATCTGAATGATGCCTGTAGCTGCAGGCATCATTCAGATATACCCTCTCAAAATCAAGGATGTCCCTACATAGGTTTTATATGTATATCTGCTGTGTTCACATTTATATACTGTTTAGAAAGTTCAGATCGTGTTAGGAGATTTTCTCTTCCTGGTTAACACCAGGAAGAGATGTCTGGGCATACAGCCAAGATAGATAATATTTCTGATTGGAGGAAAGGCACACACCCCCTCTCATCATAGGCAGAGACTCTCAGAGGTGTTTTGTAATAGGAGCTGCTCTCTGCTAATCTATTTTAGCAACCTCCTTTTTTCACAGAAGATTCAGGCAGCTTTTGTCTAAAAAGTAAAAAAATATGTCAGGAGTTCTCAGGCTAATAACAGAGGAACCGTTCAAAAGAGAGCTATAAGACTTGACTCATTAAAAAGAGATAACAAAATACTGCGGATATATGTGCCCAGCTCAATCAGGTTACATCCATTTTAACCACTTAAGACCCAGACCTTTAGGCAGCTAAAGGACCTGGCCAGTTTTTGCGATTCGGCGCTGCGTCGCTTTAACGGACAATTGCACGGTCATGCGACGTGGCACCCAAACAAAATTGGAGTCCTTAGCGTTTATCGGTTGGTTTGTGCAAAATTTATAGCGTTTACAATATAGGGGATAGTTTTATTGCATTTTTATTTTTTTGTTACTACTAATCAGCGTTTTTTTTTGGTGACTGCGACATTATGGCGGACACTTCAGGCAATTTTGACACATTTTTGGGACCATTGTCATTTTCACAGCAAAAAATGCATTACAAATGCATTGTTTACTGTGAAAATGACAATTGCAGTTTGGGAGTTAACCAGAAGGGGGCGCTGAAGGGGTTAAGTGTGACCTCATCTCTGTTTCTAACTGTAGGGGGGTGTGGCTGTAGGTGTGATGTCATTGATTGTGGTTCCCTATATAAGGGAACACACGATCAATGACAGCGCCAGAGTAAAGAACAGGGAAGCTGTGTTTACACACGGCTCCCCCCCTTTTTTCAGCTCCGGGGACCGATCGCGGGACTCCAGCGGCGATCGGGTCCACGGGTCCCGGAGCTTCGGACCGCGACCCATGGCTGGGCATTTAAAGAGGGCGTACCTGTACGTGCTTGTGCCCGGCCGTGCCATTCTGCCGACGTATATGTGCAGGAGGCGGCCCTTAAGTGGTTAATGTCTAAACCGCTGGCAACAAAAGTGAGTACACCCTAAGTGAAAATGTCCAAATTGGGTCCAATTAGCCATTTCCCTCCCCAGTGTCATGCCACTCATTCGTGTTACAAGGTCTCAGGTGTGAATGGGGAGCAAGTGTGGTAAATTTTGTGTTATATCGCTCTCACGCTCTCCTACTGATCACTTGAAGTTCAACATGGCACCTCATGGCAAAGAATTCTCTGTGGATCTGAAAAAAAAAAGAATTGTTCTACATAAAGATAAACAAAAAGAAAAATATTGCGCTTACCCAGTGAACAATAAGAAAAAAGCTGCGATTCAAAAATGTTATACAACATAAATAATAATATACAGAAGGGTTGGAATCGCGCTAATCGTGAATATAAGACCAATAAAGGGCACGGTGCATGCTGTGAATATTCTACGCAAATTGAATAAATATCATGTGATCATACAGAAATAATCAATAATAATAGATAACACACAAGTGTGGATACACATGTGAATCCACCAAATACCACAAAAACGTGTTAAGTAATCTATGTGAAAGAAAACATCACACTTAAGTGTAATAAACGTTGGATTAATGGAGCCACGCAGGTATTGAAATAAATGAAAAATAAATCAAAAATAAAATTTCACCTGATAGGCATAAAGAAAAACACATTCAAAGTCTAAGATATGCCAAATAAAGTCAATGTGGTAAAAAACCTCAAAAAATGAAAATTGAGAAAGTAAAAAATAAATGTAGCGTCTCCACCTTTCTGACATGTATGTAAATGAAAAACCACAGGAGAGAAGGAAGTCTCAAGCTGATATAGATGCGTCAATCCTCTGGGTGTCGATCACAAATGGACTTGTGTAGATAAAACCGCAGAGCCAGATCTGGACCCCACGGGGTGGGTATAGGCACTCAGAGGAAGGGATCGTAGTATTAGCAACCATAGGATATCAACCGATGACAGTATTGATGATGTCATGTAACAACAAAAAACCGCACATAGTGTAAAATCCAATGGTGTTTTAATATAAAAAGTAAAAGTTGCACTTACAAAAGATGAAAATCAATAGGGCATGTAAAACAAAGTGCCGGCCGGCTGGATGGAAAGCGTGCGTCCTTCCGTCTGGATGCGGTGACGTGAGAACGATAAAGATAGCCTAGGCTATAATGCCGTGTACATACGACCGTTATTCATGTCATGTAAAAAAAAAAATACATTTCCTCTACGTGATTTCTCTCAAGCCTGCCTTGTATACACACGATTGTGAAAAAAAATGCTTGCGCAAAGCGCGGTGACGTACAACACGTACGCCGCCACTATAAAGGGGAAGTTCCATTCGAATGGCGCCACCCTTTGGGCTGCTTTTGCTAATTTCCCCATTTCATAACTTGCTTCTGAGCATGCACGTTTTTTTCCCCCTCGTTAAAGCAACAACACAGGTGTTTTTCACGACATGAAAAACAACGACAAATAGAAATCACTGCTCTAGGATACTAATCAGAAAGTCTCCTCACCTGATCCAAAGCCACGGGTGCTGGCAATGCATGAAAATGCAAAATGAAGGAAAAACTTTCTGGACAGCCGCACTCCAAAAATAAATTGCTTTTATTTAAAAAAAAAACACACAAAAAGCATGCCACAGCAGATGGGGTAAAAAGATCATAGCGTGAATGCTATCTGCACAGCTGTCAATGGAAATCGCACGCCGAAATCGCAAAAAGTAGTACAGAAACTGTCATCCCTTCATTAAATAAGGCTTATGTTTCATTGACTTTAGTTTAATGGAATTAAGTATATTAATGGCCATTTTGTTTAACTGTGCTATTTCTATCTTAATACAGTCAGTTAGAATAGCTTATTAGTTTGGTCCATGCAAGCCTCCGTATTTCAATCCCATCAGGCATTGCATCAGGTTCTTCTGACCCTTTTCCATTTTCTCCCTGAAGCAAGCACATGTCTGCTGAATTCTATCCTACGCCAGCCACCCCGATCCATCTCCGGTATGTCTATCCTTTGTGTCTTCAGCTAGGTAGATAGGAAGGCTCTAATTATATGATTATTAATTATATTTTGTTTGTATCTGTTACAGTTTTACTTTGTCTTGTATCAAAAAAAGTTCAAAAGGATTCTGTGCCTACTGGAATGTGTTGGTATGAGAGAACAGTGCGCCGGAATACACCTCGGTCACGTGTGGTGAGGGGCATAACAAACGACTTTTTGAAATCGGTGCGGCACACTGCAAATATATTTACTTTTCACTGAAAACTATTAAAAGCCAACTTTTCCGCCGCCTGAAATGTCCATGAATTTAACCAGTCTATGCTCTGCTGCACATCAATTGCTTTTGGAGAATACAAATAAGTCCAAGAATTTTAGAATGTTTTAATAGCTTCTTAATGTGAAGTAATTTAAATTTTAGCTTTAATGGCCTTCTAATCAGTTTGTTGCAATATTAGGATTATATGGTCATATAGGGCACATCATTTTATGTTGGTTTCACCTCATGAATTCTGTAAAAACATTTTGCAGGTATTGCTCAGTCTGTTTAGTCAGCAGGCACCACAGAGAGTCACACAAACATGCTAAAAAAGATTTACTCTGTTGTTACAGAATGTCAGCACAAATTTGTCTACAATCTCATGAATGTTTTATTATGTTCTATTTAGGTCAATAGCTAATATGTCCTGGGGGCATTACAACCTGTTAATGCTTATAAGGCGGATATATTGTTTTGCAGCTTTAAGCAATGTACAATTCACTTACTGTATTTTTCGCCTTATAAGACGCACTTTTTCTTCCCCAAAACTGGGGGGAAAAGTTGGTGCGTCTTTATAAGGCGAATACCCGGTTTCGCCTGACCAATCCGCGTTCCGTGGAGCGCACCGCCGCCGCGGCCTTAGATAAGACCGCGGCTTTGGCCTAGCTGCAGAGCGGTCGGACATCTTGGTACACCCGGCGCGCTGACGTCATCACTGCTCTGCTCGTGGATCTGTTTATCCCTAGCAGAGCGCGCGCCGCGATCTTGCCATGCATCTGCAACAACAGTGAGTTGTGGGGGCAATGTTACTGGCTATAATTACTATGTGGGGGCAATGTTACTGGCTATAATTACTATGTGGGGGCAATGTTACTGGCTAAAATTACTATGTGGGGCAATGTTACTGGCTATAATTACTATGTGGGGGCAATGTTACTGGCTATAATTACTATGTGGGGGCAATGTTACTGGCTGCTATTACTAATGTGGGGGCAATGGTACTGGCTGCTATTACTAATGTGGGGCAATGTTACTGGCTATATTATTACTATATGGGGGCAATGTTACTGGCTATTATTACTATGTGGGGGCAATGTTACTGGCTATAATTACTATGTGGGGGCAATGTTACTGGCTGTTATTACTATGTGGGGGCAAAGTTACTGGCTGCTATTACTAATGTGGGGGCAATGTTACTGGCTATTATTACTATGTGAGGGCAATGTTACTGGCTATTATTACTATGTGGGGGCAATGTTACTGGCTATTATTACTATGTGGGGGCAATGTTACTGGCTGCTATTACTAATGTGGGGGCAATGTTACTGGCTATTATTACTATGTGAGGGCAATGTTACTGGCTATTATTACTATGTGGGGGCAATGTTACTGGCTATTATTACTATGTGGGGGCAATGTTACTGGCTATTATTACTATGTGGGGGCAATGTTACTGGCTATTATTACTATGTGGGGGCAATGTTACTGGCTGCTATTACTAATGTGGGGGCAATGTTACTGGCTATTATTACTATGTGAGGGCAATGTTACTGGCTATTATTACTATGTGGGGGCAATGTTACTGGCTATTATTACTATGTGGGGGCAATGTTACTGGCTGCTATTACTAATGTGGGGGCAATGTTACTGGCTATTATTACTATGTGGGGGCAATGTTACTGGCTATTATTACTATGTGGGGGCAATGTTACTGGCTATTATTACTATGTGGGGGCAATGTTACTGGCTATTATTACTATGTGGGGGGCAATGTTACTGGCTATTATTACTATGTGGGTGCAATGTTACTGGCTATTACTAATGTGGGGGTGGTGTGATGGTGATGACGAGTGGGGGGAAAATATTTTACTACAGTATTTGGTTCAGAATCTTTTTTTTCTACATTTTCCTCCTTTAAAATTGACTGCATCTTATATGCCGGAGCGTCTTATACGGCGAAAAATACGGTAGTTTTACCCGTTTGGTCATGTTTCATGAAATCATGTAAAAAACACTGGTCACAAATGCTTAGGGAAGATATTACGGCACAAAAAGTTTTCATTTTAAGAAGACTTTAAAAGCCCGTACACACGATCGGATTTTACGACCGTTGTTGTCAAAAAGTCAGATCGTGTGTAAGGGCCTTAAAGGAGTTGTAAAGGAAAAACAATTTTTTTGCTGAAATTACTGTTTACAGGGTATAGAGACATAATAGTTAAAATGATTAAAAATAGATAAAAATCAATCATATAATGTGCCTGCAGTTTGTTTCGTTTTTCATCTAGTTTCATGCTTCTGTGAAGGACAGAGACACAGAGCCAATACAGGGCAGTGTTTGGTTCTGAGGGGTTTTAGACACACAGTAATCACACCTTCTTGATTAGAGACCACAGAGAGAAGCTCCCAGTACTTTTTTCATAAGGAAACAGACAACCAGGAAGTGTGCAGAACAGAGAAGGATTACAGCAAAAACGAACAATGAGGACATGGAACCAGGAATGCATTAGGGTAAAGGAAGCTATTTAGCTAAAAAAAAAAATCCTTTAGTGACCCTTTAAGTCTTTCTCAAACCTTTGAAATAACTTTCAGGTCTCAACAAAGCCCTGATAATAATTACCACAGTTATACCATAGTACATTAGACTGAAGACTACATTGCAATATAAAAATAGAATAGGGAATGTGATATAATTACTGTATTTGGCACCCTGGGTTGTTTTCTACAATGCAATCCTTAAATCATATGGCAGGAATATTAAAATGGTCAGAAAAAAAAAAACCACAGTGAATATTATAGTGTTATCTCACATTGGTAGTTATGGGAGAAGGACCCCCTTACACTGGTGCTTTGTGTAGTGCCCTCTTGCATTAGTGGTAAGTCGAGTGCCCCCTTGCATTAGTAGTCAGCATAGTGCCCTCACATTGGCAGTCAGGGAAGAAGTGCACCCTTACACTGAGGTAATGACTAAGCACTAACATTTGCACGAAAAGCGTCTACCTTTTTGTTCCCTGCTCCATCTGTCAACCACTTGTCATATGAAGCTTTAATAAAAGGATTTTTGGAAGTGCAGCCACCCGGGATTATTTCTTCATGTTACACAGCATGCGAGTTGGGCTAGCACCTGACTAGTGCGTGTGGGGATTAAACAGAGACTCACTCACCTGGAGCAGCTTTCCTTGTTTCACTGGTGGTCAGTAAAAAGCTCCCTTATAGTGGTGGTTAAAGCGGGAGTTCCATGTTTTTTTTTTTTTATTGTTGTGCCGCTCTTACCTGCCATAAATAGCAGTCCGTGCGTCCCACTCTTTTCGCCGTCGGCATTCTCTGGTAGCTCTAAAGGATATTTTATATAATCCAGTCCTGGCAGTTTTCATCTTGAATTTGGGCACGTTGAAGCCCAGCAGTATCCATTTCCGGGATACGGTGAATGCTGGCGTCCCAGCATTCACCGCTCTATCCCGCGCATGTGCTGTGCTGTGCCGACGGCGAGCCGCGCCATCAACAATTCAGCGTTCCCTTTTGCAACGGCCGGCGTCATAATGACCCGCCCCGTTGTGCTCAACAGCTGGTTTCTCACAGCGATAGCTCAGAACGAATTGAGCAGCTGATGAGAAACCATGGTGTATTAGTTAACGCCCACGTCACATGACCCGCTTGCCGAGTCACATGACCCGCTTGCCGAGTCACGTGACCGGCGAAATATCGCGGGATTTGATGAGAGAGCGTCTCCTGGGGACGCCAGGACTGAGTCCCAGGAGACATAGCGCCGCCGGGGTAAAATCTATAGACACACCCATTCCCCCGCGGTGGCTTTGATTGACAGGGCGCAATAAAAGAAAAAAAAAGGGTAAGCCTTTCTTAAAAAAAAATAAAAAACGGATTTTGTATTATGAGTGGAAGGCTGTTTTATTCATAGGAAGTCAAAAATTAGGGTGAACCTCCACTTTAATTAAGTGCCCCATTACATTTATGGTCAATAAAGTGCCCTTTTACATTGGTGGACAATGAAGGGCACTCTTACACTAATGGTTTGTAAAATTTCCCCTTATATTGGTAGTCAGTGTAGTGTATCTTTTTATTACTGATCAGTGTAGTGTCGTCTTACATTGTTGATCAGTGGGGGAAGGACCCTTTAAGGCCGCGTACACAGGACCGGTCGATCCGATGAGAATGGTCCGACGGACCGTTTTCATCGGTTCACCGCTGAAGCGGCCTGATGGTCTGATGTGCGTACACACCATCAGTTCAAAAACCGATCGAGTCAGAACGCGGTGACGTAAAACACGACGTGCAGTGAAAAATGAAGTTCAATGCTTCCAAGCATGCGTCGACTTGATTCTGAGCATGCGCAGGTTTTGAACCGATGCTTTTGCGTACTAACCATCGGTTTTGACCGATGGTCAAGCGTCCATCAGTCCAATTTTAAAGCAAGTTTTAAACTTTGGACTGAAGGACAAAAGACTGATGGGCCATATACATGGTCGGTTTGGACCGATGAAACTGAACTTCAGTCCGTTTTCATCAGTTTGAACCGATCGCGTTGTACGCGGCCTTACTGTATATTGGTGGTCATTGGTAAAAAGTCTTCTTTGGACTTGTGGTCAGTGCAAGAAGGGGTCTATTATTTAGGTAAATGCGAAGAATGCATTTTAAATTGGTGGTCAATGGAAGAATGCTTCTTACTTTGGTGCTCAGGAGGATGAATGGCTTCCATTACACAAAAAGATCATTTGCATTCAAGAGCAATACCACAAGGAAACTTAGGTTTCCAAAGAACCCTGTTTGAGAAAGGCTGCCTCATTCTATGCCATATCTATGTGTTAAGCCTGCCATCTTAGTAGAGGAGCAGGGCTTTTATTTTTCATGTCAGACCTGTCCCTTCTGATAACTGGTGATTTCATGACTGGTGAGATAATGAATGATAAAGAGAAGTGCATAAAGCACAGATCCACTGAATGAAAGAAGTAGAAGGCAGGGGGATGCAAGCAATACAGGGTCTTAAGATTCAGCTTCCTCTCCAGTTAGGAAAACATAAACCTTCAGATATCATAAAAATTATATCAGTCAGAGGTAGGAATGTGTGGTATTTGCCTAGAGTGATCCCTTACTGCAGACCTGCAGATATTAGGCTACAGGCATGTTTTAATGAAGTTCATTGCCATTTCTCTGTAGGAAATATACGAAAAATGAATAATTGTTCAGTGTTCTGCATCACTACAATTAAAACCAAGAAATATTCTGTAAAATATTGGGCAGCACAGTGGCGAAGTGGGTATCACTTCTACTTTTCAGCAAAAGGGTCAACAATTTGAATCCCAACTATGACACTATCTGCACAATGGTATAGTTGGGTATGATTGTGCATGTGTGGGTTTCATCTGGGTACTCTAGTTTTCTCCCACACCACAACGACATGCTGGTAGGTTAATTGTCTCTTCCCTAAATTGCCCCTAATATGTGTATGTATTTTGTCTGGGGTTCCTAATAAAGTATAAGTGTCTCATTTTGGTATTCATTGGGGGAAGGGTAACTCATTTACAAATTGATAAAAAAAACACCAACATCACAATAAAAACCTTTATTAATAATAATTAAAAAAAAACTTTCTGTATAGGTCATTTAGTTAGCCAACTCTGTGAATGGAGCAAAAATTCAAAGTAAAGCTTACAGTATGTTGCTGCAAACATGACTCTCACTCATAGTATGGAGTACATAAAATGCATTTGATGCATGCAAATATTCAATCATTTAATTAAAAAATATTACAATGTTAAAATGAGGCAAAAACGCTTTTATTTTGGATTTATAGTCATACTGTGAATATCTAGTTTTAGTTTTACGAAATGAAAGGCATTTCATACTTCTTTAGTGGAGTACAGTTTAGTTCCTTTTGGCCCACTTTGTCATAACTTTATTGGCTAAACGTACAAACATTACATAAAAAGTAAAACTTTTTTTGTACTTATAAATAAAATAAACTGCAGTTAACCCCCTTCCCTATATGCACACTCATGTCTCAACTTGTTACAAGATCACAGTATTAACATTAATTAGTTTCCTATAGTGATGTCCTTGTCTCAAAGTTACGACAACACATCTCAAATATCATTGAAATAAAGAAGATGCCTTCACTTAACACAAGTATCGTTTGCACTCTAGTCATGACCTGGGATGGCCAATTAAAAGTAAAGTAGTAAGGATCATGAAAACATTTTCTGACATACTTTAATTCATTGGAAGTGTAAGTAACCCTGTGAAATCTCACATTGAGGGGCTATAGTTTTGAAGCTTTGATTTTTTTTTTGTCCAACTTAAAATTTACTACAACTTTAGAAAATGTTGTGAGTTTCTGCTATCTAAACTGGTATTTTGAGGCTTAAAGGGGTTGTAAAGCTTCATGTTTTTTCACCTTAATGCATCCTATGCATTAAGGTGCATTATGCTGTCAATCAAATCAATGACGCGGCGCTCCAGGGGACAAGGCCGAATGATACACTTGGTGGCTATGGCACACAGGAGCATGCACGCAAGCTTACCCCCTTGGGAGTGCGCTTCCCAGAAGGGGGTTAGTTGATGCGTGGAGGGGCCGAGACAGCCGCCGAGAGACCCCAAGAGGATGAGGATCAGGGCCACTCTGTGCAAAACGAACTGCACAGTGGAGGCAAGTATGGCTTGTTTGTTATTAAAAAAAAAATAACCCTTACAACCCCTTTAAAGTTTCTGCACTTTGATGGTTATTGCAAATGCTTTTCCGCCTCATCACCTTTAACCACTTGTCCACCAGCCGCCGTCAAATGACGGCGGCACGGTAGCTCAGTTGTTCTGACAGGACGTCATATGACGTCCTGTCTTTTAAAGCCACTAGGGGGCACGCACGTGCACCCGCCGATTTGCTGGGATCACGATGCGGGAGAGAGGAGACCGATCTGTGTCCCTTGTACATAGGGACACAATCGGTCACCTCCCCCAGTCACCCCCCCTCCCCCTACAGTTAGAACACAAACTAGGCTACACATTTAACCCCTTCCCCGCCCCCTAGTGGTTAACCCCTTCCCTGCCAGTCACATTTATACAGTTAGTGCATATTTATAGCACTGTTCACTGTATGAATGTGATTGGTCCCAAAAATGTCCGATGTGTCTGCCATAATGTCGCAGTCCCAATAAAAAAAATAAAAAAAATCGCAGATCGCTGCTAAAAAAAATAAATAATAAAAATGCCATAAAACTATCCCCTATTTTGTAAACGCTATAACATTTGCGCAAACCAATCAATAATTGCTTATTGCGATGTTTTTTTACCAAAAATAGGTAGAAGAATACGTATCGGCTCAAACTGAGGAAAACACATTTTTTATATATATTTTGGGGAATATTTATTATAGCAAAAAATATTGTTTTTTTTTCAAAATTGTCGCTCTATTTTTGTTTATAGAGCAAAAAATAAAAACCGCAGAGGTGATCAAATAACACCAAAAGAAAGCTCTATTTGTGGGGAAAAAAGGACGCCAATTTTGTTTGGAAGCCACGACGCACGACCACGCAATTGTCAGTTAAAGCGACGCAATGCCGGAAGCTGAAATTTCGCCCAGGCAGGAAGGGGGTAAAACCTTCTGGGGCTGAAGTGGTTAAAATAGTTGTTTTATTTGGTTACTTAGTAACCTTTACAGTCAAAGAGTTAGAGTTTCATATTAAATTATGTAGAAATTTTTTACCAAGGTAGCAGACTTACATGTATATGTAAAGCAAAGTATATGTAAATTGACGATGCTATATAAGTACCTGAAAAAAATAAAAATATTATAAATCCACACAATCCAGAGTTTAATGCTGCTGTTGGACTTTTCTATTTAAAAACAACCAAATGGATTAAGGTGACCTATAATCATTAATTTTAGTTAAAAAATAAAACAAGGTTGCCACAAGCTCTTTGGTTGTTTGGTTGCAATCAAAATCTGGTATAAATGACAATGGTCCCAAAATAGCGTCAAAAGTGTCCGCCATAATGTCGCAGTCACGAAAAAAAATCGCAGATCATCGCCATAACTAGTAAAAAAAAAAAATTATAATAAAAATGGCATAAAACTACCCCCTATTTTGTAGACGCTATACATTTTGCGCAAACCAATCAATATACGCTTATTGTGATTTTTTTTTAACCAAAAATATGAAGAAGAATACGTATCGGCCTAAACTGAGAAAAAATTGCTTTTTAATGTTTTTTAAAAAATGGGGATATTTATTACAACAAAAAGTACAAAATATAGTTTTTTTTTTCAAAATTGTCACAAAAATTGTCACAAAAAATAAAAACCACAGAGGTAACCAAATACCACCCAAAGAAAGCTCTATCTGTAGGAAAAAAAGGACATTAAATTATTAATTATTAAAAGTACATTAATTTTGTAGCCACGTCGCATGACCATGCAATTGTCAGTTAAAGCGACGCAGTGCCGTATCACAAAAAGTGGCCCGGTCCTGTGCCAAATCGTCCGAGGCTGAAGTGTTTAAACCAGCACCAAGGACAGTACTTACAGAAACAGGAAAAGTGTCCCTTGTGCTGGTGGCTGTTGTGTTAGTTGAAATCTTCATTCATCTGTACCGTGGTGATTTTTTTATTTATTTTTTGCTGTGGAGGTTAGTACGAGCCCCTGGACCTGTCAAGAGCACTTATCAAGAGTAACCACTATGCCCACCCTTTTTACTGCCCTGCTCCATCCAAAGCTGTGCTGTCCCCTCCCAAAATAGGAGGACAGGCTGGTAAATTAAATGTTCACCTTCCCCGTTCATAGGTAATGTTTACACTTGCGGTTAAACTGCAATAGAATTGGTCACATTCCACAGCAACAATTGTTCCCCCTTTACTTTTGGCAGGCAGTGCTGCCTGCTGAACATGCCCCATTCAACTGAAAGATGCTGTGCCACAACCATCCTGGCACCACATGCAATTGATGTATTTGTGTTGCGTTAGTACAGATTGTAAACAAGCATTTTTTATTGTGGGAAGCGATAGAACAGCTTCTATGAATGGAGCGGGAAGGTGGAAAGGAAGAGAATAGTGGCTTGACAAGAGTGGTGCATATCAACCCCCACATTACCAAAAGATCACCGTTGTGGGGGTATTGGGTGGGAGTTTAGCAGAGGAATGAACATTTTAATAGACAGAGCAGCCACCAACACATTGGGCACTTTTCATTCAATCAACATTCTGTCCCCAATTTAAAAAGAAAATCACACTAACAAAACTTAAAGTGGAACATTAGTCTACCAAAGGTGTGACATTCATGTAGGCGAGGATTGCCTAAGTGCTGCTTTGCAGCACAAATAAAGCAATAAATGAACTTTGTATAAAAGGGAGGGAAAGGAGGTAATGTGCCCTTTAGGGTGAAGGTCTCCTTTAAACTTCAGGGTGGCCTTGTATGACCAGCATACCAGTTTGCTACAGTCATCATTTTGCAAGGTGAAAATGTTACACTCTTTTTTGAAATGCAACACCACTGTAACTGTTTTGTTACAATGTAATAGGTTTCAGCTGTTACATGTATTCTAAAGGCTTTCCTGTGATCTGCTCAGAAACCTTAGAAGCTGCAAACATGCAAAGTTGAAAGATCTTTTTTTTTTTTTTTTTAATACGTAAACTTTTTTTTTATATACCCCATGATTAAATCCCATATTAACTCTTATTTACATTATTATACTCTTAGGGGCAGATTCACAGAGAATTCGATTGTCGTAGAGTATCAGAAATACACTACGCCGCCGTTTTTTACCTGGCTCTACGTGGAATCCAGGTAGATTTTGTCCAGTAAACGACGGCGAAGTGTATTTCTCGTGTCGCAATCCATCTGCGCGAGTAGGGGGTGTGAAGCATTTAAAATAGGCACGTTCCCGCGGCGATCGAACTGCGCATGCTCCGTTCGCAAATTTCCTGCCGTGCATTGCGCGAAAACACGTCGTCACGTCGTAGTAGCGTCGTTTACGTACATTACTATTCCCGAACGAGTTACGTTAAAAAAATATATATATTTTCAAATCGACGCGGGAACGACGGAAATAATTTTCATGGGTTACGCACTGTTAGACCAGCAAAAAGCTCCTCTAACATTACGTAGCCAAAAAATTACGTAGGCGATTGCGAGGGACACTCGTACCTTCGTGGATCGCCGTAAAAACTCATTTGCACATCCCGACGCATGAAAACGACGCAAACTCCTCCCAGCGGCCGCAAAAATATCGCAGTGTAGATCCGAAGGCTTACGAAGACGTAAGCCTCTCGGATCGAAGCCCGAAGCCGCCGTATCATGGTTTGAGGATTCAAACTAGTGATACGGCGTGCGAAATTTGAAATTACTTCTGTCTAACACCAGTTAGACAGGCGTAATTGCTCTGTGAATCTGGGCCTCAATGTCCTATTGATATTATACTATTCACGGTGGTGTATTTAGGTTGTGCGCTGCCCTAGGCCTGACTAAACATGTGCAACCCCTAATCTAAATATGATCCACCCCTTCCTGTCAAGGCCACACCCCTTCCTGTTTAAGACCTGCCCTGAAATTTTCCAGTCTGGACACTAGTTCTGAGGGCCTTGGGGGTGGGGGGATTCCCTTAATCTGCAGAGATTTTCTCTCACTTCCTGTTAGTCTATGGAGCAGGAAATGAAGGGAAATGAACAGATGGCAAAAAATAAAAAATGGACAGGGCCTATGACCATCCCTTACTCTATCCAAAAGTGTTGCCTATAGTTCTACTTTAAGCCCACATTTCTGCAAAATTTATGGAGGAATAAGAGGATATGAATTTGGAACACTTTTTTCTTTTTGGTTGAATAGACAAAATCTGGCAGTATGGACAAAATATGGTATTAGGATGTTACAGCACATAGTGTCTAATGGTGCTCTGTGGACCTTTGTTGATTTGAAAGTGCTGTATCAACCGCTTAAAACTCCCCAATTTAGATATCTGCGGATATACCAGTTAAAATAATGCAGTGATGTATCACAAAAAATGGTCTGGTCATTAGGGAGGTAAAACCTTCCAGGGGTGAAGTGGTTAATCACCCCAATCTCACACCTTGTGCTACAAGGGGACAGCATCTCACTGGTCATGGGTCTCTTGCCTATAGTAGAGGGGACCCTGAAGTTAGTATATACTGTACATGTTGAGGCTATTTTCTGTTGTAATTTTTTCATTAGGTTTTATTTTATTTACTGTTGAACTGCAGTCATTTTATACTGCTGTTTTTTAATTGTTAAATCATCAATAAAAATAATTTTACAAAAAATAAAAAGATGGTCACATTTACATCTATAAAAAATGACTATCAATTCCCCAAAAAAGCGAAATGGAAAGGCAAGCAGAGGGCAAGTGATAATAAAATGACCCTGTGCCAAGGGGAATAAAACATAGAAACGCTGTGTACACTTCTATAGTGATAGTGTGGCTGCTGCAGTTTTTTTTAAAGTGCTATACCAAAACACTGTGTACAAATAATAACACATATATATAAACTGCACTGCTGTTAGTTATTCCACTAAACAAACCTCAACAAACAATACAATGAACCATCACGTTCAATATAAATCAATCCAAAAAAAATATATAAAAAAAATATATAAATTAGTTCATACGTGGAAATAAAAGTTCAGCATAAGATATATACTATGGGCTAGATTCAGGATGGAGAGCGTATCTTTGTGCGGGCGTAGCGTATTCGATTTACGCTACGCCTCCGCAACTTTTACAGGCAAGTGCTGTATTCACAAAGCACTTTCTTCGTAAGTTGCGGGGGCGTAGCGTAAATGGGCTGGCGTATCCCCGCGTAATTCAAATAGGGCAGGTAGGGGGTGTGTTGTATTTAAATTAACACTGACCCCACGTAACTGACGCGTCGAACGTACTGCGCATGCTCCGGCCGTGAACGTATCCCAGTGCGCATGCTCCAAATCACGTCGCAAATAGTCAATATAAACTATGTGAACGTAACTTACGCCCAGCCCCATTCTGAATTGACTTACGCAAACGACCTAAACGACGTACAATACGACGCTGTCCCGACATCCATACTTAACATTGGCTGCACCTCATATAGCAGCAGTAATTTTACGCCGGGCGTAAGCCTAATGTAAACGGCGCAAATAGGTAGGCCGGCCGCAACTACGTCCGTGAGTCGGCGTATCTAGCTCATTTGCATATTCGACGCGTAAATAGACGGAAACACCACCTAGCGGCCAGCGTAAATATGCAACTTAGATACGACGGCTTATGAGACTTACGCCGGTCGGATCCAACACAAATCTATGTGTAACGGATGTAACTCTTAGCTGAATCTAGCCCTATATTGTCAAAAGTATAGGGACGCCTGCCTTCACACACACACACACATGAACTTTATACTCATTATCCATGAAGAACACTTTTTGTAATCAATGAAGTGTTTATTCAATTTTTATTCAATTTTTATTTTTTCTCTAATTAGGTTCACTATTAGGGTTTATTCATGGTGCTATTCCACGTCCCTCCACAAGGGACTTCTATCTTTACTAGTACACATATATTCCTTGAATGGGATATTTCCTAGATAAATTACACTTTTAAACTAATCAAATAATTTTTTCATTTATTTTTTAATGTTTTTTCTTTTCTAAATAGGGTGTAGTTCACCTGATTCCCCATTAGGGGGTATACACATTAGCCCGGGTACGATCGGGATTATTTCACATTTTTGGTCCTATTACTATTATGAATATCAAAATTTATCCAGAGAGGATTTTTCTGGTGAGATCCAGGCTTGCTTTAACCTGGCAACTTACATTAACTTTTAACAAGTAGTGTTCGATCCCATTTACGACTCCTGTCTGCATTTAACACTGGAGTATTCGATTCCCAAATCCAAAATGGAGGTTTCAGCTTTTCCGGTTCCTGGTGACCAAAGCGAGGCTTGGGTATTTATAGTGGTGAATCACTGCAGAGCCCATCCCCATTGAGAACGTCAACATATGACGAAACGCGTCTGGGTCAATGGCGTGCAGTGACATCACCGTGTTTGCGTTAGGAGGAAGGGCTCCTGTTCGATGCCGGCCGGCATTTATTTTACATTGCTCGATTTGCACATCCTTGTGTAAGTAGCCTTTTTAATCTTTTAATAAATTGTTTATTGGTACTACACTATGTTGCGGTCTCCTTCCTTACATATGGTTTACCACTGCCCTGCATGATACTATTGCTGGCGAGTATCCAACGCTGTATCCTGGCCATAGTTTAGTGTGGATTCCGTGATCGGCTGTGTTTGGTGTGAGACGAGACTCCCAATAAGCTGTGATACCTACCTCTGGGATATCCTGCTCTAGATCTAATTATATGCTCTTACTAAGCTCATTTCTGGTAAGCCTCAGTCCATGTGGTGGTGGCTCACGAGTTTTCAATTGCACTTGGGTGCTGTTTGTATGGAACTTATCAACGTCTTCATAAGACTTTATACACTTTTTTACTTATGGACTTAAGTGTTTCTTTTTAGTTGGCGCAATTTTTTCTTTTCTTTATATATGCTTGTGTTAGGTCACGAGATTGCTGCCTTCTGCGATTTCACTTATCACGTTGTTATTAATGTTTTTGGGTTAGCGCAAATTTTCCTTTTTTATTACTTGCCCTTTATCTTGACCCAATTGAAAGGCCTAGTTAGACTTACCGGTGACAGTATTTCTAAGAGCCTTTCAGGACAACCTCGGAGAGAGCGCAGCTCCGCCCATTTCTTAGGAAACACCCATGATCCTTTAAGATCCCTCCTCTTCCACCATGGCCTCAGTTATTGTGGTCTCCGCCCACTGGAAAATAAAGCACAGAACAACCACAACAAACCATGATAGACATTTAAAACATCCTTTTATTCAAATACCTAGGGAGGGAAAATAGTGGTTGTCCTGAAAGGGTCTTAGAAATACCATCACCGGTAAGTCTAACTAGGCCTTTCTCCAAATCGCCTTTCAGGACAACCTCGGAGAGGATAACCGAGTAACTTACCCTAGGGTGGGACCACTGCTTGCAGTACCTTCCTGCCGAAGGCCTGATCCGCAGCGGACAATAAGTCTAGCCTGTAGTGCCACAGGAAAGTCGAATAGCTAGACCACGTAGCTGCCTTGCAGATTTGGTCAGGCGTGGCACCGGCTCTTTCGGCCCAGGAAACTGCCGTAGATCTTGTTGAATGGGCCGTAATTCCCGAAGGAGGCACCTCTCCTCTGGCTTGATAACTTTCAACAATGGCTTGTTTAAGCCATCTAGCCAACGTACTCTTGGAAGCCTTCTCTCCTTTTCGTGACCCTGAGAATATTACGAACAAGGCGTTTGATTTCCTGAACTCCTTGGTGACAGAGGTATTGAAGTACACATCTTCTTACGTATGAAAGGTTTCTTCCCCTGCATTAGAGGGAGTTGAAGAAAAAGTAGCAAGGATTATCTCCTGAGATCTGTGAAAGGTTGAAGAGACCTTAGGAAGAAAGGCTGGATCAGTTTGAAAAATGATTCTGTCCGGCAAAATTCTTAAGAAAGGCTCTGTAACTGCCAAAGCTTGGATTTCGCTGACCCTTCTTATGGTCGTGATGGCCACCAAAAAAATTGTTTTTAGTACTAAATTCTTCAAAGAAATATTCCCTATGGGTTCAAACGGGGCCCCCGTGAGACCCTGTAACACAATTGATAAATCCCAATTGGGAAATGTTCTAAAGGCTATTGGTCTATTTCGACTTAGTGCCTTGAAAAATCTTGAAATTAAATGTTCCTTAGATAAAGTCTTTTCTAAATAAACCGAAAGAGCTGCCACTTGCATCTTTAGGGTGCTAATTGCTAACCCTTTCTCCATTCCTGCATGAAGAAACTCTACAATGGAAATTACGCTGTAAATCTGGAAATTTTTGGACGTACACCAGGAGTTGAATTTTCGCCAAACCTTGAGGTAAATTGCCCTGGTCACCGCCTTCCTGCTGTCTAGCAAAGTTTTTATCGCTTTATTAGAGAGTCCCTTTGCCCTTAAGAGGTCCTCTTCAGAAACCAGGCTGTCAACTGTAAACGTTCTACCTCCGGATGGTTCACAGGACCCTGAGACAGTAGGTCCTTCCTGAGTGGAAGTTTCCACGGTGGCTTTGTGGCTAAATTCTGAAGAGATGCAAACCACTGTCTTTTTGGCCAGTATGGAGTGATTAAGATCAGGCTGGATTTTTCTTCCCTGAACTTTCTTAGGACTAGAGGTATCAGAGTGAAGGGGGGGGGGGAGGCGTAGCACAGCTGGTAGTGCCACTGTTGGGCCAGCGCGTCTATGGCTACTGCCTGGTCCTCTCTGTGGAGAGAAAAGAACATTCGCACTTTCGTATTCTGCTGGTTGGCGAACAGGTCTATCTGTGGCTGGCCCCATTCCTGAGTGATTGCCCTGAAAACCTCTGGGTTTAAGCTCCATTCTGCCTCTACTATGCATCTCCTGCTTAGCAGATCCGCTAACAGGTTCTGCGACCCTTTTAGGTGCACCGCTGACAGGGATGCCACATTCCGCTCTGCCCAGGACAGGAGATGGTTGGCCAACTGCATAAGGCCTCTGCTTCTGGTCCCCCCCTGCTTGAGGACATATGCCACCGCCATGGTGTTGTCCGACAAGACCTGCACGTGGTGACCCTTCAATATCTCATGGAAGGCTTGAAGCCCCAGGAATATAGCTTTCAACTCCCTCCAGTTTGAGGACCTTCTGGATTCTGTTTTGGACCAGGTGCCCTGAGCAGTCTGTCCCTCTAGATGGGCTCCCCAACCCCAGGAACTCACGTCTGTTAGACGTTTTCCTACCGGGAATACCCAGGGAAGACCTTTGTTCAAATTGACCGGGTTTGTCCACCAGCAGAGTGCTCGTTTTACGTTTGACGTTTCTCTAGTGACTCTTGGTGTGACCAAGATTGAAGGATATTCATCTAAAGAGGACGAGAATGTAACCTCGCCCATGGGACTGCCGATATTGAGGCTGTGAGCAGCCCCAAGACTGCCATTTCTGTCCTGACTGACACCCCTTGGTTTGTCTGTACCTGAGCTACAGCAACCAAGACTTTCTCCATCTTCTCCTGAGGTAAAAGGACTTTCTGAAGGATCGAATCTATGGTATACCCCAGAAACCTTGTCTCTTGAGAAGGTATGAGATTTGATTTCTCGCGGTTTAGTAACCAGCCGAGACCTCCGAGATGGACCTGCGACACCTGAAGGTTCGTCACAAGCTGATCCCGGGAGTCCGCGAAGAACAGTAGGTCGTCCAAGTATGGGATGACCGCAATCCCTTTCAGCTTCAGTGGTTCCAAGGCCTCCGCCATGATCTTTGTAAAAATCCTGGGTGAGGAGGACAGCCCGAAAGGGAGGGCCCTGAACTGAAGATGCCATATCCTGGCCCCTAGATTCACTGCCAGTCTGAGGAACTGCTGAGATGCTTGGGCAATCGGGACATGTAAGTAGGCATCCCTGAGGTCCAGGGATGCCATGAAGCAACCGGATGTCAGTAGCTTTGTTATTGAGTAAATCGTATCCATACGGAAACGTTTGTACTTGATCGACTTGTTTAACACCTTTAGGTTCAAGATCAGACGGAATTTGCCTGAGGGCTTCTTGACCAAAAAAATGTGGGAATAGAACCCCTGACCCTCTTGATGTTCTGGGACCTGAACAATCACTCCCTGACTGAACCTCTTTGGGGGACACTCTGAAAATTCCAGACTGTACCCATCCGCGATGATCTTTTCCACAAAGGGGCTTATGGTCATTTGTTTCCATTGTGGGAGAAAGGCAGCCAGTCTTCCTCCCACCGGAAGCAGATCGTCACTTACTTTTGGTAGTTGGTTCTGAGGGGTTTTTAAATAGGATACCTCCTCTACCTCTTTGGGACCCCCATCTCTTTATTTTCTTCCTTACTCTTATGGGATTGCTGAAAAGGACGAAAATTATTTTTGGGGTTCTGACCCTTTTTAGGGGGGAAAGCCTTCTTATCAGCCGTTCTGTCAAGAACCTTTTCCAGGTCCTGACCGAACAGAAGGTCCCCTGAGAAGGGTAGACCACAGAGCTTGACCTTAGAGGGAGTATCGCCCGACCAGGTCTTTAACCAAACCGCTCGCCTGACTAAGTTTACCAGGGCTGCTGACCTTGCAGCCATTTTAATGGACTCAGCAGAAGCATCTGCCATATATTTGATGGCTTTCAAAATTAAGGGGAAGGACACTAACAGATCCTTTCTTGAGGTGCCTGCCTCTACATGATTCCTTAATTTCTCAATCCAGCACTCTAGATTACAGGCGACTATTGTGGCGGCCATGGCTGGTTTCAAACTGGTTGCAGTGGAATCCCAGGCCTTCTTTAGGAGGGAATCCGCCCTCTTGTCCATCGGGTCCTTTAGGACCCCCATATCCTCAAAAGCCAGGTCTGTATGACGAGACACCTGCGAGAAAGCCGCGTCTACTTTAGGCTTTTTGTTCCACACCTCTGTTTCACTGTTTTCAAATGGAAACCTTCTTTTAAGGGTCTTGGAAAAAAAGGGGGCCCTTTCAGTGTCTTTCCATTCCTTTTTGATGGTGTCCGAAAGGACCTTGTGGACCAGGAAAACCCGGCTTTTAGATTCATCCAATCCCTGATACAGTTTATCATGTATGGATAACTGAATCTTCTCTTCCTGGATACCCAGGGTAGCGTAAATTGCCTTAAGTAAGTCCTCCACTTCGTCTAAGGACAATTTAAACTTAGAACTTTTGCTACTATCTTCTTCCTCTTGTTCCTCCTCATCTGAATCCCTGAGGGAGGGGAGAGTACTAGTCCCTTCATCTGCCGAATCCCCATCTGTTTGCCTAGAAACCGGGATTTTCGGGCTAGGTGGTGGCTGCTGGGGCTCCCCCAAATTTGCGGAGCCTTGTGTGATCAGATCCTTAACTGAGCCTAAAGAGCTTGCCAGTTCTTGAACTGAGGAAAAGAGGTCCTTATACTGTTGTGAAGTTTACTCTTCCACCAGATTTTTGATGCAGGACCTGCACATTGGTTTTTTCCAAGAATCCCTTAAAGGATTTTTGCAAGATGGGCATTTCCTGGGTGCATCCAAGTGCCTAGCTTTGGCTGTAGATTTTTCCTGTAATGAGATGAAACAAAATTACCATCTCCTCTTTTTTTTTTAATACCCAGTGCCGCCACCACCAGCAACAAACAAAAGGCCTGGAACTAAGTGCCATCACCTCTAACGGCTATACAGACCAAGAGCGTTAACCTGGACTGGTAACCACAGGCTCCCTCAGGGAGGAACATCAACAAACAAACTTAGGCCCATACACAGTAAGAATAAAAGGCACCGCTGTACCCCTCTTACCTGGGCCTGACCGGTGCTTGCAGCGCCTGTTTCCGCTGGTGCTGTCTGTCTCTCTTCCATTGTAGAGCGCAGTCACACTAGTAGCTGGAGAAAAAACTCAATTTTAAACTTTCCCGGCCTCCCGCGTCATCATCGGGGGCCGGAAACGGAAGTACCGGTCACCTTACCTGCCCCACAGACGCTGCGTTCCAGGCGCTGGGAACCAACAGCGCCCCCCCCCCCCCCGGAAAACGGCGTCACCGTGCATGACGCACTCGCCAGCCGGGACCCGGAACTGAAAATGCGAAACACCGCCGACCCACGCCGGTTACCGCTCGGCCACCAGACCCTACCGCAGTTCCTGGGCACAAAGACCCCATCACCTGGGAAGCCGAAAGTTCCACTGAACCAGAGCGCCTGGGGACTCCTGAACGCCCCCTCCCCGTAGAGGGGGGCTGGGATGGTCGCCGCCAAAATGCACAAACAAACAAGGTAAGCCTTAAAACCCCCCGCCTGGAGAGAGACAGCTCCCTGGTTCCCTATGATGCTTCCACCATGGCGGAGGAAACACAATAACTGAGGCCATGGTGGAAGAGGAGGGATCTTAAAGGATCATGGGTGTTTCCTAAGAAATGGGCTTCAACAAACTGGGCGCTATAGAATCCACATACAGCCCACACAACCCAATAAAACTATGGCTCTCCTCTATCCCACTGAGTCAACATGAGGTGGAGGTTCTCAAACTAGGCCTTACCTTTTGTCCACAGGTGGGAGGGGATAGATTTCAGATGATAAAAGATGTCCATCTTTTTGCACGGAAACTTATTTTTAAAGTAATGTTTGATAAACAATCGTCTGAATTTGATTTGCTGTCTTTCGAACAACTAAAACAAGATGCTGACGAAATTCAGGCTATTGAAACACTAATGGAGCTCTGGGAAGAGGGGCACACTGATGATGATTTATCACCATGTGTGCCGTCCCCTGCTGGCATCTGTGCCCCAGAGGTATCCTTTCCACCACCAATTTCTTTCAAACCCAAGTCTCAAAATTTTCCTTTGTTAAACAAGAATGCCAGTATTTGGTCGTTTGTACAACAGACGACCAAAGAAATTGGCAGACTAGAATTAACAGCAGATGCCAAAGTAAACAATCTTACTTTCAATCAGCGCCAAGCTCTTAAAAATCTTCAAAATAATCATGCAATCATAATCAAACCCGCGGATAAAGGAGGAAATGTCGTGGTTATGAATATATCTGATTACGAAAATATGTGTAGAAAAATCTTGGATAACACTGATTGGTACTTACCTATTTCACAGTCCCTACTTTCTGTTTTCAATAAAGAATTCTTATCAATTATTACCCAGGCGTATCACAAAGGCATCATTAATAAGGATACTTGGAACTTTTTGAACGTACAGGCACCCAGGGTTCCGACCTTGTATGCCTTACCTAAAATCCATAAATCATTAACGTGCCCGCCCGGGAGACCCATTGTCTCCGGATGTGCTAGCCTAACTGAAAATGCTAGTGCCCTGGTTGATAGCTATCTTCGTCCACATGTAACCTCTTTGACCTCCTACATAAAAGACACTATCGATTTGTTGCAAACGATAGAGGGAATCACAGTACCCCCCCAATACGTGGCTGGTTGCCATAGACATCGAAAGCTTGTACAATACCATACCACATGAAAAGGGTCTGGAAACTATCGGAGCTATCCTTAAAGATAGAGGTGATCGGGCTCAGACTTACAATCTTTTTATTTTGGAGTTACTAAGATTTATCTTGACAAGAAATGTTTTTTTGTTTGGACTCTCCCACTACCTCCAGGTACAGGGGGTTGCGATGGGGACTAAGTGTGCCCCATCGTATGCCAACCTGTACCTGGGGGGGTGGGAGAAGGAACTTTTTTGTAATGAGGACCCATCTATGTGCATGCACCATGTGATTTCATGGTATAGATATATCGATGACGTCCTGTTATTGTGGTCAGGCACTCAATCTGAGCTTGATCAATTTATGAAGGGTTTGTCATTGAATGCATACAACCTAAAATTCACCATGGAATGTAGTCAGGAAAGTATCAACTTCCTTGATCTAAAAATCTCCATTGATTCAGATGGAACAGTTTTCTCGTCCCTCTATCGTAAACCCTCATCGGGAAACACAATTCTTCACGCCTCCAGTGGCCACCCATCATCTTTGGTAAAGAGCATACCATACAGCCAGTACATAAGACTCAAACGTAACTGTGCCCTGAAGGTGGACTACGAAGTGGCGGCTAATGATCTGTATCTGCGTCTGAGAAAGAGGGGATACAGTCATAAGAATCTTAAAAAAGCATACAATAGAGCAGCTAAAACTGAACGTAGAGATCTAATCTTCCCCAATAGACAAAGAAACACTCTTCAGCCGATACGCATTCTTACGCAATACTCTACTGATCATTGGAAATTTAGAAGTATTTTGGGACAGTTCTGGCCCCTATTACTAGCTGATAACACAGTACGGAAATTCATCAAGGAATCTCCAGAAATCACTTACCGACGTGCACCCTCATTGAGGGACAAGTTGGTTCAAAGCCATTTTGACTCTAAAGGTGATTTACCAAGAAAAACTAGTGGTACATATCCATGCAAAAAATGCAAAATGTGTCCATATATACTATATGGCCCCACCACCTTACTACCCAATGGACACACACATAACATCAGGCATAGGGTTACATGCCAAACGATTGGGGTAGTATATCTGGCTAAATGCCTCTGTGGGTGCTTTTATGTAGGGAAGACCAAAAGGCCCTTTCATGTAAGGATCTCTGACCACATAGGACCCATTTGTAAGAAACTAATGACCACTGCCATCAGTCGGCACATGGGCAAGGAACACAATTTTGAACTATCAATGATCCAATTTGCAGCTCTTGAGCATGTACCCCAACATGTTAGGGGCGGCGATATTGATCGCACGTTACTCCAACTTGAAACACGGTGGATTCAATCCCTGAATGCGACACAGTATCCAGGATTAAATGAATATATTAGTTATAAGTCATTTCTTTAAATGTGTTCTCCACTTGATTAAATATGTGAATTTTTATATACATATATTTTCTGAATACCTTTTGACTCCTCTTTCTTTCAAGAAAAGTTCATAAGACTGCCCAATTGATATATGAGCCAGCAGCTCACCCACTCTGGGTATATTGTATGTTTGCCCTATATGTTTCCCCTGTATGTAAGTGTTCCCTTGCTCCTTCTCCCCTCCCTCCCTATAACATATAGGCCTTCCAACAATTTTTTCTCCCCCCCCCCTTCCCCCTCCTTGGTTCTCTCCTCTTCCCCCCCCCCCCCCCTCCCCTCTCTTTAGTTTTATTTTAGAATTTTCTAAGATATATTGATGCTTTGTATATTTTGTATTCTAAATGTAAATATTGTTATAAATGTTTAATTATTGGTTTGTATATTTCTTTGGCACCACTTTGCTGGTTTGTTTTTTCCTTTTTTTCCCTACTTGTTTTTTTTTCATATATATTTTTTTGATAGATACCTCTGTGCAGCTATGTGTGTGTGCGGCTGCCTCTCTATGCCATGTTTTTGGCATGGGAGGCTATATACCTTGCCTGTCTCAGTTAGTTAGGTTGCCGATCTGTGTATGTTCCCCCTAGTACTTTCATCTAGGCTCTATTTACACTTGCACCCGAACGAGGGTCAGCGCCCTCGTCCCGTGTTATTCTGTGCGCCGTTCTTTTGGGCTGACATGCCTCTCTGTATGGACACCCAAGGGCTTTTTCACACTCTTAGCCCGCCTGTCACTATGTTGCAGTTATATGGAATTTTTCCACGCCCTTTCCATCTATCTATCGGACCAGTGGGCGTTGCCCGCTGGTTCCGATGTCCACTTCCCCCCCCCCTGTGGATGCGGCTTCTCTGCCCGCCTGCCTGCCGATGACCGTGGCTGTGTGGAGGGTGGTGTCCTCCCTCTCTGCGCGTCGGATCGTAGGGCATTCTGGGCATTGTAGGCACGCGTGGACTCTCCCTATGCTGCAGCGTGCTGACGTTCTTTGTCCTCTCACGCCCGATGACGTCAGACGCTCGGACGTGTGGGAGAGGAGATCTATTTAAGCTGGCTGTGATCCACCCTATCTTTCTATGCTGAATGCATCTGCCGGGAACGTTGCTGTGTGACATCTTTACTTCAGGTAAATAGCTTATACTTTTATAGGCCCTTTTTTTACTTTGTTTTGGTCATTCTCTGCATATGTGTTCAATTGAACTAATGTTCGTTGTTATGCTGCTTTTTGCTTTCTATTTAGAAAGTTACATTGATTGATTCAGTACCACACCCTCTTGGATGTTGTCAGCAATGTTTGGACGCTTTCGTGTGGCTGTTCCTGGCACTGCATTATTTCTCTAAAATTATTATGTGAGTTGAAATGGATTTGGTGAAAAATCTTTGTTTTTAAATAAAAAAAATAGCTTTTTGTGATATATATATATAGATAGTCTATAATTCTTACGTTTTTTATGAATTTTCTTTTTTAGCCAGTTTTTTGTCTCCTCTCCTATGGAGTTGCATCTTTGGCCCTATTTTGGTGCACTGGACCACTAGATGAGTGGGTTGCCCCTTGGATTGCAAGTGCCGAGCCGCTTTTCTATTCCCCTCTTCTCTATTCAGCTCCCAGCCCCCTGCCCCCCGGCCTTTTCTCTTCCCCTACTCACCACCCTCTCCCCCCCTTGCCCCCCCTCCTCTTTCCCCTTTCCCTTTCTCCAGGTCTGGATGTCCACTCTCTGACACGCAAGGTTAGCAAAGCACACACACACACCTGTATGAATATATGGTTATGATTCATATGTCTCTCTGTAATATGTAATTTTTTCTATTAATAGAGCTGTTTTCAAAATATCAACCTAGCCCCTGACGAAGCCGGAATCTAGGCGAAATATATTGGGCTCATAAATCCTACGGTTGTGATCATCGCTCTGCTTGTATAATCAGGACCTACAGCTGCCTGGTTTTAAGGCTTTCACATTTTATTGTTATGAATTATGTATTATCTATATCATACTCTGTGACAATTACTTTCTATATCCTATGTTTTGTATAAAATAAATTATATATTTTTTCTATTAAAAAAAATTTCCAGTTTATGCCTTGTATTAGCACCGGTATAGTCCCCCATTGTCCATATTATAGAATCCACTACTATATGGGACGAGGTGCGACAGATTGTTGTAAAACCATTTTGACCTAGCTGATCCCACTTCTCGCTCTTTTCTCTATGGCTATACAGTGTTGAACTGGGAACGAAAATTCCATCCTACTTTTTTCCAACTATGATAGTGACAATTAAAACCTGGATAAGACTAATTCAACAAGCCCACCAAGGCACACCGAGCACCACCCTAGACATTCCATTATTGGCCCTGAAACACTGTATAGCACAGGTCTCGCTTACAACCTGGACTACTAAAGGCATAGCGCATCTACATAACATTTGCATCAAAGGATCTCTCAAACCTTTCTCTTCTATCCAAAAACAATTCAACTTACCTGAAACCGACCTTTACCAATATTTGCAAATCAAACACTGCCTTATGCACTTAACATGAATAAACCACAAAATTCCAACTCCAGCATGGGCATTTCTATCTTCCAACCCACCATTAAAAAATGCATTACACTGTTTTACAACAGAAGACAAAATTTGTTAAAAATGCTCCCCACTCACAATGGGAAGCCGACTTAAAACAATCCTTTACCCCCCTACAGTGACATAGGGTGGATCACCCAAAAGGCCACCAGTTGCTCCACATTGTGGGAATTGAGAGTTAAAATCACCTTAAGGTGGTATTTTTTTTGTTTGTTTATTAATAACAGAGAAACTGGTCTGCATGGACCACAACAGTACAGTCATTAAGCCAATATTGTTACAGAATCAGATACATACACCTATAACACATAACACCATCAATGACATAGACTTCAAACGTTACATTATTGGGTGTGTCTCTCCGAAGGAGTTATAAAAGTGAAACGTGCTCATGTGTCAAACTCTCCTTGGGGGTACCACCCCTGCGGACGGTAGTGTCCCAAGAGGGTAGTGGAGGGGGGGGGGGAGAGCACGAACATGGGCATAGAAAGGCACCCCTCAGGGCGTAATCATCTCGCTATATGTCACAAATTTTGAGGGATCGAGATAACCTCTGCAGCGAAATGGCTGAGGGTCAATCATTCTCCCTGAGGTTTTGTCCCTCGTCTGAATATTTAAAGATGTTCCACAGTTGCCAAGTTTGAGGTGGTATTTTACCCCTAAGAAAATTTCCAGATTCAACCCCAACATCACTGACAGTTGTTGGAGACTATGCGGCCTAAGGAGGAACCTCCTACATATTTTATGGAATTGCCCTAAATTTCTCTCATACTGGGCCAGTGAAGGTCATTAACACCATTTCTGACATTACCCAAGTTAAGACCATACCAAATCCAGAACTTGCAATTATATCCTTAGGAATTGACGAATATCCTTCGAACACACCATTACACACATACTTCTGGCAGCGAGACAATCACAAGACATTGGAAAAACCACACCCATCAAACAATAGCTAAGGTAATAGACTTGACTCACCTACACTGCACATATGAACAGATGGCGTCCTGCCCAGGATGACTCCAAACTTCCATTGCTAATTGGCTCCCTTTGACCTCCTGGTACACGAACACTGGGCTATTACCATTACCTTAAATGTGTACGAATAGACTTTACTTGAGAAGGCCGAACTCTCTCTCGGACACAGACTGCTCCCACTGGAGTGTCTGGGGAGAGTTGGTTCTGTATAATACTTATACCCTCACTAACCCTTCCAGTAGGTGGGAATTAAACACACTCAATACTCTATTTCCTTGACTTGTTCAATTATCTAAATCTACAAGGCCCGAGGCTAAATGACCATCACAGACCTTGAGCCAGGAGGGCCTTGAGGCAAAGCCCCTCACAACATGGCCTCTGTATCCTTCCCCAGCATGCCCAGTGGGCAGACCTCTCCCACTCGGCTGCTCCCAGTAAAAGACACCCAATGCACCACAGCCTGCCTGAGTTCCAACACTGGCCAGTGATGGTATCGCCACCTACAGGCAACAGTGGGAAAATCCCTCCAAGCACAGCCAGAACAGAGGCTGATTTTGTATCAATCATCAAAGTCTGAGCCAATTATCAGCTCAGACACCCACTAAATTTAACATAGCGATTGGTCAACAAGAGCAGGGCGCTACATTTATAATAAAAACAAAACTCACATTAACAGGTGCCTACTAAACCTGGCACTGGATGTATTCGTCTTGTATGGGAAAGGAAGTCGCTGCTTCAATGCCAGAAGCCGCAATGTAGCCACCCTCTAATAGGAAGCTGGATCATAGCAGCTAAAAAGGAAAAAAAAAGGAATTTGGAGGTAGCTGAGAGCAATAGAATGATTTTTTGCGTGTTAAGAATACATACCTAATAAAAAAAATCATTTAAACTGGAGCTTAGTGTTACTTTACAGTAAAAATGATCACATGTGTGACTTGATTACTAACATTTATTACTTATGTATACAGTTATCAAGAATCCTTAAAAATGAATATTGTTTTCAGCCGGGGTTTACATTATCACTCATCTTTATTGAGCCCCCTCCTTTCCTTTGTGTTCCTATACCAGTGAGATGAGAGGCTTGAGCCCCGCAGAGACCTGCTTGCTAGTTAAAAGAGAAAACAAAGTTTTTTGTCTGTAACTGCTTACCAGGTGAGGGCTGGCAGCCTTAGGCCAGGGGGGCAAGTCCAGTCAAGTGGCCCATTGAACCGCCAGATCGGCTCACCAACCATGTCCCACCTGTTTTTTCAATGCAGCCTCACCAGTGCCCATCAATGCAGCCTAATAATTGGGGAAGGTTACATGGAGTGTATGGGGGAGATGGAAGGTCAGCTAGGGGTGTAAGGGTCTCTCATCTCAGCTCAGCAGGTCCTTGCACGCCACGTCCCGACTCCCTGGCATGCCCTGCCTCTGCCTGCTTCCAAGAATCCAGTCCCAGGGAGTTGTAGGTTCCTCTGTGCTTCTCTGTTTTCCACCCACTTAGAGGTTGAGCACGGACTACAACTCCCGGAATGCAACAGCTAGTGGTCGGTCACAATGGCCGTGCCCCCGGCCCAACTTCCTAGACCAGAATAAAAAAGAAAATGGCAGCGGCTGCCGGCTATTTTAAACATAAGTTGGGGCGACCTGGGAGGCAATTGCCACCCTGCCCCCTGGCCCAGCCCTCCCCTGCTGCTTACACACCAGTAATTGGTCAACTGTAGTGATTTTTATGGCTTTAGGATATCTGTTTCAGCCAAAAAGATGTGATGCGAACTTGTGAAGCACATACTGTATACATATGCAAGATAGTATAGACTCAAAGCTCTCAAAGCTGCAGAGAGCAATGAAGCAACTGAGCCCCAGCCTTGTATTTTAAATTATAGTGTCATTTAGTACATGACACATACAGTATGTAGCAATATTAAAGTTCTGGGACTGTTCTTTTCAGTGTTCATGTTCTATCATTCTTTCAAAGTAACATAGTATGGAATAATATTCCCCTTTAAGTCCAAGCTGATGTTTCAGCATTAGATGGATATTAGTGTATCGTAGTACAAGAAACCTGCATCTGCAGCAGAAACATCTCCCTATGCTAGCTTGCTCAGCTTCTGGCAGAAAAAAATAGGCTCCTGATTTCTCTATTTCTGTCTGCCTGACCTGACTTGGACTCTTTAAAGAGCACCTGCAGTGCTGCAGAAAATATGCTGCAAAAGGAAATGAGAGCGAAGTTGGGAATCACTTTATTTGAAAAGATGACATTTTGGGGGGGCATATGGGTGTCTCTTCTACTATGAGCTAAGTGTCAGCACTTAAATTCTGGGTAAAGTAGAAATCCTGCCTTGCAATAGGGCAGCCCCGCACTTCAAGGGTTATTTAGGTAAATAAGTTTTACCTTCCTGAGCCTTCCCTCCCACAGGCTCCTCTGTGATGCAAGACCAGTCCCTGCCAGGGCAGTCTTTAAGGCAGGGCAAAAGTGGAAGCTGCCCTGGGCCCTGTCATTGTTGTTGGGCCCAAAGCAGCTGCTTCATACTTGCCAACTATCCCAGTTTAAATTCCCTTGTCCCTTGAAGTTTTAGTCCTGTGCTGTGCCCTGATATCTCAGTGTGAAGTGCTGCTACCAATGTGCCCAGCTCTGCTTTATTGTTGTGTACAGATGACTCACCTGCAGACCCTGGGCCAGATTCTCATAGAATTTTGCTTACGTATCGTAAGCCATTTACACTACGCCGGCGCATCGTACTAGAGCAAGTGCCGTATTCTCTAACCATTTGCTCCGTAGTTTGCGTTGGCGTAGCGAAAATGGCAGCTTTTATTTAAATTAAGCGCGCCCCTGCGTCGACCGAACTGCACATGCGCCGCCCAGGGGAAAAGCCCAGTGCGCATGCTCCAGCTCACGTCGGAAAGCGTAGTTGAAACCGATGTCAAAACGACGTGATCGTCACTTACGCAATGCCCTATTTGCGAACGAGTTAGTAAAACAACGTAAGCGACGGAAAAAGCCGACGCTGACCCGACGCCATACTTAACATGGCATCCGACGGCACCCGACGGAACTGCGTGAGGTTACTCCTCATAGAAGTAGGGGTAACCTTACGCGGACGAAAACGACGTACGCGACGACGGGGTGGCGTAAAAGCGATCGGGAATCGGCGTACTAGCCTCATTTGCATATGTAAATGAAAAAACAACGTAAAGGCCACCTAGTGGCCGGAGTTGTCATTACAACTACGATCCGCAAGTGTAATGGTATTACACTTGTCGGATGTAGAAGCGTATCTATGCCAAAGTGATGCTAAGCATCACTCGCATAGATACGAGGCAAAAAAAACGGCGATACGACGGGGTATCTGAGATACTCCGTCGTAGCGCAGCTGAGAATCTGGCCCCCTGTGTTTACATGTAAATACTGAGGGCATTCATATGTAAATAGCAAAGGACGGCAACATTTATATGCAAATAAAGGCAGCATTCATATGTATACCATGCCCCTCTGCAGTGAAGAGATGATGTGCTGTAACCTCTAGCAACCAATCAGTGAGCAGTATTACTGTACAGTTATCTCTAGCAACCAATAAAAATAAATAATGTGCTGTAATCTCTAGCAACTAAGCAGTGAGCCATAATGTGTGCTACCTCGAGCAGTCAGTAAATGGTAATGATATGCTGTAACCTCTGGCAACCAATCACAATCACTGTCTGATCTGATATAGTGAACTAATTTTAAGTCTAGCCGATATATATTGTATGTCTCAGAGCAGGTGGAGAGCAAAATTGCATTGGGGGGGGGGGGGGGGCAAAGAAAGATGTTGCCCAGGGTCCAATTAACATTAAAGACAGCCCTGGTCCCTGCACCCTCTTTTTTCCTAAGATTAGGTGGTTGGATACCCCTGATGTCATCAAGACTGACACAAGGTCCATAGCCTTGGAATGGATGTGAGGATGCCAAGGAAAAGACCACTGCTGGTGTGTAGAAATCACCATCTACTGGGGGAGCAGAGGATCAGGTAAGTAAAACAAGCATTTAACATTTACAGTGATGGGGTAGCCTACTGTAAGGCAGGATTTTAACCTTTCCTGGAGTTTGACCTGACATTTTACACCTGGCCCCTGTAAGCAGATTAGGATGTCTGTGGAACAGTGGAAGAGTTTGGTGTCACAAGGTGTTCCTTGCAAAATGCACCAACAACTTTGGTAATGGAAAAACAAAGAATGTACCCCAACATCCTCCTTCACAGAATTTGATTAGCACTACATCTACAGTGTCTCCCATAAGAAATAATAGCTCCAGGAGAGATCCCACTAAGGCACATGACATGTCTGCCCCATAACTGGTGCCATATCCAAAAGTTGGGACATTAATAGTCTCCAGCTTTAGATGGGAGTCCCAGCTGTGGAAAGCAGACACTGGCACCCAGAACACATGCTCTAGGTCTTCTACTGAGTGCCCCATGTCTTTTTTGAACCAACTGGTACCATTAGCTAAAGGATCAATATATATAATATATATACACATACACACAGGTGATGCTCGAAAAATATGCAATTACCTTTTGCATTCATCGGCCAGAAAGCTGCGCATGGGACGTACTTGGACTTTCTAACATGACAATGATCCAAAACATAAGGCCAAGTCGACCTGTCATTGGCTACAGCAGAATAAAGTGAAGGTTCTGGAGTGGCCATCTCAGTCTCCTGACCTCAGTATCATTGAGCCACTCTGGGGAGATCTCAAATGTGCAGTTCATGCAAGACAGCCCAAGAATTTACAGGAACGGGAGGCTTTTTGCCAAGAGGAATGGGCAGCTTTACCATCTGAGAAGATAAAGAGCCCCATCCACAAATACCCCAAAAGACTTTAAGCTGTCATCGATGGTAAAAGGGGCAATACACAGTATAAAGAACTAGGGTATGTAAACTTTTGATCAGGGTCATTTGTGTAGTTTCTGTTGTCATTATTTTTTAAAAAGAGTAAACACAGTTGATTAATAAATGGCGTCAGCCAAACACTAATTATGAGTGCAAGAAAAGTTTTTGTGTTTTCATTCATATTCTCTGAAAAATGTCCAAGAAATCATAAATTCTGCCAGGGTATGTAAACTTATGAGCACAACTGTGTGTATGAGTATATATATATATATATATATATATATATATGTGTGTGTGTAGCGCTACCCCATTCAGAAGCCGCTGAGTATAAGCGGGATCGGTGTGTTGTGTTGCCTGGCAGGTGTCTAGAGGTGATACTTGTGAGTTGAGGAAGAGAGCGAATGTCCAGTCTTTAGTTGGGTTTTCTTTACAGCTTTATTCCAAGGCCCAACATGGCCTTCATCAACATGGTACAGGACAGGAAAGGTTGATGAGCAGAGAGAGAGGATTTGAGTATCAGGCCTTGGATATCAAAAAAGGTGAGAGAGCAATCTGACTCTCAGCAATGATGAACTCAGTTTGTCGCCACTCCAATTGGAATGGGTAAAGTGCCCCCAGACAGGTCTCTGCCACAGGCCTGGCAGCCGAAACGTCACTTGCAAATGTTGGAAGGACCAGGCCTCTGCCACAGGCATAGTACTTGAGGAACATGAAATTGATGTGAGCGAGTCCTCCCAATAGATTTAGTTAGAGTCTCTGGATCCCGATGGTTCGTTCAAGCCCTATTGGATCACCTGCCTCCGGGTTCTCCTCAAACTGGTCCCCCACGGTACGGCTCCCAGCCTGGGATCTTTTAGGATGAGTTCGGGACCCAGCAGCTACTGGGATTCCTCTCCATGTTAGAATAAAGCTCTGCCTGGGGCGCAACTTCGGCCAGGGAGGGCACGGCTGCAGGGTCCATGGATGCGCGCACCCTGAAGGTGGATGCCGCACCTGGAACTCGGACCACGCAGAAAGCAAGAACGGCCAAGGCGGCTGCCCCAGATATAGCCTCCATCAGCACGCCTTAGTGAGGGAACAAACCCCTCTGATTGGCTGCTGAGGAAAACGAGTCTGCCAGAACCCCTCTAGCACCAGCTGCCGCCCAGGGGTGGAAACACACCCCCTAGAGCGCAGACCGGACCACAGGACAGTTCTGGAAAATGGCAGCAGCCCAAATTTGACAAATTGTGAATGGGAGCCATGCAACTCTCCCATTCCCCAACTAACTTTAGTGTAACGCCCCCACAAAAAGCAAGGGGGCGCTATATATATATATATATTCTGTACTAAAAGTAATGCAAAAGTGGACATTTTTTTTATTAACTTACATAGGTTGTTAAAATTTCACTTGTTTGTTGAGTAATTCTTCCTCTATAGTATCTCCTTTTTTCTTTTCCATTGCAAGTAAATAATGGATTCCAAGCAGAAGCAACATGTGATCATTGAGTTCTTGATGAAGGAGGGGTGCAGGCTGCCCGACATCTACAGAAGGCTACAGAGTGTTTACGGAGAAGACACAACTCATCCACCAATGACAAAACTTTGCTCTTGTCAATGGTCTCCTCTCTGTAAACATTCTGTAGCCTTTTGTTGATGTTGGACAGCCCTCACCTCTCCTTTGCCATGAACTCAGTGACAACACAATGCTTCTGCTTTGAATCCATTATTTACCTGCAACGAAAAAGAACAAGAATGTAGTTATTGCTGTTTAAGAAAATAAAATTATATTAGACCTAAGTCTGATTGAAAGACTTTTTTTTTTTTAAGAACTGACAAATTCCAAAGCATCAGAAAACTTTGCACTCCAATGTGGTTTAAGTGTCCCTTCCTCTAGAGCCTGGAACCTTTACAAGCAAAGGTCAGAGCATTACTGACCCACTTCTAATGAAATGCAGTAAGAAAGGCCATTACATGAACTTTAATGGCATCCCAGTCTTAGTCCGTAAGGTTCAATATTGAGTTGGCCCACCCTTTGCAGATATAACAGCTTCAACTCTTCTGGGAGGGCTGTCCACAAGGTTTAGGAGTGTGTCTATGGGAATGTTTGACCATTCTTCCAGAAGGTCATTTGTAAAGTCAGGCACTTATGTTGGACGAGAAGGCCTGGCTCGCAGTCTCTGCTCTAATTTATCAGCTCACAGTTCTTTGTTCTATTGGGTGGAGGTCAGGACTCTGTGCAGGCCAGTCAAGTTCCCCCAAACTCGCTTACCTGGACCTGTTAGTGCACTGGTGTGCAGTCATGTTGGAACAGGAAGGGGCCATCCACAAACTGTTCCCACAAAGTTATAAGCATGAAATTGTCCAAAATGTCTTGGTATGCTGACGCCTTAAGAGTTTCCTTCACTGGAACTTAGGGGCCAAGCCAAACCCCCGAAAAACAACCCCACACCACAATCCCCCCTCCGCCAAATGGTTTGGACCAGTGCACAAAGCCAAGTCCATAAAGACATGGAAAAGAGAGTTTGGGGTGGAGGAACTTGACTGGCCTGCACAGAGTCCTGACCTGGGATTAATTAGAGTGGAGACTGTGAGCCAGGCCTTCTCATCCAACATCAGTGCCTGACCTCATAAATGCGCTTCTGGAAGAATGGTCAAACATTCCCATAGACACAATCCTAAACCTTGTGGACAGTCTTCCCAGAAGAGTTGAAGCTGTTACAGCTGCAAAGGCTGGGCCAACTCAATATTGAACCCTATGGATTAAAGCACACAATCAGATTTTTTGACGACCAAACGTCCATTTTTTGTTGCATGCTAGTCTCATGTTGGGAGTGAAGAGGTTACTCACCATACAAACATTTTTGTATGACAGAATACAACTTCTGAAGTGATGTAATGTGTTGAATAGTTTTGTATGTATTCTTTCGTTTCTGAGAATGTGTAGTCTTGCTCTTATGATTTTTTTGTATGAAAACCGTACTAATTAAATGAAAATCGGACATTTAGTTCACGTGCAACAAAAATGTTATAGTCTGCACATCCAGCTTTTGTCTGCCGAAAAATTGGAATTGGCTGTCAAAATCACCGTACTAACGACTAGTGTTGCTCACGAATATTCGCATTGCGAATATTCGCTACGAATATTGCATATTCGAGTATTCGCGAATAACACGAATATCGCGGCGAATATTCGCTATTTCGAATATTCAAATGTTTACAATTTTTTTTTTAGAACAGATCACATCCTAGAGATCCCCATCGACGTCTAAAAGCATTGCTGGTATGATTAGAGACCTTGGGCCGAGTAGCTGCAGCGCTCATTTTATATTGCCGAAAAATCGCAATGCGATTATTCGGCAATAGCGATATCGCGCGATTATTTTATATTGTAATATATCACGAATATTCTGAGCCAATCAGAGTGCTCCATTCCACATTTCTCGAAATTTCGCAATTATTTTATATTGTAATATGTCACGAATATTCTGAGCCAATCAGAGTGCTCCATTCCGCATTTATCGAATATTCGCAATTATTTTATATTGTAATATATCACGAATATTCTGAGCCAATCAGAGTGCTCCTTCCGCATTTCTCGAATATTCGCAATTATTGTTTATTGTAATATATCACGAATATTCTGAGCCAATCAGAGTGCTCGTTCCGCATTTGCCGAATATTCGCAATTATTGTGTATTGTAATATATCACGAATATTCTGAGCCAATCAGAGTGCTCCTTCCGCATTTCTCTAATATTCGCAATTATTGTGTATTGTAATATATCACGAATATTCTGAGCCAATCAGAGTGCTCCATTCCGCATTTCTCGAATATTCGCAATTATTTTATATTGTAATATATCACGAATATTCTGAGCCAATCAGAGTGCTCCTTCCGCATTTCTCGAATATTCGCAATTATTTTATATTGTAATATATCACGAATATTCTGAGCCAATCAGAGTGCTCCTTCTGCATTTCTCGAATACTCGCAATTATTTTGTATTGTAAAATATCACGAATATTCTGAGCCATTCAGAGTGCTCCATTCCGCATTTCTCGAAATTTCGCATTCGCAATAGCGAAAATTCGCAATAGCGAAAATTTGCAATAATTTCATTTCAAAAAAATATCACGAATGTTCGTATTTAGCGAATATATCTCGAATATTCGACTATATATTCGAGATATATCGCGAAATCGAATATGGCATATTCTGCTCAACACTACTAACGACCCAAAATCGTCAGATAGTTTGTTAGACAAAAAACTTCTGATTTTCGTATTGTGTACGAGGCTTAACCACTTCAAAACCGCACGCCGTCATATGACGTCCAAAAAGGGAATCTCTTATCATATGACGTCCTGTACTTTGTGCGGTGATATCTGAATGATACCTGCACCTAGAGGCATCATTCAGATATCATTTTGTTCCGGCGGCGATCCTGCATACCATAAGAATGATCATAGCAGCGGTTCTGCTGCTTGATCGTTCTTATAGGTGGCAGGGGGGGACATCGCCCCCCCCCCCTCTCGCCGCCATCAGGTGCTTCTCCGGGCTCTCCTGTGCCATCGGGGGCCGGGAGAGATGATCGCCGTGCGCCGGATGGGAGGCATAGAGATGGTCACCAGTCATCTCTCTGACCATTCGAGGCCCGGGCGAGATGTGATGACATCTCGCACGGGTACCCGTAAGTAAACAAACCGCAATTGCGGCTGGTAAGAATGAGATCTGTGAATTTTTTTTCACAATATCATTCTTTCCAGCCTGGAGGAGAGATGCGGGGTCTTAATGACCCCACATCTCTCCTTAAAGAGGATCTGTCACACACTATTCCTATTACAAGGGATGCTTGTAATGGAAATAAAAGCGATCGAAAAAAAAAAAAATGTAAAAAAAAGTGTAAAAAAGAAATAAAGTTAAAAAAAAAATTAAAATGCCCCTGTACCCAGTAGCTCGTGCTCAGAAGCGAACGCACACGCAAGTCCCGCCCACGTATGTAAACATCGTTCAAACCACACATGTGAGGTGTCGCCGCTTGCGTTAGAGCTTGTGCAACAATTCTAGCACTAGACCTCCTCTGTAACTCTAAACTGGTAACCTGTAAATATTTTAAAGCGGCGCCTATGGAGATTTTTAAGTAACGATGTTTGGCACTGTAACAGAATGGCCCGTGACACCCAGAGACGTTGGAAGGGTGAGAGATACTCCTGTGCCAGCAGCTACAATAACTCTTGGGTCGAAATCCACAGTGTGCCCTTTTGGGTGTAGGGTGGCTAATAGTGAATTATAATTCCTTTACTAACAGATGGGACATTAATACTTCATATTTTAGGACTGAGATATCACAAGGAGTTCATGATGACATGACCAGGTCAACCAGACAGTGACTCATACCTTTGTATAATAGGCTATTGAAATATCTTAAGGTGTTGGCTATTCACTGTAAAGACATTCCGTTGAAAATGTGTTGATTGCACCCACTCTCACAAGACTCTGCCATTGTGTGATAAAGCTGTCTAGATAACTTATTCAACTAGATGTCTGTGTTATTATTCAAGGTTAATTGAACTCTATTGATGATACGGTGACGTCATGTCTAGCTACCAATTAAAGAATTATCCTCAGTGAGTGAATAGGGGGATGGGGACTGCATTGTCCTGTGATGAACTGTATTATGCTGTACTGGATATATAAGCAAGCTAAGAAAACCAATAAAGTCATTCATACATTTTGGAAACTAGAGAACGGAGCGCAGTCTCGTTTATTCTGGGAAATGGAATGGATCATGTCTGCCTGGTTGTTGGTGTGTCGATAAGCTTGTCGTGGTTGGATGGAAGGTCGTAAGCGGTGGCGACCGTTACAGGCACCATTCCATGACTGTGCGACCATTTTGCTGCTAAATGACCGGTCCACTTTTTGCGATTCTGCACTGTGTCGCTTTAACTGAATTGCGCAGTCGCGTCCTTTTTTATCACAAATAGAACTTTCTTTTGGTGGCATTTGATCACCTCTGCGTTTTTTTTCTAGAGCGATAATATTTTTTACTTTTTGCTATAATAAATATCCCCCAAAAAGATATAAAAAAAAACATTTTTTTCCTCAGTTTAGGCCGATACGTATTCTTCTACATATTTTTGGTAAAAAAAAGATTGCAATAAGCGTTTATTGACTGGTTTGCGCAAAAGTTATAGGGCCAGATTCAGGTAGAGTTAGGCTGGAGTATCTGTGATACTCCAGCCTAACTGTCACTTTAAGCCGGCGTTTGTTTTCTGTAACCAGAAAACAAGAAACGCCGGGTTGGTGTTCCGATGCGATCGGCGCAATTGAATTTCGCCATCGCATCACAAATTTAATTTAAAAATGGCGCCGGGGGCGTTCCCGCTGATTAACGCTGAAAAAATATGTTAATCAGCGGGAATCGGAAATTCACGATCGTATTCGGGCGCGACGCAGTGACTTTCCGACGTTTCCGTAAGCGATACGCGACGTAAAGATAAAGCAGCCCCCTAGTGGAGTATCCTATGTTAAGTATAGCCGTCGTCATCACGTCGGAAAAAAAAATTTTTGCGTCGCTTGCGTAAAACGTTCATGAATGGGGATGTGACGTCTTTGACGTTCACTGACAGAATTTGGAGCATGCGCACTGGGATGTATTGACACTCGACGCATGCGCAGTCCGTTCGCCACGGGATCGCGCTTAGTTTAAATACACGCCCCGTACCCGCCCAATTTGAATTCCGCCGGCTCATTTGCGATGCGCTGCTGCAACTTTAGGTGCAAGTGCTTCATGAATAACAGCACTTGCTCCTAAAATTTCGGCAGAGTAACGTAAATGAGAAGCGTTACTCCAGAGCAAAGATGCTCCAATCTACCTGAATCTGGCCCACAGTGTCTACAAAATAAGGGATAGTTTTATAGCATTTTTATTTATCTTTTTTTTATTTTATTTTTTTACTAGTAATGGCGGCGATCAGCGATTTTATCATGACTGACATGGCGGACACATCGGACACTTGACACATTTTTGGGTCCATTGTAATTTTTACAGCGATCACTGCTATACAAATGCACTGATAACTGTGAAAATGACACTGGCAGTGAAGGGGTCAATCACTAGGTGGCGCTGTAGGGGTTAAGTGTTCCCTAAGGAGTGATTCTTACTGTAGGGGGTGTGGCTTGCTGTGATACGTCACTGATCGTGTTCCCGATGACAGGGAACGCGATCAGTGACAGTGTCACCAGACAGAACGGGGAGATGTGTTTTACAGGAACATCTGCCCGTTCTATCTCCCCGTGAGACGATCATGGGTATGCCTGCGGCGATAAAGTCCGCGGGACCCGCAGGTGGGCTCACGGACATCGCGGCAGGTGTGCACGCGCACGTCCGCAACAACCGCTTCTTAAGGGGGACATTTATATCTATATATCATTCTTGATTTAAAATAACTTATTACATTATGTTAAGTAAAAACACTGTAGCACTACCCCTGAAGGAGCTGCCGGTTTGATTTGGGTGGCACGTTACCTCTGTATTTCCGCCATCTAGGGTACTGGATGAGAGCTGCAGTAAAGTCAGTGTTCACACAACAGGTGTCCTTTCTGTGCTTTAATTACCAGCCGGGCAAAAACGATAAACAGTAGAAAGGTGAAAGGATAGCAAAATAGAAGACAGCAGATTCAGGTGTAAATGAATACAGAAACAGTCCTGCTTCCTACGACAACTTTACTTCGCCACTCCAGCCAGAGTGGGCATAGCGCATCCGGACAGGCCTCTCTCACCAGCCTGGCAGCCAGAGTGTCACTCGGATGATCAGGATTAAGTCTCTGCCACAGACCCTCCTGAAGATTGGAGACAATTTTGGTCCAAAATCCTTCTTGACTGGATTCAGCACGCGGTAATCCTTCACATAGCTTTGGTTTAATCAGCAACTGAAAGGCGACCCACGTCCAGCCTCTCAGAACTCAAGTGTCCTCCGATGAATGGACAGGCCTCTCCTGTGACACCAGCCTCATGCTCGGTATCTCCCAGGCAGGTTCCTCATCAGGTGGCTTCCTCCAATTGGACGGACAGCCCAGGACCATCTGGCAAATTAGGGACTTAGTCGACTCACTGCATCCACCAGATAGATGAATTTACTCCAGACCAACATGGTCCCGGAGCCAGGAACACTCTCCAGCCAGGAGGGCCACAGGCGGGGGTGGTGGGACGACTGCCCAGCTCAAGGGTGGGAACACAGCGACCTCAACCAATGGAGTCTGCCCTTTAAATACCCCTCCCCAGCATGCACAGCGAGGCGGCTAACCCTCCTGATTGGCTGCCAGGAAGAGATATTCAACTACACTTGACCCTACTGCTGCCACCTGTCGACCTGGGGCAGAACTCACTCCCCAGACAATGACAGTATGCACATACAGTACAGCCAAAGCTAGAGCAGGGTTCAGAGCCAACTACCTCTCTGAACTCCCCCTAAATTTACCATAGCACCCTGTAAGTCCACCATAGCACGCTGTAAGTCCACCATAGCACGCTGTAAGTCCACCATAGCACGCTGTAAGTCCACCATAGCACGCTGTAAGTCCACCATAGCACGCTGTAAGTCCACCATAGCACGCTGTAAGTCCACCATAGCACGCTGTAAGTCCACCATAGCACGCTGTAAGTCCACCATAGCACGCTGTAAGTCCACCATAGCACCGGCTCTGAAAATAGCCAGGCGCTACAACAATAAAATTCTTGTTCAGTTTATTCAAAACTTGAGTTGAGTTGAGCGGACACCTGGATGTTCAGGTTTGGCTGAACTTCGGAAAAAAGTCCGGGTTCGGGACCCGAACTTGACCCCAACCCCATTGAAGTCAATGGGGACCCACATTTTTGACTACTAAAATGTCTCTAAAAAACTAAGGGAAAGGGCTAGAGGGCTGCAAATGGCAGAAAAATGTTGTTAAGAGCATGGCAGGTACTCTGCAAACAAATGTGGATAGGGAAATAACTTAAAACATGAAATACATAAAAAATGTAATCTTGACAAGCAGTAACTTTCCCCAATGATGGGAACTATTTCTCCCACTGATTCAAATGATGGGGCACTATTCCTCCCACTTAAAAAAAAGGATGGGGCACTATTCCTCCCAATGATACCAATAATGGAACACTATTCCTCTCAATGATAGGAGACTATTCCTCCCACTGATACCAATGATATGGCTGTCATGGATATGCATTAAGCTCTGGCAGTTACCTGTCTCCATGTGGATATTAGAGGCCTGACCCTCCTTCTGGCTGTCTCTTATCACCTTCCTTCCTGTATGGCTCCACCCTAGGCCATCCCAGGAAGTCTATATTAACCGTTGCACTGCAGTGCTATTCAACCAGTGTTGTTTGCCAACTTCCTGTCTGGAGTGTGCTACAATCATCTTTCTGTGTACCGGTTCTGGCGTGTTCCTGACGTCTCCTGTTTGCCTGAGCCCCTGACCATTTGCCTGTTCCTTGTCGGCTTGTTGCCCTGACCTCGGCCTGCCCATCACCACCTTTGTCCTGCTGGCTGCTTCCCCTCTCTCCCTGCGGAGTGTGACCTAGGGGATCTCGGGGGTCGTGACCTGGATCCAGCTGCGACCAAGACCATCCCCACCACTAGGGGCTCTGGTGAAAACAAAGCTGGGTCTTAGACTCCACGCCCTGGGCGATCCTGGGTTACGCTTCCTCTGATAGCCGCAGTCAGCTAAAGGGTTCACTACCCTGTGGTGCATCCCTGACACCAACGGGGTGCACTCTTCACCCTGCCACGGGTGATCTGACAGAGGCACTATTTCTCTCACTGACACAAATGATGGGACACTATTCCTGCCAATGATATTAAATGATGGGACACTATTCCTCCCACTGATACCAATGATGCGGCACTATTTCTCTCACTGACACTAATGATGGGACACTATTTCTGCCAATGATACCAATGATGGGACACTATTCCTCCCACTGATACCAATGATGGGACACTATTCCTCCCACTGATACCAATGATGGGACACTATTCCTCCCACTGATACCAATGATGTGACACTATTCCTCCCACTGATACCAATGATGTGACACTATTCCTCCCACTGATACCAATGATGGGACACTATTCCTCCCACTGATACCAATGATGGGACACTATTCCTCCCACTGATACCAATGATGGGACACTATTCCTCCCACTGATACCAATGATGGGACACTATTCCTCCCACTGATACCAATGATGGGACACTATTCCTCCCACTGATACCAATGATGGGACACTATTCCTCCCACTGACACAAATGATGGAACACTATTCCTATCACTGATACCAATGATGGGACACTATTCCTCCCCCTGATACCAATGATGGGACACTATTCCTCCCACTGATACCAATGATGGGACACTATTCCTCCCACTGACACAAATGATGGGACACTATTCCTCCCACTGATACCAATGATGGGACACTATTCCTCCCCCTGATACCAATGATGGGACACTATTCCTCCCACTGATACCAATGATGGGACACTATTCCGCCCACTGACACAAATGATGGAACACTATTCCTATCACTGATACCAATGATGGGACACTATTCCTCCCACTGATACCAATGATGGGACACTATTCCTCCCACTGATACCAATGATGGGACACTATTCCTCCCACTGATACCAATGATGTGACACTATTCCTCCCACTGATACCAATGATGTGACACTATTCCTCCCACTGATACCAATGATGGGACACTATTCCTCCCACTGATACCAATGATGGGACACTATTCCTCCCACTGATACCAATGATGGGACACTATTCCTCCCACTGACACAAATGATGGAACACTATTCCTATCACTGATACCAATGATGGGACACTATTCCTCCCCCTGATACCAATGATGGGACACTATTCCTCCCACTGATAACAATGATGGGACACTATTCCTCCCACTGATACCAATGATGGGACACTATTCCTCCCACTGATACCAATGATAGGACACTATTCCTCCCACTGATACCAATGATGGGACACTATTCCTCCCACTGATACCAATGATGGGACACTATTCCTCCCACTGATACCAATGATGGGAAACTATTCCTCCCACTGATACCAATGATGGGACACTATTCCTCCCACTGAAACCAATGATGGAGCACTATTCCTCCCACTGATACCAATGATGGGACACTATTCCTCCCACTGACACAAATGATGGGACACTATTCCTCCCACTGACATAAATGATGGGACACTATTCCTATCACTGACACAAATGATGGAACACTATTCCTATCACTGATACCAATGATGGGACACTATTCCTCCCACTGATACCAATGATGGGACACTATTCCTCCCACTGATACCAATGATGGGACACAATTCCTCCCACTGATACCAATGATGGGACACTATTCCGCCCACTGATACCAATGATGGGACACTATTCCTCCCACTGATACCAATGATGGAACACTATTCCTCCCACTGATACCAATGATGGGACACTATTCCTCCCACTGACACAAATGATGGAGCACTATTCGTATCACTGATACCAATGATGGGACACTATTCCTCCCCCTGACACAAATGATGGAACACTATTCCTATCACTGATACCAATGATGGGACACTATTCCTCCCACTGATACCAATGATGGGACACTATTCTTCCCACTGATACCAATGATGGGACACTATTCCTCCCACTGATACCAATGATGGAACACTATTCCTCCCACTGATACCAATGATGGGACACTATTCCGCCCACTGACACAAAGAATGGAACACTATTCCTCCCACTGATACCAATGATGGGACACTATTCCTCCCACTGATACCAATGATGGGACACTATTCCTCCCACTGATACCAATGATGGGAAACTATTCCTCCCACTGATACCAATGATGGGACACTATTCCTCCCACTGAAACCAATGATGGAGCACTATTCCTCCCACTGATACCAATGATGGGACACTATTCCTCCCACTGACACAAATGATGGGACACTCTTCCTCCCACTGACACAAATGATGGGACACTATTCCTCCCACTGAAACCAATGATGGGACACTATTCCTCCCACTGACACAAATGATGGGACACTATTCCTCCCACTGACACAAATGATGGGACACTATTCCTCCCACTGAAACCAATGATGGGACACTATTCCTCCCACTGACACAAATGATGGGACACTATTCCTCCCACTGACACAAATGATGGGACACTATTCCTCCCACTGACACAAATGATGGGACACTATTCCTATCACTGATACCAATGATGGGACACTATTCTGGTGAAATTAGATTTGTGAAGTAGGACTGACTCCTATATAATTCTCTCCCTATAAGCACAATCAGGAACGAGAAAGAGGACGAGGACTAAAGCAGAGTGATGAGCTGTGTGCCTCTAGCTTATATAGAGGCTGGGTCACATGCTTGGTCACATGCTGCACTGGCCAATCACAGCCATGCCATTAGTAGGCATGGCTGTGATGGCTTCTAGGTCACACAAGTAAAATAAATCTTGATTGGCTGCCCTGCAGCGTGCCGTTACATAGCCGAACACCAAACCCGAACTTTCAGCAAATTATTCGGGTTCGGGTCCGGGTACAAAAGAAAACAAAGTTCGGTACGAACCCCAACTTTACAGTTCGGGTTCGCTCAACCCTCTCTCTCCCAGGACACAGTGGGGCTGTGGGATAGGAAGGAAGGTGGATGTAGTGAAGGATGTGTGATTCCCATATAATAATGGATGATGATGATGTCTCTGGTCCCTGTATATTGGGGAGGTAAATGATGAGTATATATGGGGAGATGAATGATGAGTATATATGGGGAGATGAATGATGAGTATATATATGGGGAGATGAATGATGAGTATATGGGGAGATGAATGATGTATATATATGGGGAGAGTATGAGTATATGGGGAGATGAATGATGAGTATATATATGGGGAGATGAATGATGAGTATATGGGGAGAGGAATGCTGAGAGTATATAGGAGATGAATGATGAGTATATAAAGGGAGATGAATGATGAGTATATATAGGGAGATGAATGATAAGTATATGGGGAGATGCATGATGAGTATATAGGAGATGAATGATGAGTATATATAGGGAGATGAATGATGAGTATATATATGGGGAGATGAATGATGAGTATATGGGGAGGTGAATGATGAGTATATGGGGAGATGAATGATGAGTATATAGTAGATAAATGATGAGTATATAGTGAGATGAATGATGAGTATATGGGGAGGTGAATGATGAGTATATATAGGGAGATGAATGATGAGTATATGGGGAGGTGAATGATGAGTATATGGGGAGATGAATGATGAGTATATGGGGAGATGAATGATGAGTATATGGGGAGGTGAATGATGAGTATATATAGGGAGATGAATGATGAGTATATAGTAGATGAATGATGAGTATATAGTAGATGAATGATGAGTATATGGGGAGGTGAATGATGAGTATATATAGGGAGATGAATGATGAGTATAGGGAGATGAATGATGAGTATATATAGGGAGATGAATGATGAGTATATATAGGGAGATGAATGATGAGTATATATAGGGAGATGAATGATGAGTATATAGTAGATGAATGATGAGTATATAGGAGATGAATAATGAGTATATAGTAGATGAATGATGAGTATAGGGAGGTGAATGATGAGTATATGGGGAGATGAATGATGAGTATATAGGAGATGAATGATGAGTATATATAGGGAGATGAATGATGAGTATATAGTAGATGAATGATGAGTATATATAGGAGATGAATGATGAGTATATATAGGGAGATGAATGATGAGTATATAGGAGATGAATGATGAGTATATATAGGGAGATGAATGATGAGTATATGGGGAGGTGAATGATGAGTATATATAGGGAGATGAATGATGAGTATATAGGAGATGAATAATGAGTATATAGTAGATGAATGATGAGTATAGGGAGGTGAATGATGAGTATATATGGGGAGATGAATTATGAGTATATATAGGGAGATGAATGATGAGTATATAGTAGATGTACCCAATGATGAGTATATATGGAGATGAATGATGCGGAGTGTAGTAGGACAGGCCCCGCCCCCAGGCTGCAGAGCGGATCGGTCTCTCTCTCTCTCTCTCTCTCCGGTGATATTAGTACATAGAGTACATAGAGCGCTCCCCGGACAGCCGGACTGTGTCCTCCGCTCCTCCGATCATCTCTCCCCGGCTGCGGCTCATCATCCCCGGGAACCCCCGATCTGCGGACCCCCCCAGTCCCCGGACATCGCTATGAGTACCTGTAGGAAGAGATGTAAGAGGGAGATCCTGAAGTTTGTACAATATCTGGTCCGGCTGGCCACAGGAACCCTACATGCAGGTAAACTCCAATGAGGGGGAAACAGCCAATCAGCACCCAGCTGTCAGAGACCTGTCACCCCTATAATGATGGGGGTCACCTCCCTGGGAAGGTGTGAATTGCACACACGCTGTGTGACATTTTCATCACAGATTTACTAAAGCAGCTGTATGTGACAACCAATCAGCTTCTAGCTTTCATTTGCAAAGCTTAATTGACCATGCTGAGCTAGAAGCTGATTGGTTACAATATACTGTTCTTGTGTTTTTGTTTTGTGAAATCAAAGATCACTTTGGGGTGCTGTCAGTAAATTTACTATAATGTTTGCATGTCAGTAATGGACGGAGGATTTTACAAACTGTCATTTACTGACAGTTGGCAACGCTGCTTCTGCCTGTGTGATGGCATTGTTAGTGGCATTCTGCCTAATTTGGGGTTTTGTGTTTAAAGTTGTATTTTTTTATTTTATTTTTTCCATTTTTTTTTATTGTTTTCTGGATAATTTGTACAAGCAAAAAGTTATCATACAGAATGTGTGAAACTACACTTATATGTATTGGAAGAATGATAAATACGGTGTGTGCAGGTCATAATAATTAGTAATCATTTGTACTCTTAGGCTACTTTCACACTGGGGCTGCACCGCTACAGCGGTAAAGTGGCGCTTGTTTTAGCTGCGCTTTACCCTCGTTTTAGCCACGCTTTTCGGCAACTAGCGGGGTGCTTTTAACCCCCGCTAGCCTTCAGGCGCTGCCCATGCATTCCAATGGGCAGGGGTGGTTTAGGAGCGCTGTATACACCGCCCCAAAAATGCTGTTTGCAGGACTGTTTGTAACATCCCGCAAGCGCACCACCCCTGTAAGAAAGCACTCAGGATCTCACACATGGGAGGCGGTTTTCAAGCGATTTACAGCCGCTATTTTTAGAGCTAAAATGCCTTCAATGTGAAAGTAGCCTTAACTGAATAGTTATTGTGACGCATGGATGAAGAGTTGGACCATTTTACAGTTTAATGTTTTAACAATTCTAGATTCCTTGTCAAAAACCCATTCTAACCGAGTCATTTCGATTATTAAGTAAGATGAAAATAAGAATGCCCAATAGGCTCTGTATTGTTTGTTTGTTTGTTTTTTACCTTGAAAATTACAATAAAAACAACTTAAAAATAAGAACAAAATAAAAACAAAAATCTAAAAACAAAGAGGGAAGAAAACTGTTGTACATATTCACCCCAAAAGCAAACATTTATTATATTGCAGCTTACCGATTTATAGATATGATGTCTGCATTTGTTTTCTTTTTTTAGGCTTTCTTTCTTTTTATTTTCACCTGGTGATCTGGCCAGTGAGTCTGTTGTTTTGCAACAGAACAAGCTGTCCTGCAGATGTAGCAGTTGAAAGATTGATGCAAGCGGATTATCACTGACAGGTGCACACAATGGTCAGCTTTTATTTATTCATGTAAAACCTCCTTCCCAAACGAAAAACAAAAAACAAAAAACTGTTTGCTATAACTGCTTAAAGTGGTTTTAAATCGTTGCAGTAAAAAAAAAAAAAAAACATTCCCCTGTAAGACAATTGCATAATGTGCTAGTATGCATCATATACTAGCACATTATAAAATACTTACCTTAGAATAGAATGAAGTCCTCCATCGGCGTACTCTCACGGCTGACAACAGAGCCTCCGTCGTCCCCCGGTCTTCCTTTGCGGGTTCACGGGCTCCGGCTGTGAGTGGCCAGAGCTGCGATGATGTCACTCCCATGTATGCAGGAGCCTTTGGTTTCCGTCACGGTGCTCTAAAGTTCCAGCGCAGTATGCGGGACCTTCAGAGCGCATGCGCCAGTGACGTCACCGGCTGCATCGAGGGTGAATATGTCCTAAATGTTACCTACAGGTAAGATATTATTATTATTCTTATTATAAATTATTATTATTATTATTATTATTATTATAGGCCTGTAGGTAAAAAGTGTGGCTTCAATTTGTTAGTGTATCTAAATCTGCTAGTACATCTAACACTCGCCTCCCTTCCAGACTGACAATGCTGCAGTCTGCTGTGCCTCCTGCGCTCCTTCATACAGAGTAGGGGGCACTTTAATAAGGAGGTGTGTTTGTGGCCAGATCACCAGGTGAATAAGGCAAAAAGCTTAAAAAAGAATGCAGCCACCATATCTAATGACTGGTAAGCTGCAATATATTACATTTTGGGGTTAATTACTGCTTTCGGGTTTTGATTATACTTGTATTTTGGGGGGGGGGGGGGATACACGCATTGAACTGTGCTTTTACCACCCCCCACAATTGCTTCCCCTAGGAAGGCCATACACTCTTTGGGCCAGATCCACGAAGCCTGGCGTAACTCTCTGCCGGGCGTAGCGTATATCATTTAAGTTAGAATTGCAAGTGCCGTATTCACAAAGCACTTGCGTCCTAAGTTACGGCGGCGTAGCGTAAATGGGCCGGCGTACGCGCCTCTAATTCAAATAGGGAAGAGGTGGGCGTGTTTTATTTAAATTATTCATGACCCGACAGAAAAGACGTTTTTTTTAACTGCGCATGCGTCATCCGTGGAGGTATCCCACTGCGCATGCGCGAAATCACGTTGCAAATAGTCAATGCTTTCGGCGTGAACGTAACTTACGCAAAGCCCTATTCGCGAACGTTTTACGCAAACGATGAAACGACGGAAAATTCAACACTGTCCCGACGTCCATACTTAACATTGCGTACGCCTCTATAGAGCAGGGGTAACTTTACGCCGGACATACGCTTACGCAAACAAAGTAAAAAGAATGCGCCGGCCATACGTACGTTCGTGGATCGTCGTATCTATCTCATTTGCATATTTTACGCTGAACATCTACGGAAGCGCCCCTAGCGTCCAGCGTAAATATGCAACTAAGATACGACGGCGTAATAGACTTACGCCAGTCGTATTTCAGCGTAATCCCTGCGTATCTTGTTTTGTGGATACAAAGCAAAGATACGCCGGTGCAAATTTGAAATTATGGCGGCGGATCTGGAGATACGCCGTCGTAATGCTTTGTGGATCCGGCCCTTTGAGTTTATTATCTGACCAATGTGCAGTTTGTTAAAAAATGATTGATTGAGAAACCGATCAATAAGCCACCACTCTCTCTTCTAATGGACTTTGACTTGGTTTAGAGCAAACTCGATCAATGTGAGTTGATCGGTCAGGGTGGAAATTCATTGATGGTTTTGCATGGATTGGAAGCGCTGACTTGCGTTGTTCATGAATGTGTTTTAGTCGATCAGTTGATGAGATTGAACGCTGGAAACAGATCCATCAAAAAAGGTTTGATTGCATCTTAACAGTCGATCAAAATCCACTTCCCCATGTGCAGGATAGCGACCAAATGGGTTGTTGGTAAAAGATTATTACTAATGGGGGAAATTGATCGGAAAATTGATTGTTTATCAAAGTGTGTATGGGCTCCATAAGCTGTTTGCGTTTTGGGGCGGCATTTCATGTTTGCTGAATGGGGCCGTGCCACAATCACATGCAGTTCATATTTGCAGTGTGGTGCTGCGGGCTGTTAGGGGTTAAAACAGGCGGCAAGGAGGTGACATGAATCCTCCTCACCCCTTATCAACACCCTCTGAAATTTAGTCCACTGCTGATCACTCTTCAGAGGACGAAGCATGGACTTCTTAAAATTTTAAACACAGAGGAACCCCTAAAATAACTTTCCAGTTTCAGGGAACCCCCACTAATTATTGTTACATCTGCAGCTCACTGCACATTGATGTGATGATCACTGAGAAGAATATTCCTTACACTTGGAGTCATTGGGAAGAATTCCCCACACACATTACAATCTGATTGTACAATACCAACAACTGGGTAGTGCAAGGGCCTGAGCCATTGGATATGTATTATTGGATGGCTTATAAGGTGCAAAAAAGTGAGTATGATTTTATTCTCTAACAATTTCCATAATCGTATTCATTCTGCTTCCTGAGGAAGACTTCTAAAAGATTTTCAGTTACACATTTTTACTGCTCTAAAAGTAAAGAATCTTTTCCACAACCTAGTTAAAGTCGGTGCTTATATTGTATCGTTTTAATAACTCTACAGTTCGATTTGCAATGTATATGGGGAGGCTTAGGGCTCATTTACACTTGCTTCAACTTTAACACACATTTTTTTTTGATACATCTGTGATGTTTTTTGAAACTTTAATGAAGCTTGGCAAATGCCTTGTGTATTGGGGCCTGGTAGAAGCCAAGCTCAGTAGTACCCCCAATCAGATCTTCAGCTCAATAGCACTCCTGTTCAGCAGATCCCCAGCTTATTAGTACCTTTGTTCAGCTCATCCCCTGCTCAGTAGTACCCCAGCTCTGCTGATCCTCTTGTTTGCTGATCCTCCTCTCTATCTGTGTGACATTTTCTAGTTCCCGTAGCTCTGCTGATCCTGTGCTGCTTGGTCCTTTCTCCTTGGTCCCCACTCACTTCCCACTATTGCTCCCACACTGCTCACCACATGTAAGATCTAGTTTCTCCTGCTCTGGTCCCTCAGTTCCACTGATCCTCCTCTCTCTTTTGTCCCCGCTCACCTCCCACTATATTGCTCCCACGCTGCTCACCACATGTGACATCACCTAGTTTCTCCTGCTCTGGTCCCTCGGCTCTACTGATCCTCCTCTCTCTTCTGTCCCTGCTCACCTCACACTATATTGCTCCCATGTTGCTCACCACATGTGACATCTCCTAGTTTCTCCTGCTCTGGTCCCTCAGCTCTGCTGATCCTCCTCTCTCTTCTGTTCCCGCTCACCTCCCACTATATTGCTCCCACGTTGCTCACCACATGTGACATCACCTAGTTTCTCCTGCTCTGGTCCCTCAGCTATACTGATCCTCCTCTCTCTTTTGTCCCCGCTCACCTCCCACTATATTGCTCCCACGCTGCTCACCACATGTGACATCACCTAGTTTCTCCTGCTCTGGTCCCTCGGCTCTACTGATCCTCCTCTCTCTTCTGTCCCTGCTCACCTCACACTATATTGCTCCCACGTTGCTCACCACATGTGACATCTCCTAGTTTCTCCTGCTCTGGTCCCTCAGCTCTGCTGATCCTCCTCTCTCTTCTGTTCCCGCTCACCTCCCACTATATTGCTCCCACGTTGCTCACCACATGTGACATCTCCTAGTTTCTCCTGCTCTGGTCCCTCAGCTCTGCTGATCCTCCTCTCTCTTCTGTTCCCGCTCACCTCCCACTATATTGCTCCTACGTTGCTCACCACATGTGACATCTCCTAGTTTCTCCTGCTCTGGTCCCTCAGCTCTGCTGATCCTCCTCTCTCTTCTGTCCCCACTCACCTCCCACTATATTGCTCCAATGCTGCTCACCACATGTGACATCTCCTAGTTTCTCCAGCTCTGCAGATTCTCCTCTCTTTCTCGTCCCCGCTCACCTCCCACTATATTGCTCCCACGCTGCTCACCACATGTGACATCTCCTAGTTTCTCCTGCTCTGGTTCCTCAGCTCTGCAGATTCTCCTCTCTTTCTCTCTAGTCCCCACTCACCTTCCCATATTGCCCACCAATCTGCTAGTTCATCCACTCCAGTTTGGACCCCACTCACCTTGTTGCTCCACACTGCACACCAGAAGTGACGTCTGCGGCAGACACTCCCAGAAAATATACACATGAACTGGAAGTGACTACTGAGGACATCTTTCTTTCTGGTTCGATTGTTGGTTTACCGGTGCATCCTGGGATATCTCATACTTCTAACGCTGAATAAAAGCTTCTCGAAAGCTTCTGGTGCTGATAGGGAGCTTTGTCATAGACTTCTGCGATGGCTGTGGAGTGGGGTTGCCACCTTTTCTTCAAGCCAAACCCAAACACTTTAGCGGTACATGGCTGCTTACCAAAGCCCCCACTTACATAAGATTTCCCAGCATTCCCCATTAAATTAGGGTTCCCAAAGCTCCCCTTTACATCAGAGTCCACAGAACACCCCTTACCTTAGTGTACTCACTTGCTCAGGGGCAGGACAGAGAAGGGATGGGGCCTATGCACTGGGTGGTTGTGGTACTTGGTTATTGGGTAGCATAGGTGTGTGCAGGGGGAATCTGTGCCTAAGTTGGAGAGCGGGGGCTACAATCATGTCTGAATAATGTGTCTGGGTGTTAGACTGTCTGAAACCTGGACACATGAATCAAAACCTGTACTGTCCGGGTGAATTCCGGATAGGTGGCAACCCTACTGTGGAGATGCTTTAAAGCACCAAGAAATAGACATGGGGTATATATTTTCTGAAGTGAAGCGAAGCAAACAGTGTGAAGAGGACTGTATGGTAACCGTTTTATTTAGTGACAGGGGCTTTGATCAGCATTCAAAGAACTTTAAAGAGGAAGTAAACCCTGATGGGTGTTACTTCCTCTTTGTTTCCCTGCAAAGGTAAAGCACAATGGGCGGCTATGCATCGCATAGCCGCCCATTATGTGACACTTACCTGCAGGAGAAGCCTGCGATGTCCCCATCTTCCTCGCGAGTAGCAAGCAGCCATTCTTCACCCCTCTTCCTTCTGTGAGTGGCCGGAGTCGTGTGACTGCACGCAGCAGCCTCCACTCATGGCATGACATGACCAAAAAAGTGTTTGGGGACCTGGGTCCTGTCCCAGGGGACATGTATCAATGCAAAAAAAGGGTCATGAGGGGGCGGGGTCATGTGACGGGTGGCCCCACTTCCCCTATATGAGTGGGGACAAATGTCAAAGCTCCAGCGCGTCATTCCGCTGGGCTGTGTCCAGCGGAGAGAGGAGGTCGGCGATGCTGCGCTCTGGATGGATGGATCTTTTCATCGCTGGACCGGAGAGGAGATCACCCGCCGCTGGATACAGACAACATTGGAGCGGGGAGCCGGGACCGAGTGGATTACCACCGCTGGAGTTTTTATTTTTATTTTATTAATAAAGAACTTTTTTCTACGGAGTGTGTGTGTGTTTTTTCAAACTATTTACACTTCCTTCGTGAAATGATAGGGGTACAATGTACCTCATTACCAATTCACATAGAGGGGGGCAGGATTTGGGGGTCCCCTTTGTTAAAGAGGTCTTCCAGATTCTGATAAGCCCCCCGCCCTCAGACCCCCACAACCACCGGGCAAGGGTTGTGGGGATGAGGCCCTTGTCCCCATCAACATGGGGACATCCTCCCCATGTTGAGGACATGTGGCCTGGTACGGTTCAGGAGAGGGATGGCGCACTCTGCCCCCCCTTCTTTTCTGCGGTCGGCCAGGTTAACGTGCTCGGATAAGGGGTCTGGTGTGGATTTTTGGGGGAACTCCATGACATTTATTTTTTTACATTTGGGGTGGAGTTCCCCTTACAATCCACACCAGACCTGAAGGGTCTGGAATGGATATTTGGGGGGAACCCCACGTCATTTTTTTTTTAAATTGACAGCAGGGTTCCCCTTAATATCCATACCAGACCTGAAGGGCCTGGCAATGGAATTTGGGGGGGACCCCCACGCTTTTTTTTTTAATGAATGAATTCTCTTTGAATTGCCAGGAGCCGACAATTCATTATAGCCGCGTTTTAAAAGACTTTTTTTGCTTTCAGAAATGACACTTTGTGCAAGGACAGTTCTAAGTATGGGAAACATGCTCTATTTCACATGCTAACTTTACACCCCCCCTAGGTACAAAATTTAAAGGGATATTTCACTTTTATTGTTTCACTTTTAGCATTATTCAATTCACTGCTCCCAAAAAAGTGTCAGTTTTTTAAAACTTGTTTTTGCATTGATACATGTCCCCTGGGGCAGGACCCAGGTCCCCAAACACTTTTTAGGACAATAACTTGCATATTAGCCTTTAATATTAGCACTTTAGATTTCTCCAATAGACTTTAACAGGGTGTTCCGCGGCTTTTCGAATTGCCGCGAACACCCCTAATTGTTCGTTGTTCGGCGAACAGGCAATGTTCGAGTTGAAAATGAGTTCGACTCGAACTCGAAGCTCATCCCTAATAGAGTGTTGTTGTGTTCTAAAATATTTTGGTTGACAGAGTTTAGATGTTTTATGTTTTTATTAGTGTTTTGCTTGATCGTGTTGCTTGTTTTATATTTTGTAAATAGTTTGAAGAATGTCTTGTAACCTGCCGCTGGTCTCAGAATAATGCCGGATAAAGTTCTATCTTCATGAGGAGCGCACGTTACATCATGACTTGGGACCGTACACGTGAAATATAAGAAGCTGTTCCTATAGTGAGAGGTTCCCGTATTCTAAGCACACATCATAGGGAACCTGTACAGAGGGCGACACAGGGGCTGACACTCACCTCCTTCTAAGAATACTAGCTGCCTGGCAGCTTCTGGTTTCAGCATTTTCTAGGTCACTGACATGGATCGAGCACACAGATAACAAGTATATTAGGCCTAATGCACGCTGGACCTTTATGCTCCTTGGGGCGCCTGCCATTTTTTTTCCTGCCTCTAAACTCCTCAGCATGTTAGGTGATGTATCCTTGTACACATGGGAGTATAGAGGAGTTTAACCACTTGACCGTCGGAAGATTTACCTTCCTTCCTGACCAGGCCATTTTTTGTGCGTTACTTTAACTGACAATTGCGCGGTCTTGCGACGCTGTACCCAAACAAAATGTATGTATTTTTTTTCCACAAATAGAGCTTTCTTTTGGTGGTATTTGATCACCTCTGAGTTTTATATTTTGCTCAATGAACACAAAAAAAAATGCCAATTTTGAAAAACAAAAAACAATATTTTTTACTTTCTGCTATAAAACCTATGCAATAAAAAATAGAAAAAAAATCAAAGTTATTTATAAATCTAAGTCAATATGTATTCTGCTACATGTTATTGGTTTAAAAAATCGCAATAAGTGTATATTGATTGGTTTGCGGAAAAGTGTCTACAAACTATGGGATCATTTTTGTTATTTATTATTTACTAGTAAGGAGAGCAAACAGCGACTTATAGCAGGACTGCGATATTGCGACGGACATTCTGACACTTTTTGGGGACCAGTGACACAAATAGAAAATATGCACTGTCACTATACTAATGACACTGGCTGGTAAGGGGTTAGCATCAGGGGCTATCAAAGGGTTAACTGTGTGCCAGCGTTTCTCTGTACTGTGGGAGGTGTCTTTTTTTATTTTTTTTTAAAGGTTTTTTAGACATTGCAGCGAGTCACCATATTACAATTCTTTTTCTGCAGATTAAGAGTCGGTTCACACTCCAGCGGCACGACTCCGGGGGTGGCTCTGCAAGGCGTCCTGAGGACGACTTCAGAGGCGACCTGCAAAACGACTTCTGTATAGAAGTCAATGCAGGTTGCACCGAGCCGCCCCCAAAGTCATACAGGAACCTTTTTCTAAGTCGGAGCGACTTGCGTCGCTCCTATTAGAAGGGTTCCATTGCCTTCAATGGGACGCGACGAGTCGCCCCAATGTGAACCGACTCTAAGGCCCCGTACACACGACCGAGAACCTCGGCAGAATCCAGCGAGAAGCTCGCTGGGATCCATATTCTGCCGAGATACTCGGTCGTGTGTACGTTTTCGCCGAGCGTCCTGTCGAGAAACAGACAAATTTATCACCGCTCCAGGTGAGCCCCGTGTGCAATCAAGGGTTGTTGAACCACCAAGGTGCTGGCAATGCTAATGATAGCAAATTGAAGGACGAAAACTGGACAGCCGCACTCCGAAATCACTTAAAATAAGTTGTCTTTTATTTTTCAACTGTACATACAGTCACTGCAACCAACAAAATACAGTATGGCCGATGCGTTTCGCACTTACAATCAGTGCTTAGCCATGATTAAGCACTGATTGTAAGTGCGAAACGCGTCGGCAATACTGTATTTTGTTGGTTGCAGTGACTGTATGTACAGTTGAAAAATAAAAGACAACTTATTTTAAGTGATTTCGGAGTGCGGCTGTCCAGTTTTCGTCCTTCAATTTGTCCCGTCGAGAAAGCCGTCAAGCCAAAATAGAGAGCAGGTTCTCTATTTGCTCGATGGCCCATCGAGAACCATGGCTCGACACCTTTCCCGACGGCTTGGTCGACGATTTTGACGGCCGGGCGAGAACCTCGACGGGCGGAACGATGTGTTTGGCCCGTCGAGGTTCACGTACCTGTGTACGCGTTCTAAACATGTTATTTCTAAACATTAAATCTAAACATTAAATCTTTCTATCTCCAAATAATCTCTAGATTATCATTATATCGCTAAACAAAAAAATGGTTTCATGAATTAAAAAATAACAAAACGGTAAAGTTAGCCCAATTTTTTGGTAAAATATGAAAGATGATGTTACGCCAAGTAAATGGATACTTAAGAAGTCATGCTTTAAAATTGCACACACTCATTGAATGGCGCCAAACTTCGTTACTTAAAAATCTCCATAGGCGAAGCTTCAAAATTTTTACAGGATACCAGTTTAGAGTTACAGAGGAGGTCTAGTGCTAGAATTGTCACACACGCTCTAGCGCAAGCGGCGACACCTCACATGTGTGGTTTGAACGACGTTTATATATGTGGGCGGGACTTCAGGAGTCACCCTAAAATAGGAAACCTGGAGCAACAGTCATGACACCAGCCTAAACTGCTGCATGGCAAAGAAAAGATAAAGTAGCTGCATACTTAGTAAGTGATTAAGTCAGATACTAAAGTGCTGAAAGGCCTAACCCTCGCTATGAGGTCAGACTGGGCCCCCCCCTCCCTCTGTGGCCATCCGACAACATAGCAAGGAAGGAGAGGTCTGCATTATACCGTCTGATTGTCTTGGCTCTGAGCACTTTCCTGAGAAAGTCGGTAGTAAAATGATTGCGGAGGGACTGGAGGCTGGAACATCCCATCTCCCTCTGCAATTCTTACTCTGAGGCGCCGTACACACGATCGGATATATCCGATGAAAACGGTCCGCGGACCATTTCCATCGGATATGTCCGATCGGGAGTTTGATCCGATGGCGTGTACACACCATCGGATCAAATTCCCCGCCGCCGGACGGCGCGGTGACGCGGCGGTGACGTTGACGCCGCCGCGTCACCGCCACGTCACCGCACCAGGAAGTAAAACACTTCCGCGCATGCGCCGAATCCATTCGGCAGCGGCGCGGCGGCGGTGGGACCCGACATGTCTGCTGGTAAGTGTACTAACCAGCAGACATGTCGGGCGGACAGATTCCACCCGATAGATTTCAAAGCATGCTTTGAAATCTGTCGGGTGGAGAAATCTGTCCGCTAGCCCATACACACGAGCGGAGATGTCTGCTGAAACGGTCCATCGGACCGTTTTCAGCGGACATATCCCCTCGTGTGTACGCGGCCTGAGTGGCCGTTAATAACTTGCCCACCGCAATACGTATATATACTTTGCGGTTTGCAAGTGGTTCACTGGGACTATGAAGATATCAACCAAAACCCCTGTAATGTTTTTTTCAGCTGGATTTCCTTTGAAAGCTTTCCGAGCAACTCATGAAGCGACGAGACCCTCCTGCCGCTCGCCAGTGTCTCTCGGGGTTACTGTTTTTCTGCTGGCTTGCCTGAGAAATGATCTGACGATGCCTCTGGCTGGTCACAGAGGCAATAAAACACTAGATCGTCTTTGATTGCCTCTATGGCCTTGGTGGATTGGAGCGACGTCATGGTGTTATTTCCAGTCCAAGGTGGAAGAAAAATATTTTTTTATTTTTTTAAAATTAAAATGTCAATTTTTTTTTATAATTTAGCGTCACTTTGAATTTTGCGCCGTGCATGCCCGCCCCTGCCGCGAGCTCCGCTGGTGTCCTGCGATCGTGTCACGGAGCTGCAGAACGGGGGGATGCCTTTGTAAACAAGGCATTTCCCTGTTCTGCCTAGTGACAGGACACTGATCGTCTGCTCCCTGTCATCAGTAGCAGCGATCAGTGTCATGTCACAGTAAGCCCAACCCCCACACAGTTAGAATCACTTCCTAGGACACACTTAACCCTTTCCTCTTCCCCTAGTGGTTAACCCCTTCACTGCCAGTGTCCCAAATTAGCGTCAAAAGTGTCTGATGTGTCCGCCATAATGTAGCAGTCACGATAAAAATCGCTGATCACCCGCCATAGTAAAAAAAAAAAAAAATATTAATAAAAATGCCATAAAACTATCGCCTATTTTGTAGACGCTATATCTTTTGCCAAACCAATCAATAAAGGCTTATTGCAATTTTTATAACCAAAAATATGTAGAAGAATACGTATCGGCCTAAACTGAGGAAAAAAATATATATACATTTTTTGGAGATATTTATTATAGCAAACAGTAAAAAATATAGCTTTTTTTTTCAAAATTGTTGCTCTTCTTTTGTTTATAGCGCAAAAAATAAAAACCGCAGAGGTGATCAAATACCACCAAAAGAAAGCTCTATTTGTGGGAAACAAAGGACGTCAATTTTGTTTGGGAATCAAGCCGCACGACTGCGCAATTGTCAGTTAAAGCGATGCAGTCGCAAATCGCAAAAAGTAGACATGTGCACAGAAAAAAAATTTGTTTTTTTTTGTTCCGTTTCGTATGGTCCCGTCTGTTCGTTTCCGTTTGTTTTTCGTAAGATGCCCGTTTTCCCGTTCGTTCCCGTTCGTTTGTCGTACGACGTGATTTTTTCGTATTCCGATCATTTCGTATTTCCGTTACCGTTTTATTTTCGTACATGCGGGATAATTCGTTATTCTGTTTAATTCATGTTCGTTTCTTGTTAGACAATAATTATCGTGAATTTTCGTCAATTTGCATTCTGTGTATCTTGAATGCTTTTCTTTTGTTAGTGTCAGTTGTATGTTCATTGTTCAATGACATCTATAAAAAAAGAATTTCATTATGTATATTGAATGAATTCCTTTGTCTGTTATAGGTGTCATATCAACATACGAAAATAACAAAAGAAACAGGTTCAAATGCAAATCTTTTGTTTATGGTTTTTTTAATGGCCAGAGAGTTAGGCTGGCCATACATGATACAATTTTCTGTGCAATTTTCTTTAGATTTACCTTCAACTATGTAGTGCAAGGGCCTGCCTGATTGCATACAATTGAAAGTGTTGTTTAGTTTGCCCTCATATTATATGGTTTTTGGTAAATCTAAAAGAAAATTGTACAAGAAAATTGAACATGTATGGCCAGCCTCAGTGACTGAAAGCAGCTGATATGTTGATATGACACCTATAACAAAAAAATTGCCTTCAGTATTTTGAATACACAGAAAAAAGAAAAAAGAATTCATTCAATATACATAATGAAATTCTTTTGTTATAGATGTCATTGAACAATGAACATACAACTGAAAACGGATTCAAACAAAATACACAATGCAAACCTCTTGATACAGATTTAATTTTCGTTATGTTGCCATTTTAGTTTTGTCGTTTTTTCCCGTCGGATCGTTCGTAATTGCAGTCGTTCGTTATGCGGCTAATCCGTTATCCCGTCGTTTTCGTATTTTGGTGCTTTAATATTTTCGTACAAAAATGACATTCGTACGAACGGGAATGCACATATCTAGCAAAAAGTGTCCTGGTCATTTAGCAGCCAAATCCTCTGGGGCTGAAGTGGTTAAATTCCTCGTAATAGGGAAAAAGCTGATAAAAAAAAATAAAAAAAATTCAAGGGACAGTGTAAAAAAAAAAAAAAAAAACGTGCTCGCACGCAGAAGCGGACGCATACATACGTAAACGGCATTCGCACCACACATGTGAGGTATCGACACGAATGTTAGAGTGGGAGCAATAATTCTAGACCTCTGTAACTCTAAACAAGTAACCTGTAGAGGCGTTTAAAGCCTTTAGAGCTTATGGTGATTTTTAAGTACCAAAGTTTGTCGCCATTGAATGAGTGTGCGCAATTTTAAAGCGTGACATGTTATGTATCTTTTTACTCAGCGTAATATCATCTTTTTATTTATTTTTTATTCATTGAAATTTTATTTATTCAAAAAAAATTATATTAAAAAATGCTGCACAAATACCGTGTGACATAAAAATGTTGGGGGAGTGGGCGGCGTGGGTGCCCAGTCTAACCTCATATCTAGCATTAGGGGACACAGTACTCCATGCACTTTGTCCTACAGTGGACAGAACAGTGAAAAAAAGTGTATTCTGCTGCTATTGGTCCCTTGCAGCTCCTGTACAGCAGAGCTGGAGAGGAAAAAGCAGCACAAGAAGCCAACCACGTCATGTGCTGACAAGGAGCCTTCTGATAGGAGGAGAAAGCAGAGTAGTAAAAAGATGAGATCATCACTGTGCTGCTAACCTTTCATGCCCCATTCACATCCAGTGACACCAGAGCGTTGCATTTTTTATGCATTTTTTTTTTAGCATTTGTGCCGTGTTTTTTGGAGCAACACCTTTCAATTGAATAGGCTGCCTTCTGCTCCAAAAACACAACAAAGTAGCTCCTGTACCCATTTTTGGCGCTGACTTTGGCGCATTTTTGGACAGCGTGCCTTGGCGCCTTTCTCACATTTTTCTTCACACTACAAAAGGTTCATTTTTTGGTACCTTTGGGGTGCCATTAAGAATAAATTGAATGTTAAAAAAAAAAAGAATAAATGCCACTTAAACGCTCATCACACAGTTTACAGCATCTTTAGCATGATCCAGAATCACATGATTGTGCCCAGGATTTCGATATGCCAGTGTTTCTCAACTCCAGTCCTCAAGCCCCCCCAACAGGTCATGTTTTCAGGATTTCCCTCAGATGAAAAGGCTGTGGGAATTACTAAGGCAGTGAAACTGATCAAATCACCTGTACAAAATAATGGAAATCCTGAAAACCTGACCTGTTGGGGGGCCTTGAGGACTGGAGTTGAGAAACACTGCGATATGCTAAGGTGTGATCGGGACCTCACTGTCTGGGCTGGGTTCAAGACAACATGGGATCAGTGGAAGTGAGTTGAATGATGCCGGATGTCACACTGAGGACATCTTGTGGCAGAAATGGAGTACTGTTGGGATGAGCTCCAGATTGAAAGTGAATAGCGTAACAAATATTCATTTTTATCTTGTTCGTTTTGGGCTTGAGTCAAAACAATGCCAGACCCCTAATCCACATATTGGATTCTGATCATTTATATGTGATGATTTATGCACTCATTTTAGGTCTATGCCATTGAAAGCATAAGCTCTTTGCTCACCATTTCAGCCAGGCAGCTAGCATTTTCAGTCATCAGCGGAAGCTTCTGTATTTCTCTCAGTACTGATTTGAACACAACATTGAATAAAACCCTTTTCAGTGTTTTAATGCTGCATAATGTTTTTAATATTCTTATTTTTTTTTAAATCTAATGTCATTATAAGAAATGAAAACTGAAATGCCTGTCAGCGTTCCATATCTATATGTAATGTGTGATGTCATGTTACTCACTATACAAGTGATTGATCGTTCTATTTGCAGTGCATTAGGATGATCTAAACATGTTTATAATTCTGAAATCTGTCAACTCTCCTATTCTACGTATAATCTACTCATGTGCGGTTATAAAGCTATATATCTAATTTATAATTTAATGCAGCTTATTACTGTGTAAAACAATAAAATAACGTATTAATGGAGCCTCTGTAATATTCATGATACCACACTCAATGTACATAAAGCTGCACCTAGAGGAGCTCACGGCCAGCTAAGTAGACATTTCTTTCCACTTCATAGGTAATGTGTCTATGCCGGCCAGGCTTGTGCTATAATAGAGGGTGATGAGCGGGTGTCTGCATACCTAGGCTGCCAGCCATTGCCAATACCCACCTGGCATCGAGTGTAATTGTGGGTGAGATACAGCGCAGAGCACACTTTTATCACCAAAGGAGGAATCATGGAGAGGAATTCCAATACTAGTATTGTCATTGGAAACCTGCCATTAGAAAAACCTGGGGGCGGCCTTTCCTAAAAATGCCTGGCTGTCGCCCTGATCCTCTTGCTGCAGTATTTTGGATCTGTAACCAGAACAAGCATGGAGATCACAACTGCTGACTTTTTTCTGACTTTCTTTACTTGTGTGATCAGTGACTCGGCTGTTAGTAACAGGGCTGTCTTAATGCATGGGCAGCTCTGGGCACAGGTGCATGGGGGCCCCATGAGAATCTTGCATTACATCATACTTGCCAACTGTCCCAGATTTGCCTGGACAGTCACGCTTTCTACTAAGCTGTCGGCCATGTCCCGGCCAGCGTCCCATAAGAATCTTGCATTACATCATACCGTGTTTCTCCAAAAATAAGACCTACCCCAAAAATAAGACCTAGCAATATTTTCCAGGAGGGCTGCAATAAAAGCCCTACCCTGAAAATAAGCCCTAGTTTAAAATGTTTGTAAAATCCTATAATCCACTCTATTACAGTATTATATAATGTACAATGTGTGCGTTTCTGTAATATAAATGCCGGGAAGAGAGCTCCGCTGGGTCACAGAAGCACAGAGCGGCACTATAACGAAGGTATTTGGCACAATTATATTACAGAAACACACACATTGTACATTATTTACTTTGGTAATAGAGTGGATTATAGGATTTTACAAGCATTTTAACTCAGTTCACACTGGGGATTCCTATCAGGAAGGGAGAAACAGGAGGAGAGAAGACAGCACATTACATGGTAAGACCTACCCCGAAAATAAGCCCCACTGTGTCTTTTGTTGCCAAAATTAATAAAAGACCCGGGCTTATTTTCGGGGAAACACGGTACTTGCCAACTGTCCTGGATTTGCCAGGACAGTCACGCTTTCTACCAAGCTGTCCCGGGATGACCATGTCCTGGCCAGCGTCCCATAAACTGTACTCTGCCCTCATGATCCTGGTATTCTGCTCTCCTGACTCCCCCATGTACTGTGCCCTTTGTGTTGATTAGTCTTTGATTTATGTCACGTTTTCTTTTTGTTTAAAATCAGTTATATTTTATTTAATTTTATCAAATATTTATACTTTCATTCTTGAGAGTAGTAACTTGGGACAGGCTGGTAGGGGCATTGCTTTGCCCAAGGGCTAATGATGTTATTAAGACGGCCCTGGTTGGTAAAGTGATTGAAAACCTCAGGCTTGAAATACGAAGACAGCATATCCCTCTATAGTGTGTACTTTTAAGAGCATTACATTTCAATTCTGTCTGTTGCTTCATTCCTCTCCTATCAGCATGAGTCACGTCTAACAAGTTTTCCTGACCCCAAGAGGTAACAAGGCAACAGTAGAGAGAGCTATAGGCACACAGCCTGTGATTGACAGCCTCAGCTCTGTTCATGTATGCTATGTGAAATTTGGGGGGTGATGTCCCTTCCCTCCGATCAGAGCTCTTCACACTGAGCTCTGCAGAGTTTAACCCCCGCCCCCTAATTTCTGAAAGCATAGACAAGCCTTGTAAATTTTGGACTTTGAACAGATGTAGAGAAAAGAAGACTGCAGGTTAAGAGGTACAACTTATGTAGGAAGATTTGTTTGATCTCTGTGTATCGCATGAGGCCAGTCACTTAACCAGTATGTGAGGGTCTACAACCACTTTAAAGTCAGTGGGGTTCATTTCCTAAAGGCAACATTGCAAAGAGGTCAAGCTATTTGTCTTTAAAAACCAACCCCAGTGGTCAGCCTAATACCCAGGAAGAAAATTATGTTTAAAGTCGAACTGGTGGGGGTGGTGGACAGATACCGCATCGGACCGACGCTGCATCCACCTATGTGAGTATAACAGTTTGTTTTGTTTAAATCACGAACTTAGCTTTTAAACTCAATCCGGGGAAGAAGACAAAATATACCCTTGCAGTGCCCCCCATACACCAAGGATTAAATGCTTGTTTAGTCCTGGGGTGCAGGGATTAGCAGTATTAATTCTGCACAGCGCTGTTCCCAGGTTTCGGCTGTGAGCGGTCCCTCATCATCATCATCATGCACGCTGCAGGGCTATTAACCCTACATTGTCCGTTAAGAGGCGAGCCTGCCACGTGCCCCAAAGAGCCTTAAGCCTCATACACATGATCAGATTTTCTGCGGACAACAAACATGAAACAACATGTTTTTTTTAGCTCTTTAGTGCCACCCTTTGGGCAACTTCTGCTAATGTTGTGTTATGGTGAGCATTGCTTCTGAGCATGCGTGTTTGTACTTTGGAGTTTTGTCCGACGGACTTGTGTACACATGATCGTAAAATCCAACAACACACAATTGTTGGCAGAAAACCCGACAACAATTGTCTGATGGAGCATACAAATGGTCGGATTTTCCGACAACAGCCTGCCATCACACAATTCCCGTTGGATAATTCGATCACGTGTACGAGGCTTTAGATAGGACACTGCAGGGGACCAGTTGCATGTATTGAAGGAGCTTACTGGATCCAATTATAAAGTAACCAGAGGCAGGAATAAAGTAACCAGAGGCAGGAATAAAGTAACCAGAGGCAGGAATAAAGTAACCAGAGGCAGGAATAAAGTATCCAGAGGCAGGAATAAAGTATCCAGAGGCAGGAATAAAGTAACCAGAGGCAGGAATAAAGTAACCAGAGGCAGGAATAAAATAACCAGAGCCAGGAATAAAGAAACCACCCAGAGCCAGGAATAAAGTAACCAGAGCCAGGAATAAAGTAACCAGAGCCCGGTATAAAGTAACCAGAGCCCGGTATAAAGTAACCAGAGCCCGGTATAAAGTAACCAGAGCCCGGTATAAAGTAACCAGAGCCCGGAATAAAGTGACCAGAGCCCGGAATAAAGTGACCAGAGCCAGGAATAATGTGACCAGAGCCAGGAATAATGTGACCAGAGCCAGGAATAAAGTGACCAGAGCCAGGAATAAAGTGACCAGAGCCAGGAATAAAGTGACCAGAGCCAGGAATAAAGTGACCAGAGCCAGGAATAAAGTGACCAGAGCCAGGAATAAAGTGACCAGAGCCAGGAATAAAGTGACCAGAGCCAGGAATAAAGTGACCAGAGCCAGGAATAAAGTGACCAGAGCCAGGAATAAAGTGACCAGAGCCAGGAATAAAGTGACCAGAGCCAGGAATAAAGTGACCAGAGCCAGGAATAAAGTGACCAGAGCCAGGACTAAAGTAACCAGGGCCAGGTATAAAGTAACCAGAGCCAGGTATAAAGTAACCAGAGCCAGGTATAAAGTATCCAGAGCCAGGAATAAAGTATCCAGAGCCAGGAATAAAGTATCCAGAGCCAGGAATAAAGTATCCAGAGCCAGGAATAAAGTATCCAGAGCCAGGAATAAAGTATCCAGAGCCAGGAATAAAGTATCCAGAGCCAGGAATAAAGTATCCAGAGCCAGGAATAAAGTATCCAGAGCCAGGTATAAAGTATCCAGAGCCAGGTATAAAGTATCCAGAGCCAGGTATAAAGTATCCAGAGCCAGGTATAAAGTATCCAGAGCCAGGTATAAAGTATCCAGAGCCAGGTATAAAGTATCCAGAGCCAGGTATAAAGTATCCAGAGCCAGGTATAAAGTATCCAGAGCCAGGTATAAAGTATCCAGAGCCAGGTATAAAGTATCCAGAGCCAGGTATAAAGTATCCAGAGCCAGGTATAAAGTATCCAGAGCCAGGTATAAAGTATCCAGAGCCAGGTATAAAGTATCCAGAGCCAGGTATAAAGTATCCAGAGCCAGGTATAAAGTATCCAGAGCCAGGTATAAAGTATCCAGAGCCAGGTATAAAGTATCCAGAGCCAGGTATAAAGTATCCAGAGCCAGGTATAAAGTATCCAGCGCCAGGTATAAAGTATCCAGAGCCAGGAACAAAGTAGCCAGAGCCAGGAACAAAGTAGCCAGAGCCAGGAACAAAGTAGCCAGAGCCAGGAACAAAGAAGCCAGAGCCAGGAACAAAGAAGCCAGAGCCAGGAATAAAGAAACCAGAGCCAGGAATAAAGAAACCAGAGCCAGGAATAAAGAAACCAGAGCCAGAAATAAAGAAACCAGAGCCAGAAATAAAGAAACCAGAGCCAGAAATAAAGAAACCAGAGCCAGAAATAAAGAAACCAGAGCCAGAAATAAAGAAACCAGAGCCAGAAATAAAGAAACCAGAGCCAGGAATAAAGAAACCAGAGCCAGGAATAAAGAAACCAGAGCCAGGAATAAAGAAACCAGAGCCAGAAATAAAGAAACCAGAGCCAGGAATAAAGAAACCAGAGCCAGGAATAAAGAAACCAGAGCCAGAAATAAAGAAACCAGAGCCAGAAATAAAGAAACCAGAGCCAGGAATAAAGAAACCAGAGCCAGGAATAAAGAAACCAGAGCCAGGAATAAAGTAACCAGAGCCAGAAATAAAGTAACCAGAGCCAGGAATAAAGGAACCCCGCAAAAAACAAACATTTAACCCTTGCAATGCAGGGGGGTTTCGCACTGCAAGGGTAAATTTTGTTCTCATTCCCAGAGTTTCGTTTTTTTAAATGCTCCATTACAGTTGAGCTTCCCCTGCAATGTAAGGGTTAAATGCTCGTAAGGTCTATTGAGGCACAAAAAGCACTTTTACTTATGCTCTCCTGTGCTCCTGTGGCAGCCGGTCCTCTCCTTTTCTCCCCTATGCTGCGGACCGTTCCTCATCATCCTCAGTAGGTATGGTCTCTGCATTGGCCTTGATGATATCAGAGGACCTGTGATCACTGGAGTATAGGAGACTCCGGAGACCGGTCTTACAACCTGGAGGGAGCCTTTTTGGGGCGCTTTAGACCTAAATATGCATTTAACTCTTGCATTGCCGGCCTTACCCACTGTAAAGGCAAAGAAGGATTTTTCCTTTCCTTGGAATTTAGCTTTAAATATTGTACTGTTTAGAAATGCACTATTGGGACTTAAAATTATATGCAAATCTTTTCAATAAAAAGTTTTTTTTTTTTTTTTTTTGTTTCTCAGAATGTTCTTTTGATGTCCTATAACTGCTTTGTTCATATTTAAATTTCTAAATAAATGTATGATGCTAGAAATGTATGTAGTTATTCTACAGATATTGATCACCCAAGGATGGATCACTTATCAATATTGCTTTTGTTTGTGGGAATAGGAATGATTGAGTGAGAGATGAGGGATGATGGAGATGAGTGCTCAGCCTTGCAGGCTGTGTGATCTGGACTGTAGTAAATCAGGACCTGGCAGTGTGAGGCTCCAGGAAAGCTCTGCAGATCCATCTGTATTACTGTGCTTAATGTTTTCCTTTTAGTCTAAATCCAGCAGAGCTGTTCTGCTTACTGTACTTGTAATTTGTCTACTAATTTACCAGAACGCTGCAGACTAGAAAAGTCATGGAAGCTGGATAGGTTTCAGAAGCCAGCGATGCAGCCCCAAGCCTCCCCTCTGAGGCAGCACATGATATTCTTTATGTTGTGTAAGGAAAAAGGGAAAGTATTGGTGTTTCGACATTATTATTAATTAAACTGCAGCTGGTTAAGAACCGTCCCTGATGTGCACTAAACTTAATAGAAACAAAAGAGCCAACTGCATTGCAGAAATTCACTAGAACTAAGTGCTTGTTGGACTACTTTACTGCACCATCCATTTCTACCTGCAATGCCCATTGACATTTACTGTGCAGTGATACTACAGGTTCACCACAGAACAAAGTTTTCACCTTGCTAAAAAATGTTTGTTAAAGCAGAGTTTCACCAATATAAAAGTCAGCAGCTACAAAAAGTGTGGGGGAGGAGCCGAGTGACGCGATCGATGGAGCAACATCCGCATGAGGAGATCACCACACTGAGCTGTATCCAGGGCCATCTTAATAGCATCATGGGCCCCTGGGCAAAGTAATGCTCTGGGGCCCCTACAATGGAGACGGTGCAGGTAAACATAAATCAAGTAGGTAGGAGGTAGGGGATATCTAGGGTGTAGATGGGTCAGAGTGCTGGGGGGATATCTAGGGTGTAGATGGGTCAGAGTGCTGGGGGGATATCTAGGGTGTAGATGGGTCAGAGTGCTGGGGGGATATCTAGGGTGTAGAGGGGTCAGAGTGCTGGGGGAATATCTAGGATGTAGAGGGGTCTGAGTGTTGGGGGGATATCTAGGGTGTAGAGGGGTCAGAGTGCTGGGGGAATATCTAGGGTGTAGAGGGGTCAGAGTACTGGGGGGATATCTAGGGTGTAGAGGGGTCAGAGTGCTGGGGGGATATGTGGGACGTAGAGGGGTCAGAGTGCTGGGGGATATCTAGGGTGTAGAGGGGTCAGAGTGCTGGGGGGATAACTGGGGTGTAGAGGGGTCAGAGTGCTGGGGGAATATCTAGGGTGTAGAGGGGTCAGAGTGCTGGGGGAATATCTAGGGTGTAGAGGGGTCAGAGTGCTGGGGGAATATCTAGGGTGTAGAGGGGTCAGAGTGCTGGGGGAATATCTAGGGTGTAGAGGGGTCAGAGTGCTGGGGGGATATCTAGGGTATAGAGGGGTCAGAGTGTTGGGGGATATCTAGAGTGTAGAGGGGTCAGAGTGCTGGGGGGATATCTAGGGTGTAGAGGGGTCAGAGTACTAGGGGGATATCTAGGGTGTAGAGGGGTCAGAGTGCTGGGGGGATATCTGGGATGTAGAGGGGCATCCCAGGCTCAAGGACCAGCTGCTTTGGGGAAAGGGCAGGGGCCCCCAATGCAGCTGGGGCCCCTGGGCAGTGCCCAGGTGTGCCCTCTCATTAAGACAGCCCTGGCTGTATCTATAGGCTGTCTGTGTCCAGAGATTTGTGAGTGTGGTTTCTTCGTTGTAGTCCACAATCTCTTTTTGGCCATACTGCACTATGAGCATTCTCCTGTGTTTTCTTCTCTCCCCTTTCTTCTCATGAGTTGGTCCTCTGGAACAGCAAGTGGCAGTACTAGACTGGGGTAGGAGGTACGATGAAGTACTGAGCACACCACAGAAGCTCCCTATTATTGAGCCAGTCTACATGCCTGAACTGTGAATTGTTCGCTGCTGCACTTATCTGTTTTTTTTTTTTTCACTTTACAGTGTCCTTTTGCACTGATGCACAATTGCACTTAGTGCGTGCGTACATGTGTGTTTACATGAATGTATGCACATTTTATGTATGCGCTTTTAATTCTGACCCCCTATATGTGTACAATCAGAACTGATTTTTTGAGCGTTTCTATGCTTATTTTTATTCATTAAATACTAAACTTGCTACACTTAGAAGGCGCTGCTCTTTTTCCCTTACTATGTTCCGAAGATTTTTCTAACTTTTGAGCTGGCAGCCTCCTAAGGCCTGCATATTGTTCTCCCTGCAGGGACTTATTGATTTATATGGCCTTGTTTTACTTCCCAGCTTATTATTTTACCCCATACCCATCTGTTAGTTATACTCAGCCATAACCAGTGTGCGCCATATTACCCCACTGTTTGTCCACACCAGCCTGCAAGCGGGTCCCACCACCTATCTTCTAGTGCTCAACTCCAATCATGGCCCGAAATGTTTGTTATTAGGTCTAGATATGTGTTTCCCCTTTTGGGTAACTGAATATGCTTCAGAACTTCCTCACATATATATCTTCTTTATTTAACCACTTGATACCCGCAGGCCGTCAAATGACGTCCAAAACGGGGACCTATTATCCTGGGTGGACGTCATATGACAGCCTGGACTTTGCGGGGGGATATCTCAATGATGCCTGCACCCAGAGGCATCATTGAGATATAATTTTTTAGCGTTGGCGATCGTGCGCACTGTAAGAACGATCATAGCGGCTGTTCCGCCGCTAGATCATTCTTACAGGCGGCGGGAGGGGACACCCCCCCTCCCGCCGCCATCCGGTGCTTCTCCGGTCTCTCCCGTCCCATCGGGAGCCCGGAGAGATGATCGCCGTCCGCCGGATGTTTGCCATAGAGATGACTGGTGACCAGATGGTCACCAGTCATCTCTATGACTGTCGGAGGACCCAGGCGCGATGTGATGACGTCACGCCCGGGTCCCGTAAGTAAACAAACCGCAATTGCGGCTAGTTTGAATGAGATCTGTGAATTTTTTTTCACAATCTCATTCTTTCCAGCCTAGAGGAGAGAGGTGAGGTCTTATTGACCCCGCATCTCTCCTTAAAGAGGACCTGTCACACACATTCCTATTACAAGGGATGTTTACATTCCTTGTAATAGGAATAAAAGCGTTTGAAAAAAAAAATGTAAAAAAAAAAGTGTAAAAAATAAGTAAAATAAAAAATAAATAATAATATTAAAATTAAAATGCCCTGTCCCTGTTTGCTTGCGCTCAGAAGCGTACGCACACGCAAGTCCCGCCCACGTATGTAAACGTCGTTCAAACCACACATGTGAGGTGTCACCACATCCGTTAGAGCGTGTGCAAAAATTCTAGCACTAGACCTCGTCTGTAACTCTAAACTGGTAACCTGTAAAAATGTTAGTGTCGCCTATGGAGATTTTTAAGTAACGAAGTTTGCCGCCATTCCATGAGTCTACGCAATTTTAAAGTGTGACATGTTAGGTATCTATTTACTCGGCGTAACATCATCTTTCATATTTTACCAAAAAATTGGGCTAACGTTACTGTTTGTTATTTTTTAATTTATGAAACCATTTTTTTTTACAAAAAAAAATTATTGCGCAAATATGGTGCAAGATAAAAAGTTGCAATGACCCCCATTTTATTCCCTAGGGCGTCTGCTAAAAAAACATATATAATGTTTGGGGGTTCTGAGTAAATTTCTAGCAAAAGAATGATGATTTGTACATGTAGGAGAGAAGTGCCAGAATAGGCCCGGGAAGGAGGTGGGTTTTACAGCCCTGTATTGAAGTGGTTAAATAAGTCTCCTGGCATATTTCCCATTAAGGGTCTCTGTCTTCTTTTCTGCCAATATGCTCAAACAAGGCATGGGATGGCTCTCATAGTGTAGTAAAATCAATGTCAAGTATTTATTAAAAGAATTGCACTTACAATATAAATGTAGGAAAAACATCTTTAACCACTTGCCTACTGTGCACCTACACCCCCTTCCTGCCCAGACAAAATTTAAGCTTTCGGCACTGCATCGCTTTAACTGACAATTGCGCGGTCGTGCGACGTGGCTCCCAAACAAAATTGGTGTCCTTTTTTCACAAATAGAGCTTTCTTTTGGTGGTATTTGATCACCTCTGCGGTTTTTATTTTTTGCGCTATAAACAAAAATAGAGCCTCAATTTTGAAAAAAATTCAATATTTTTTACTTTTTGCTATAATAAATAACCCAAAAAATATATAAAAAAAACATTTTTCCCTCAGTTTAGGCCGATACGTATTCTTCTACATATTTTTGGTAAAAAAAAAAATGCAATAAGCGTTTATCGATTGGTTTGCGCAAAATGTATAGTGTTTACAAAATAGGGGATAGTTTATGGCATTTTTTTTTTTTTTTTTACTATTAATGGCGGCGATCTGCGATTTTTTTTTTTTTTTTTTTTTTTTTTTTTTTTTTATTGGGACTGCGACGTTATGGCGGACACTTCGGACACTTTTCTGACATTTTTGGGACCATTTACATTTATACAGTGAACAATGCTATAAATATGCATTGATTACTGTATAAATGTGACTGGCAGTGAAGGGTTAACCACTAGGGGGCGGGGAAGGGGTTAAATGTGTGTCCTATGAGTGTTCTAACTGTAGGGGGAGGGGGGGGGTGACTGGGGGTGGTGACCGATTGTGTCCCTATGTACAAGGGACACAGCATCGGTCTCCTCTCCCTGACAGGACGTGGAGCTCTGTGTTTACATACAGAGCTCCACGTCCCCGCTCAGTTACTGGGCAATCGCGTGTGCCCGTCGGCGATCGTTGCCGCGCGCGCACTCGCACCGGGATCCCAGCAGAGCGGCGGGGTGCGCGCATCCGCCCGCGGCTTTAAAGTCCTCCGCCCGCCATCATTTGACGGTGGGCGGTGGACAAGTGGTTAAAATCCATTTACGTCTGTTTTCTCGGGGCATCAGCATCACCCGGCTCCTCCCACGCGTTATGTTGCGCCTCACGTGACTTCATCAGGGATTTATCAGGGCCATGGCCAGAAATGCTGGTTTCTCAGCAAAATAAAGCATGAAGATATAAATGGATGGGTGTTTTTTTTTTTTTTTTATGTATTAAAAGAGAAGTATGGGTTTGTCTTTTTTTATTTTTTATATTATTTATACTTACCTAGGTGGGTGCTGCATCTGTCCCCCGTGCCTCCACACTGAGAACCGAGCGATCAGAGCCCGTCGTCAGTCACAGCTCTCTGCCTCTCATGCGCTGAGCTGTGGAGGAGACGGAACGGCCGGGTCAGGCTCTTGAATAAAATAATATGCAAAGTGGTTGGAGTGAAGCTTCAGAATGGCAAAGATGATTTTATTACAAATTTGAGCAGACTGCAGTTCCTCTTTAATCTCCTCCTGTGAGAGTTTCTTTTCAGGCAGGTAGATGCTAGTTTCTGGATTTTATGAAGATTTGTCAAGGCTTACTAATAGCCATATTAATGTCACCAGATATTAAGTGCACTAATTGGGCAACTCTGCTGTTTAATTATGTAGTCAAAATGTTCTACTAAAAGTAAAATGACTTTAATTATACTTTTATATTTTCCAGCAATTTTCTCAGTGTGATACCTTGAAAGCAAAAAGTAAACTTGCTCAAACTAATGAATTATAGCTGTGAGAAAGAGTTGCAGTCAAACCATTTTCTTAAGTTTTGCACTGAGCGAGTTTGGAAGCTCTGTCAGATTATTATTGCTGTGTGTGCTCCCAATTGGGGGATTTGCGATTCCTTCCTACCCCACTGTGACCAGGACTAGATCTCAAACTGCAATATAAACATGTATTATTTTTATTTCTAGGAACTCTGCTCACAATGATTTTGGACATTTAGATATTCATATATAGGGACACCTCTACAGACTTACAATTATTTATCATAAATCACTACTTTGCAGATTTTGTGCAGATGTTTTGTGTTTCAGCGTGCCGCAGTACCATTTTTTTTTAATGGCGCCCAACGCTGTAAGGCAATGCACCTGTGCAACAGGTTTAAGGCTGGTCTTACACTTACTAAATGTCAGTTTTTTACTGTTTTGATATCCATTTTTTAATAAAATTACACTATTGAGGCATCTGTTTTCCTTGCATGTATGATCTACCAACTGGTGCCTATGCTGTTGTGGAACTTGCCGATTTACAACATCACGGTTGTTTTTTGTCTGCTTGGTGTCATACACATGTAGCGCTACCCTCGAAGGAGCCGCTGGCCATATTTGGGACCGGCGTTTCTCGGTAGCATGTCTAGGGGTATGATGAAAAGTAGACCGTGTGTGAGCAATGATAGAATGTCCAAACAGCAAGGTGTCATTTTCTGTGCTTTTATTCTTATACCCAAAACGGCAACAGGTAACTTCAGGTGAATAGAGAAAGATGATGAAAGAAAAAGTTGCAGGTGCAGGCCTTAGCTATGTACAGAAGCAGTCCTGCTTCAATGATATCTTTTGCTTCGTCGCCACTCCAACCGGAGTAGGTGTAGTGTGCCCGGACAGTCTCTCTCACAGAACTGGCAGCCGGAGTATCACTCGGAACCCTGAGAAGGAAACAAGCCTCTGCCACAGACTTGGCTCAATGGAACAGGAGAGGTACCTCTGCCACAGGCCCTTGCTCTGGAATACAACTTGATGGAGCAATTCTTTCTCAGTAAAGTAGTTTACCTGAATTGTCTTCAGGTAGATCTTGATTTTAGGTGATCGACTGACTGGTTGCCATATAACAAACTCCCAGTGTCCTGTCACCTTGATCCTCGATGGTTCGTCTGGGCCTTATTGGATCGCCTGCCTCCGGGCTTTCCTCAGACTGACTGCCCACCGAACAGCACAACTCGCTTGGGAGCTTCTCATAGAATTGAGGACCCAGTAAGTCACTGGGGCGCCTCTGCAGCTTTAGTTGATCCGGGCCATGAGGGCCCAGAGTCAGGAACTCCACGTAGCAAGCGCACCCCGGCCTGGTAGGCCATAACGCTGGGGCCCGTGATGTGCGCACACCCTAAAGGTGGGTGCCGCACCCGGATCCAACCTCGAACTCCCGGTGCCAAGATGGCGCCCTCAAGAAGTACCCTCCCCCAGCATGCCCCGTGAGGGAAAACCTCCCCTGATTGGCTGCTGGCAAGAAGGTGCTCTCGCTGGTCTCCACTACCGCCACCTGTCCTTCCAAGATGGTAAGGTATCTTCGGAACATAGAATGAAACAACAGCACAGCACAGCACAGCACTAAACTAACATAAATCATATGGATGAGAGCTGTGTAACTCTCTCATCCCCCTCTAAATTTGAATAGCGTCCATACTTGAAAGTACAGGGGCGCTACACACATGCTGGTCTAGGTCCTGCATACAAGGGACCATTGGCTCTGGTAAGCAGTTTACCTACTCTATGGTGGTGGATTTCACTTTGGTCTTTTGATTCCAAGAAGAAAGTTCAGCTGATGTCTTGGAACATCACTGGGTGTTTATTTACACTGAAGTTATACATGGACTTTCCTTTTTTTGTTTTTTGGTTCATTGTTTTTAGGTTCATGTACTTTATATTATCACTTCATTGATGGCACTATTTAGTTCATTGTAGAGTTTAGATTTATGTTTTGTTTATAATAGGGTTGTCCCGATACCACTTTTTTAGGACCGAGTACAAGTACCAATATTTTTTTTTCAAGTAGTCGCCGATACCGAATACCGATACTTTTTTTAAACGTGTCCCCTACATATTGCAGCCATGTCCCCTACATATTGCAGCCATGTCCCCTACATATTGCAGCCATGTCCCCTACATATTGCAGCCATGTCCCCTACATATTGCAGCCATGTCCCCCACATATTGCAGCCATGTCCCCCCACATATTGCAGCCATGTCCCCTACATATTGCAGCCATGTCCCCTACATATTGCAGCCATGTCCCCCACATATTGCAGCCATGTCCCCCACATATTGCAGCCATGTCCCCCACATATTGCAGCCATGTCCCCCACATATTGCAGCCATGTCCCCCACATATTGCAGCCATGTCCCCCACATTGCAGCCATGTCCCCCACATATTGCAGCCATGCTCCCCACATTGCAGCCATGTCCCCCCCATATTGCAGCCATGCCCCCCCATATTGCAGCCATGTCCCCCACATTGCAGTCATGTCCCCCCATATACAGCCATGTCCCCCACATATTGCAGCCATGCCCCCCCATATTGCAGCCATGCCCCCCCATATTGCAGCCATGCCCCCCCATATTGCAGCCATGTCCCCCCCATATTGCAGCCATGCCCCCCCTACCTGATGATGATGCCGCCGCCGCCGTATATACAAAGACACCGCCGCCGTGAACATTATAGGCAGTGCCTTTCAATAGCTATTTTCCCTGCCGCGCGCCATGTTAAGGACACTCCCTCTTGCTCGGGATTGGACAGATCCGAGCAAGGGGGAGTGTCTATACACGCAAAGCGGGAAAACAGCTATTCAAAGGTGCCTATAATGTTCGCGGCGGCGGCTTTGTATATACGTCGGTGGGGTCGGATTCGCTTATGCGGCGTTGGCGGCGGGGGCGGCGGGGGGGGAGTATTCTATTTGGGTATCGGGGGTATTTGCGGGAGAACAAGTACTCCCGCAAATACTCAGTATCGGTCCCGATACCGATACTAGTATCGGTATCGGGACAACCCTAGTTTATAATTGATCTTTAGAGCCGGTTCACACTGGGGCAACACGACTTCCAGGGCGACTTTGGGAGGCAACTTGGACATGACTTGAGTATGAATCATCAGGCAACTTACAAGGCAACTTCAAGTTGCCTCCAGGACAGTACAAGGCAACTTCAAGTCGCCTCCAGGACAGGAGGCTTTCAGTGGCCAATCAAACAACAATCAACTCTGTGGGAGGGGGGGGGGGTTTGCCTGAGAAATGTATGTTATCTTCCTGTATTGTTGCTTCAGTTAAGACAGTGATCCGACTTCTGAGGTGACTTCCATTGAAATCAATGGGTACAAGTTGTCTACAAGTTGGATTAAAGTAGTACAGGAACCTTTTCTAAAGTCGGAGCGACTTCAGTAGTGTGTATTAAGATGGCTCCATTCACTTCCATTGATTTTCTCAACTACACGACTTGGGGCAACTTCAAGTCGGATCCTAGGTTGCCCCTGTGTGAACGGCCATTATGATCTCTGCTTTCTCTAAATTAGAATTTGTGCACTTCAATTTTTGTCACTTTCAAGTTTAGTTCATGGTATGATTTATGTTCATTTAGATTTTTCACCATTTTTTTTTTTACACTTATGGTGGTGGTGATTGAGTCACTACCCCCTGAGTGAGTGAAAAATGTATATAGCGCAGCACATGCAAACTTAATCGCCTCTGGGCGCTCGTTGTTCTTTCTCCTTTGATATCAAAAGAGATGAGTTTTGATCTTTCTTCTGAACGCTAAGTGGTTCTCCTCCAAACGAATGCTGGTTGGTAAAGCGTTCCATAGTCTGGGACCTTGGAGCGCAAATCTTCTTTTTCCTTTGGACTTGTATTTGGCTTTGGGTATCTGGAGCAGATTTTGATTGGTGGATCGCAGAACGTGATTGGAATTGTGAGCTTTTATTTTTTCGCATTGATATTGCGGAGCCTTCCCATGAATGCACTTATGGGTAAGACAGAGTGCTTTAAAAGCAATTCTGTCTTTTACTGGCAACCAGTGAAGGGTTCTCAATGAAGGTGAGATTGATTCCCAGGGTTTTTTCCCAGTCACAAGTCTGGCGGCCGTATTTTGAATGACTTGCAGACGAGAAATTTGGTACTTGGGGAGTCCGATATAGAGGGCGTTTGCATAGTCCAGTCAAAGGTGGTTTTACATATTAGCGCAACTATATATATTTTTTCCACTTTGTTCACTGTTTTCAGGTTAGTTGCTGCTTATTAACTAGAGCTTCAGGCCGCATGTATTTTTACAACCAGCTTATATCCCAGCGCAGTTTCTTTTTTCCTTTTTTTCAATGCACCTGTGCTGCAGTGAGCAACAAAACACATTCCGGAAAAAAAAACTTTTTCGTTGTGTTGGGGAACTTAAAATGAATAGGCTGCCGTAATGCAAAGCTTGTTAACGTGCAAAGTAAGGTGTATTAAAGGAGTCGTAAAGGTTCATTTTTTATTTTCTAAATTGTTTCCTTTAAGCTAGTGCATTGTTGGTTCACTTACCTTTTCCTTCGATCTCCCTTCTAAATGTTTTTTTTCTTTGTCTGACTTTCTCACTTCCTGTTCTTCCTCAGTAAGCTTGCCACCACCATCATTCAAGCTGTTCCTAGCCTGGGGGTAGTCAGCATGCTCGCCGCACCTTCTTGGATTACATCCCTGCAGGGAGACCATGCAAGCACAGTGAGAAATTCAGACAAAAAAAAAAAAAACATTTAGAAGGAAATCGAAGGAAAAGGTACTAAGTTAACCCAAAATGTACTAGCTTAAAGGAACCTATTAAGAAACCTTTACAACCTCTTTAACATGCAAGCCTTGCTACCACCCAGCCTTTCTAATTAATAGAAATCGTTTTTCCTTTTCTTCTACTAAACATAGTATAGGTGGAATGATGACAAACTTTTCACATCAGTTATTTTTACTATGAACTTTTACAATTTTTACAATAAAATGTAATTTAGAGACATTTTTATAGATGTTTTTAATTATAATTGATCCTATATAGTCAGTACAACACAAGTGTATAACAACTTTTCATAAATGTCCATACTCATTCATTAGCCATGTATGCAGGTTTATAACTGGTGTTTAACTTTAAGTGCCAGCCTTATCTTGAGTGAACAGTAGCTGATAGTTAGAAAAAACATCCCAGAAAAATTCTTCTTCTTCTTCTTCTAAAATTGTTGGGCAGTTGATGTCTGGGCAGGTCTAAAATAGTAACTCCAGTCTCCCACCAAAAAAATTGAGTCAGCAGCTACAAATACTGTAGCTGCTGACTTTTAGTATAAGGATACTTACCTGTCCAGGGATCCAGCAATGTTGGCACCTGAGCCGATTCCTCAATCGGCTTTGGGTAAAGTCACTGGCATCTTCAGTAAGGGAAACCAGCAGTAAAACCTTCAGGCTTAACAGCCAGTTCCCTACTGCCCATGCATGAGTCACGCTGCGCTTTCTACATGGTCCCACTATTTTCTGGGACCTATAGAAGGCAAAGAGAGCTCCACTGACCTTAATGAATTATATTAATAAATGTGCATAAACATACATTGTGATTTAATTATTCCATATAGATCATCGAATCCATCAACCAAAATTATAGAGATAAGATGTTTATTGTGACAATTGGGTGAATGTTGTCACACCACAACATCCCTTAATACTTTAAGTGAGGGGGCCAAAGCCCCTGGGGGATTGAAAAGCGAAGCATTGGAAAGACCAAAGTGGAGAAGCTCAGTAGACGACAATCTGTTCTCTTTAATTGGATTGGTAATCCGGTGAGGTTTATAATTGAGCTTACGTACAAATTTATGCATATCCATGTATATCTGAAACGTATTCAACTTTTTCTGTGGTGAAAATTTAAGTCCCTTGTCTAACACTTATTTCTCGGGGTCTGTCAACACAGTGGTACTTAAAGGGGTGTTCCAACCCTTTTTAATGTTTATTAAAAGTCAGCAGCTACAAAAAGTGTAGCTGCTGGCTTTTAATAAACAATCACTTACCTGCTCCAGCGTTCCAGCGACGCACCGGCCGGGGCTCCGCTCCTCTCCCACCCCCTCCCCGGCCGGCGTCCTCATCGTAACTGTGGGCCTTCGGCTTCACGGCCGGGCACCCAATGCGCATGCGCGAGCGGCACTGCGCATATGCGCGGCGCAGCTCGCCGCTGATTGGACAGGCGATCGCATGGGACCTGTCATGTGTCCCATGCGATCGCCTACAGGGAGGGGCTGCTGTAGGCGATTAAGCTTAATCGCCTAACCAGCCCCTCGGCGGAAGCAGGAAGTGGGACAGGAAGTCCCACTCCTCCTGAATCCCCCACTCCCCCCAAAAAAATTAGATGCCAAATGTGGCATGTAAGGGGGTGAGGAGTGGGATAAGCGGAAGTTCCATTTTTGGGTGGAACTCCGCTTTAAATTCCTGCACCAACTACGTTTTTTTTTTTTTTTAATTGTATCGGCCTCCCCCTTTTAACTCTGTTCGACCAATCTCTTGGTTTAGTCTGGGAAAACCCCAATTCTGGAATCCTTGATTTCCTAGGCCCGACCTTTTTATGGCCTAATGCATTCCTATTGTAGTATTTATAAGATGCATTAGGAGGGCCATAATCCATCCCATGGTTGGATGCAAGATTCCTCTGGTCGTAGTCGGACCATGGACCCTCTCTATCCCGCAAGAGAAAGAATTATGTCACGTACACACGATCAGTCCATCCGATGAGAATGGTCTGATGGACCGTTTTCATTGTTTAACCGATGAAGCTGACTGATGTACTGTCGCATCCACACACCATCAGTTAAATAACCAATCGTGTTAGAACGCGGTGATGTAAAACACAACGACGTGCTGAGAAAAATGAAGTTCAATGCTTCCAAGCATGCGTCGACTTGATTCTGTGCATGCGTGGATTTTTAACCGATGGTCGTGCCTACTAACGATCGGTTTTGACCTATCGGTTAGGAATCCATCGGTTAAATTTAAAACAAGTTCCCTTTTTTTAACCGATGGATAACTAACTGATGGCGCACACACACCATTGGCATTTTCCTAAATGGCAAGCCCCCCCCCCCCCCCCCCGCCGCTGCCGTCTAGTCAATTAGCGCTTGGGGAACATAACAGCTTTCATTTGAATAGCTGGGTGTTCCCCGCCGCACCTTTGTCATATATAGACACTCCCCCTTGTCTGGGCACTTTGATAGACAGATCGCCCGTCCAATCCTGGGATGGGTGATCTGTCTATCAAAGTGCCCGGACAAGGGGGGGGGCTATATATGATGAGGCGCAGCGGGGAACACCCAGCTATTCAAATTAAAGCTGTTATGTTCCCCAAGCGCTAATCAACTAGACGGCAGTGGCGGGCGGGGGGGGGTCTTGGCTTTCTCTTTGGGGACTAGGCGGCAACAGCAGCAGCTCTCCTCCATACCCGATAACGATATTATATCAGTATCGGGACAACCCTAGAAAGAATCTATTATGAGTATTAACATTAAAGACGTATT